>CM066259.1:475085-587585 GCA_033675135.1 Frankliniella intonsa
GGCTGGCGACGCGTGACCTCGGCTCAATGCTCAATGTACAATTAATCGGATGACATGCGGGAGAGTCAGGGGGAGAGAGAGAGAGAGAGAGAGAGAGAGAGAGAGAGAGAGAGAGAGAGAGAGAGAGAGAGAGAGAGAGAGAGCACGCAAGTGTTCTTCGCCATGAGCGCGCTAACGCGACGCCGGGCCGATGGAATCACGCAAACACACCTGTTTCTCGCACCTGCCGGAGGCGGTCGAGCCGCGGGGGCGCCGCGACGCGCGCAGCGGGGCGTCGGCGTCGTCGCAAATATTTGCGCTGCTCATCGAACCGGCAAAGGGCGCGCGGCCGCGACGCGCAGACGAGAGTCATTCGGCGGGGACGGAAAAACGCAGAGGAGGGAAGTTTTCCGTCGGATATCTTAAAGAAGAGAGGGGGGGGGGGCGTCCAAGTTACCGAAGGGGCCTTTCCTTTACAGGCGAAATCCAGAACATTTTCTGGTTGACGAAGCTGGCGGGGAGCGGCAGTGTACACCGGCCAGGTTAGCTCTCCCGCGCAAAGCCTTGATTTCATTGCAAAGTTTGCTGCCCGTGCACCGTTGTAGGCGGACATGTGTTTGCTCTGCAAATCTAACTGGTGTACTACATGACAGTTAAAACTGGAAGACTACAGTTTTGCAGTTTAAACTGACATGAAGTACAACAGTTATATTTGCAGAGTGTGTGAGACTGCTGTGGCTCGCTTTGACTTTCAAAAAATTGTAGAACGAATTAATAGTGTGCATAATTTTCTTTGTAATTCCTTTCACGTGAACGAACAAACAGTATTCAGTAATGGTTTTGAAGAAACCCATGTCATGTCATGCATATTTTCAGGAGGTAAGACCCAGAAAAGCGTGAAATTTTAGGGATGTGATTACCAGTGATTACTGGACAAAGTGTACACATGATTACCAGAGTGGTGGACCGCTCGGAACACTAGGGTGTTCAAGTAAGTAGTGAAAGGTCAACCAACGACAAAACGGCCATTAGGGGGTGTTCAGAAGGTCTTTTATTTCTCGACGAACTGCAACGTTAAAAGTCTAAGAAGAATTTCTTCGTACGGCTGCGAAGAATTTTCATTCTTTGCAAACTACGAACATTTTTCTTTGCAGGCTGCGAAGGATTACAATCTTTCCAGAACTGCGAAGAGTTTTCTTCGTTTTTAAAAGAAAACTCTTCATAGATCACAAAGGATTGTTCTCCTTCGCAGCCTGGAAAGCAAACTCTTCGTAGTTTGGAAAGAATTAAAATTCTTCGTAGCCCAACGAAGAAATTTTTCGCTGATTTTTAACAGTGTGTGTCGCGTGGATGTCGACGCTCCTTAGGCGGTGATGGAGACGGTGGCGCTGTTGGAGTTGGTAAGGTTGCTGAGGGCGCCGATGGCGGTGGCGGCAGCGCCGTTGATAGCGGAGCGCGCTCCGTTGGCGGCCGAGTCGACGAGGTTGGTGGCGGCGGAGGAGCCGGAGTTGAGGGCAGCGTCGATGGTGGACTGAGCGGTGGAGGCGACGCTTCGGGTGAGGTTGGCAGCCCTGTTGGCGAGGTTCAGCTTGGCGCCGGCGATGTTCTTGCCGATGTTGGCGGCAGCCTGGGCGACGGAGCGGGTGGCGTTGAGACCGGCCTCGGCGATGTTGCTGCCGATCTCGATGGCCTTGGTGGTGATGTTCTTGGCGAGCTCCACGCCGCGGCTGGCGATGTTGGCGCCGGTCTTGGCCACGTCCAGGGCGATGTCGATGGTGGCGTTGGCGGCCGAGGAGGCGGCCTTGGCGACCTGCTGGGTGGAGTTGGCCACGCTGCTGACGCGGTCCGCGGCGAAGTCGTTGACGACGCCGGCGACGCCGGCGCCGACGCTGATGCCGGAGTTGGCGCCGGTCTGGACGCCGGTGACGACGTTGTTGGCGACGTTGGCGGCGGCGGTCAGTCCATCGACGGCCGCAGCCGCGGCGCGGGAGACGGAGTTCCTACCCAGGGTCACGAGGTCGGAGCCGATGCCCAGGGAGAGCTGGCCGTTCACCTGCAAGAACACCAACGCCGTGACATCGACCAGCACGCGGACACGGGGAGGGGGGGGGGGGGGGCAAAGGCCCAGGTAGAACAAAGATGTCAAAAACGTGTCAATGACCCAGTTTGATCTCAAAATGACATCAATCTGTCTTACAGAAAGCACTATTTCGTGACAAAAATTGTCACAGTGACGTCACTTTGACATTTTCTTGACTTCCGAGTTCTACCTGGGGGGGACCCCCCCTCCCTCTATGGCCCCTTGATAGCCGCCTGAAAAATGTCGGCAAAAGACTATACATTGCCCCTGCTATTTTTAAGTAGTCCAAAAATAATGCCACTTTCCCCCCTCTCCCTCGCCCCCCAGGCTGCCTCTGGATCCACCACTGCGAAGCCTAGAGGTCCACCACACCACATCGCAGGGCTCAATGGATCAACAAAAAAAATAATATTAATTCAGAAAGGCAAGCGACTAAAAAAAAAAAAAAACATAATTTGACTTTCTTGTCAACTTTTCCGAGTTTTATTTTCTTTTTTTTTTTGTCAATTTCTCGGCAGGACCGGGTGACTCTGTCGCCACCTTCCGGACGTCCTGGGTGTTATTACGTGTAGAGCTCGTGGCGAGGGGGAAACAACGACTACCGAATTCTGTGTCAGCCGGATTACTGATTACCCGGATTACCCCTAGGTTACCCCCGGATTAAAATGTCTTTTTCTCTAGGATCACCTCGGATTACCTCGGATTACCCCTGGATTACCCCGGATTACTCCTGAATTATCGCGGATTACCTCAAATTTCCTCGGATTACTCCACCCGGATTACCCAAAAGCCTGTCAGCCGGATTACCCCAGTCGTTTCCCCCTTGGCTCGCGGCCACTCACCTGGAAGGCGGACAGGGCCACGAGGGCGAGGACGATGAGCTTGGAAGCCATGACTGCTGCTGAAGCGACTGATTGCCTTTCGCAACGTGCACACTCTGGCAGGCCGGCGTCCTTATATATGTATACGACGCGGTATGCCGGCGCGGGGTCCGGCGGGCCCAGCAGGCTGATTCCGCAAACGCAGTTTGTCGCTCTGTCTCTCTCGCACTCAAGGAAGTTCCTGAATGGGTGCGAGCGAGATAGAGCGACGAAACGCGTTTGCGGAATCAGCCTGCAGGGCGCACAGCTGGTCACGGGGTTCAATACTTCTTGTTCACTGCGATGACGCCTTTCTCGTGGCGGTCTTGAAGAGGATACGTCAGAATGTTTACGCACCGTGTACGTAGCAGACACAATCGCGGGGCGGGGCGGGTTGTGGCGGGGTGTGGCGGGGTATGACAGAGGGGGGGGGGAGGGGGGGGTCTGAAACCCCCGATTCGCTCGCTCGCCCATATTCTCAAACAGAACAGAACACCAGTTCCCCAAAACGCACCTGGGGCCACAAAGAAAAAAAAAAAAAAGGACAGCGAATGGTGTCGGCAGTACTCTTCTTACGATGTCACTGCTGACGCGATGTATTCCAAAGAATAATTACTTAATTTTTAGGCCCCCGTTAGGGGTGCCTTTTGCTTTCGCCAGAAAGTTTTTTTATTCTTGACGATTGCCCCTTATGGCCGCAGACGATCGTGCCCAAGCGATTCGTACAAAATTACAATGAAAAATACTACGAAAAATTAGAAAATTTTTGAGATAGGTCTGATGTCAAACTGTCTATACGTTTTTGCATAAAATTAGTTTGCATTCGCTGTTTCTATGGTAATTGCGAGCGGAGCAGCCAGGCCGAGCCGGGTCGGGGAAGGTTCGACCAATAAAACTATTTCGCGGTTTTTCCCGACCAATGAAAAAGATCACTTGTTGCTTTGTACCTCGATGTCCAAAAGTTTCTGAGCGGGAGTGGTCACGTCAGAATCGCAGCAGTTTCGCGCCGGGCAAAACTATGCACCACCAGGATAGTTTCAAACGCAACCACTAGCTGCCAGCCGCGGCCCCTGATTGTTGGTTGGGACTGTAATTCCGCCTTCTAATAATTCTATTTGAAAGTGGGCGGGGCTTGTAACAATACCGCCAACCTAAGATTATTTCTACGTTCATGTTTTCAGTAAATATTAAAAATTAGTTACTCAATATGTCCTTCTGCTAGTTCGTAAAGGCTTTCATAGTTGTATGCTAAACGCCTGGCACATCCTTTTGCTGCTTTCCCTAATGGAAAGTTTTAAAAAAATATCTTACGTTGGATTGAGTGGCCAGCAGAAGGGCGTTGTTGATAGCCGGCCCTCTAGGCGACATTTTGTGTGGCAGATCTGTGGCTCACGAAAATCATGATTTATTGACTTCCACAAACAGTTTTGACATTATATTTTAAAATTCTATCTTATTTTAAGGTAAGTGTTAAAACCTAGGGGGCCGTTTAACGCGTTAGCGTTAGAATTTTTCTAGTTGCGCACCACCGCTGCACCTTGCCTTGCGGCGCTGTAAATACTCTCAATGGAATCAACTTCATAACAAGCAAGGCCGGCCGCTGCAGATGAACATCATATCTCTCACTGTAGGAACAACAACAACCAAAACAACAACAACATAACTGTACAGCACAGCTCCACAAAACTTTCGCTCAACGTCGACAGCAGCCGCGTCATCATCGGAATAAAGCGGCACTGATCTCACGGTCCACCGCAAAAAATAGTAATTAAAATTTCTCTCCCGGTTTGCTATTGACTGCTGCGCGGGGCGAGAAATATTTGTAGGAATTATGGGAAAATTGTCCATGAGAAATGTTGTAAAGTTACGATACTAAATTGCAAAATTACAAAATTGTAAGGACACTTATTATCGACTTGTGACTCTTAAACGAGCACAAATAGAATTTCGTAAACTTACGATTTCGATCGTAAAGTTACAACACTGTATGTAAATCACAACTTACGAAAAAAAAGTCGTAAATTTACAAAGATATTATTTAACAGTGTGCGCGGCAGCGTCTTGTCCTGCCCCGGTCCGTGCAGTTCGGGCCGTAACATCGCGTGAGTGTAATTCGATTACTCGAACACGCACTGCGCGCCCGCCTCCGCCTCCCCGCCCGCCCCCCGCGCCCGCCCCCGCCCCCCGCCTGCCTCCGTTCCCGCGCTTGCCCCCACCGCCGCCCCCGCGCCCCTGTGGGCAGGGCAGACACCCCCTCCGCGCATCGCCTCTCTATTTCACTTCCGTGTTCGACTGTCCGACTCCCCCCCCCCTTTTTCCCCCAGGTAAAACACATAGCCTTGTTTTCCCAAAGGCGTTGCAGTTGGCCGCTTACCGGATCTGATCTCCACGCAGGAGCACTGTTAAAAGTCTGCAAAGAATTTCTTCGTTGGGCTGCAAAGAATTTTCATTCTTTGCGAACTATAGTTTGCAAAGAATGAAAATTCTTCGCAGCCCGACGAAGAAATTTTTCGCAGACTGTTAGTGAGGCGAACACTGACCCACAAATAATAGAAGGCAGACGCCGCTCAAACTCTACCTAGACTTTATCAACTAGAACATTTTGGAAGAAAAAGATAATAAATACAATTCGTAATTTTGTCACCCTTAATAGTGGCTTGCGTCACCAGTCACAATAACTAGATTCCTGGCAGAGAGCTAACAAAACGCAGGTGTTCAAACATGACATTACGGGACGGTTCAAACACATTGGTCTTGTAAAACTGCGTGTCGGTGAGCGTCGAAAATGTTCGAATTCTCGACATGCAAATGAATTTACGGTTTTACATTTAGACAAGAATGCAGAAGAAGAAAAAAAAACACACGCCAATTAAAAGAGCGTCCATTCGGAGTCCTTCGGGTCGGGCAGGAGGACGCCTCTACTGGGTCCGTCATGCTCGCTCGTTCCGACCACATTATTTCTCAAATTAAAAAAAAAAATAAGAAAACAAATGAAAAGAAAGTCCACGCGGTTGCATTCTGCTGCTTGCAGTGCAAGAAGGCTTACCAACAACACGCCAGCAGCAGCGCCTCGCCAGGGTGCGGTGGCTGTGGTGGCAGCATTGTACAGGGATGCAAATCAACGGCGATGGCCATGAACAATGGCGAAGAAATGAGGCCAGATCCTCGGCTCGGCTCTCCGCTTGCTCCTGCCGGAATGCTTGTCAGTCCCACTGCTTCGCCGCACGCGAGAGAGA
The DNA here is from genome assembly GCA_033675135.1 of Frankliniella intonsa. Classification (NCBI taxonomy): domain Eukaryota; kingdom Metazoa; phylum Arthropoda; class Insecta; order Thysanoptera; family Thripidae; genus Frankliniella; species Frankliniella intonsa. Next base: position 481,241 of record CM066259.1, read on the forward strand.
GAGAGAGAGAGAGAGAGAGAGAGAGAGAGAGAGAGAGAGAGAGAGAGAGAAGGGGCGAGAGCTTTTGTTGCGGTGCACGCGCAAAGTGGCGAGGCCACACGCCTCTGTCTGCCTGTCTCCTCTCTCTCTCTCTCTCTCTCTCTCTCTCTCTCTCTCTCTCTCTCTCTCTCTCTCTCTCTCTCTCTCTCTCTCTCTCTCTCTCTCTCTCTCTCCCTCGGTCTGCCTGCCTGGTTCATCCCTCTCTCCACAGTGTCTCCAGGGCCCTTCCCTCTGCGTTTACTTCAAAGTTTCGAACGGTCACTGGTGCCGTGTTTGCAGAGATATGTCAAGCGAAGCAACTTTGTTTATCAGTTAATTTTGGTCTAGAACAAACAAGCGTTTTATTTTATTTTATATTATTTCATTTTTTGCTTCTCTCGAAAGTTGGACTTGTAACAGCGGCAACAACAGACAATATCGCTGGAGGAAAAATTAACCTCGGCCAGCGCTAATACCCGCGTCCGACAGTTTATAGCGATACTGCTGTGATGTCGCAAGTCATGATATAAAATACTTTGCCAAAAGAGAGGACGTGGTGTTGGGGCGGGGGGAGAGGGAGAGCTTTAAGAGGGTAACTGGTCAAGAAGCCAACACTGAAGTCGCCATGGAGAGAACAAGATTGCAGAGGAAGGATCCCCCATCACTGCCCTCCTGCGGCCAGGTGAACATGCAGCATTTCAGCAATGAGGGAGGGGGGAAAAAACAACATGGGGACGTTAATAAATTTTGAGTGGATCTTAGCGCTTGGCCGCACCATTAGGAGCCTCAGGGCCTTGCTGCCCCCCCCCCCCCCCCCCCCCGCCACCTCCGGTCCATTCCTACCACCGACGCTTTGCGCGCTCTTAACAGGACGAGCCCCCATTTCTCCTTCCCAGCCGCACCCGAATCACGCTGCTCCTTTCTTCTCCGAAAAACGCATTTTTCTCTCTCCTTTGCCTTGGCTCGGCCCTCACCTCACCCTTCTGCCCCGCCCCGCCCCGCCCCGCCCCGTCCCGCACGTCACCGTGCCATTTCTTCTTTTTATTTTCTTTTCGGAAAAATTCTGTGCCAGGGCAATCCTCTATCAACGCGTCGTCTGCTGCCACGCAGCCCCCCCCCCCCCTACTCGGAGCCTACTGCTTACACCGGCTTAAACGGTCGTTTACGTCCGTCACGCGACAGTGACAGTGACTGGCCTGCTGCGCGCGCCGCACCGTGCGCCTGTAGAGTGGGGGATAGGCCACCCGCTCCACCGCGGTGTGCGACGAGAGGTGTAACGGGCATGCGTACTCTAAGCGCCTTGGAGGGTCACGGTTATGTCGTTACACACTGGAAAAACAGGTGTGACATGTGTGTCACGTATTATCATGCACTCTCTGGAGAGAACGTTTCTTGATGCTCTCCTCCCCATGCAAAAGGAAAGGGGCATCAGACGTGAGAGTGCAGCAAGAAACGTTCTCTCCTAAGAGTGCAACAAGAAACGTGACGCATGTCACGTTAGTTTTTCCAGAGCAGGTGCACCCTATAGGGAACCATATGAGAAACGTCCCTATGGGGAACGCCCTATGAGGAACGCCCTATGGGGAACAGCCTATGGGGATCGCCCTTCGTAGAACGTTTTCTGGGGGATCACCCTTAATGAAACGCCCTATGAAGAAGACCCTATACGAAACGGCCTACGGGGAATATCCCATGGGGAACGCCCTGTTGGGAACGTCTCCCACGCGCGCGCGTCCGAGGCCGGCCCGGCCCCGGCCACAGCACCACCGCCGTCGTCTTTGGCTGGCGCTGCGTTTTCGGACACATTATTTATTTCGCCGTCGGCAACACCTTCATTTATCACAAGGGAACCATTAATAAACTAATCAATCATTTAACCGGCTTCGTGGCGCGCCCCGCCGCCTCCCTCTGCTCGATAGCAGGGATGTTGGGAGGGAGGGAGGAAGGGAGGGAGGGAGAGGGGAGGGAGGGAGGGAGAGGGGAGGGAGGGAGGGAGGGAGGGAGGGAGGGGGGAGGGAGGGAGGGAGGGGGGCGGAGGGGACCTGCCAATAATCGTCTTGCTCTGATCGAGCCGCAGCGAGCCGCAGTCGTAGAAGAAGCACCTGCCGCGAGGCTAGCAGCGTTGGTGCCGAGCGTCTTTGTTGCACCAAAAAAAGAACAGGTCAGCCGTCTGTTGCTACAGCAGCGGCGGCGGCGGCGGCGACGCCGGACGGAGCGCCGACCAAACAAACTGGCCAACAGTCGAGACGCGAGCCACGCCACGGACAGACCTACCGGCCCCGCACCGTCCCGCCCCGCCCCGCCCCGCCCCGCCCCGCCCCGCACCACGAGACCGGCGAGCAGGAGAGCAGTGTTTGGCGGATCCTTTCCCTGTGTGTTCCCGAGAAGTGAAGAGGCACCAGCACCAACATGAGGGAGATCGTGCACATCCAGAGCGGGCAGTGCGGCAACCAGATCGGCGCCAAGGTGAGTACTGCTGCTGCACCCTGTCGCTCTCTCCCTCTCTCGCTCGCGCCCTTTCGCTCGCGTCCTCTCGCTCTCTCGCTCTCGTACGCCCCCTTTCGCCCCTCTCACACTCTCCCTCTCGCTTGCACCCTCTCGATCTCTCCTTCTCGATGGCGCCCTGTCGCTCCCCCCCTCTTGCTTTCTTCTTCTCGGTCCCGCCCTCTCGCTCTCTGGCTCCCGCTCTCTCGCTTTCTTCCTCTCTCCCTCTCGCTCGCTCCGTCTCACTCGCTCCCTCTTGCTCGCGGCGTCTCTTGCTCACGCCCTCTCACTCTCTCGCTCTCCCCCTCTCGCTTTCTCCCTCTCGCCCTCGCTTTCTCGCTCTCACTCGCACCCTCTCTCTGGCGCGTTCTCGCTCGCGCCCTCTCTTGCTCACGCCCTCTCTTGCTCACGCCCTCTCTTGCTCACGCCCTCTCTTGCTCACGCCCTCTCGCTCTCTCACTCTCTCGCTCTCCCCCTCTCGCTTTCTCTCTCTCGCCCTCGCTTTCTCGCTCTCACTCGCACCCTCTCTCTGGCGCGCTCTCGCTCTCTCGCTCTCACCCGCGCCCTCTAGCTTGCGCTCTCTCGCTCGCGCCCTCTTGCTCCTCGCCCTCATTCGCTCGCTTTCGCTCGCTCTCTCCCTCTCGCCCTCTCTCGATCTCACCTTCTCGCTCGCACCCCCTAGCTGACGCACGCCGACAAGTGCCAGTCGCCTGCCGCGTTACCGGCACTGTTGTCCGCCATACGGGTCTCGGTGCCCCCAGCCGGTCCGGGCCACAAGAGCGTAAAACATCCATTTTCAAACACAAAATGGGTACTCGATGACAAAACGCGAAGCCGAGCGGTAGAGTGCGCGGAGCGAGATCGAGTGCGACAGTCTCCCCGCCCCGCCCCGCCCCGCCCCGCCCGGCCCAGCCGCCGTCGTAGTGGCTTTCTTTGGCATGGGGCGCGTGGCGCGCAGGGCAGAGAAGTGGAACGATTACAACGAGGGCTGTAAAAGGGTCGGGGAGGCGGGGCGGGGCGGGGCGGGGCGGGGCGGGGCGGGGCGGGGCGGGGCGGGGACGCATTCTCTCCATCAGCCTCTCTCCGTCACCACCACCGCGACGCCGCTGTTCTCCGCGTCCTTTACAAGACCGTTCGGAAAACTCAAACACTCGACTTGCCATTGTTGTGCCCGGCTTGACGCGGCGGCGGCGGCGCGGGACGAGCGTCGCGCCTCCGCGCCGCTGCCGCCGACCCCGGCGCGCCATCTGACGGCGGCCGGGGGAACTGAGACCGCACGGGCAATCGCTCACAGCCAAAGCAGGCGAAACCTTTCGCAGCACTTTGCGTTCCGGTGCGGAGAGCACTGATAGTTTTATTCAAGTCACACTGTGGGACTGCGAAAAATATCTTTGTAGATTTGCGATAAAGTTTGTAAATTACGATTTACGAAATATACTGTAAATTTACGACGAATTTTCATGCTCGTTATTTAGTTTCAAGCCGATGTGTACGTGCTTGTAATTTTACGATTGGCAACTGTAATTTTACATTTTGTGGAAAATTTTCCGACGACCAGTTTTCACAGTGGGCACTGTAACACCCAGCTGGCGCGCATATTCAAATGTTGAATTTGATTTCAGTTTTGGGAGGTGATCTCCGACGAGCACGGGATCGACCCCACCGGGACGTACCATGGCGACTCGGACCTGCAGCTCGAGCGCATCAACGTGTACTACACTGAGGCGACGGGTGAGTGAGAGACGCAACCTTTTTCCTATACAATTTTTCTGCATTATTTTCTGAAAATTTTTTCTGGAATTTTCCTGGAATTCTTCCTGGAATTCTTTCTGGAATTCTACAGGAATTCTTCCAGGAATTCTTCCAGGATTTTTTCCTGGAATTTTCCAGGATTTTATTTTGAAACTTTTCAGGAATTTTGTCTGGCAATTTTCTTGCGAATTTCTCTTTAAATTTTCTTGATTGATTTTTTTTTTCTTTTTAAATTGTCTCTGAGTTTCTTTTTTTTTTCGGTTTTCGTGGGACATGTTGCCGTTCTTGCTGCACTTGAACTTGAACCTCCTTCCAGGCGGCAAGTACGTGCCGCGGGCGCTCATGGTGGACCTGGAGCCGGGCACGCTGGACTCGGTGCGCTCGGGCCCCTTCGGCCAGATCTTCCGGCCGGACAACTTCATCTTCGGCCAGAGCGGCGCGGGCAACAACTGGGCCAAGGGCCACTACACGGAGGGCGCCGAGCTGATGGAGTCGGTGCTGGACGTGCTGCGCAAGGAGGCCGAGGGCTGCGACTGCCTGCAGGGCTTCCAGATGACGCACTCGCTCGGCGGCGGCACCGGCTCCGGCATGGGCACGCTCATCATCAGCAAGATCCGCGAGGAGTACCCGGACCGCATCATGGCCACGTTCAGCATCGTGCCCAGCCCCAAGGCAAGCACAAGCATCACGGTCACACACGAAATTCTTATCAACATTTTTTTATTCGTATTTATGATTTTTTTTTGCATATGCACACGGGAAACGCAAGTGTGTGAATGTCGCACACTTGTAGGTGTGCGAGGATTCATTCGTACACTTGGGCCCTGAAACGTGTGAATTTCCTCAGAAAATTCACACGTTTGAAGGGCCAAGTGTACGAACGAATCCGCGCACACCTACAAGTTTGCCACATTCACACACTTGGATGTCCAGTGCAGTGAAAAATACGTACGAATGTCACTCACTTGTAGATGCACTGTTAAAGTTCTGCAAAGTATTTGCTTCGCAGGGCTACAAAGAATTCTCACTCTTCGTAACCTGCAAAGTATTTGCTTCGTAACTTACGAAGAAAACAGATACTTTGTAGGCTGCAAAGAATTTCTTTGCAGTCTGCGAAGCACGAGCTTTGTAGCCTACGAAGTATCCTTTTTTCTTTGTAAGTTACGAAGCAAATGCTTTGCAGTTTACGAAGAGTGAGAATACTTCGCAGAACTTTAACAGTGTGAGCAGAACTATTCACTCACTTGTAGGTGAGCCAATGACTATTCGCTCACTTGTAGGTGAGCAAATGACTAATTGCTCACTTGTAGGTGAGCAAATGACTTTTCGCTCACCTACAAGTGAGCGAATGGCCATTTGGTGATTAGTCATTCGCTTACCTACAAGTGAGCGAACAGTCATTTGCTCACCTACAAGTGAGTGAATTTTTTCGCTCATCTACAAGTGAGCGACATTCGTACACTTGAATTTCTAGTGCAGTGAAAAATATCTTTGTAGATTCACGATAAATTTTGTAAATTTACGATTTACGAAATATGTTGTAAATTTACGACGGGCCGTTTTTGCTCGTGAATTAATTTCAAGCCGATGTGTAGTCCTTGTAATTTTACGATTTGCAATTGTAATTTTACAACTGCACTTCGTGGAAAATTTTTCCCGTAAACCTAAACGACCTTTTATTTCACAGTGAGAAACTAAGTCTGACCCGACTCGTGTGCCTCGCTCTACAGGTCTCGGACACGGTGGTGGAGCCGTACAACGCGACCCTGTCGGTGCACCAGCTGGTCGAGAACACGGACGAGACGTTCTGCATCGACAACGAGGCCCTGTACGACATCTGCTTCCGGACCCTCAAGCTGACGACGCCCACGTACGGCGACCTCAACCACCTCGTGTCCGCCACCATGTCGGGCGTCACCACCTGCCTGCGCTTCCCCGGCCAGCTCAACGCCGACCTGCGCAAGCTGGCCGTCAACATGGTGCCCTTCCCGCGGCTGCACTTCTTCCTGCCGGGCTTCGCGCCGCTCACGTCGCGCGGCAGCCAGCAGTACCGCGCCATCACCGTGCCCGAGCTCACCCAGCAGCTGTTCGACAGCAAGAACATGATGGCGGCCTGCGACCCGCGCCACGGCCGCTACCTCACCGTGGCCACCGTCTTCAGGGGCAGGATGTCCATGAAGGTGAGCGGCACGGTAAAAACGACGTCTGATTTTTTTTTTAAGGAAAAAGGGAAAACTTCGAGGAACTTTCATAATATCAGGAAACGTGTTCAGATTTTGAGGAAACCTCATATTTTGAGGAAATCTCTTCAAAAAATATGGGAATTTTTCTCAAGGTTTGAGGAGACATCCTCAACATCTGAGCAGGTTTCTTATTCAAATTATGAAAGTTCCTCAAAGTTTTCCCTTTTTCCTAAAAGAATAAATCAGACATCATTTTTACCGTAGCTCTCTCCCTCTCTCGCTCGCTCTTTCCCGCTCGTGCCCTCTCGCTCTCGTAAGTCCCCTCTCACTCACTCCCTCTCGCTTTCTTCTTCTCGCTCCTGCGCTTCTCGCTTTCACCTTCTCGCTCGTGAGCTCTCGCTCTCTCGCTCTCGCTCTCTCGCTCTCGCTCTCGCTCTCTCGCTCTCGCTCCTGCGCTCTCGCTCTCTCGGTCTCGCTCGCGCATTCTCGCTTCCTCCCCCTTGCTTTCTCCCTGTTTTCCCTTTTCCCTCAAAAATTCAGGCATTGATTTTACCGTGTACGGTGCTTTAGGTGAATTTTTAAAGTCCGTGAACTTTCAACTTCAGTGCCTGTTTTTTTTTTTTTTTTCGGACTGTTTCTCCCTTGCCTCTAACCTCCTGTCCCTGTCCTTCTCACGCAGGAAGTTGACGAGCAGATGCTCAACATTCAGCTGAAGAACAGCTCGTACTTCATTGAGTGGGTCCCGAACAACGTCAAGACGGCCGTGTGTGACATCCCGCCCCGGGGCCTCAAGATGGCGGCCACCTTCATCGGCAACTCGACCGCCATCATGGAGCTTTTCTACCGCGTGTCCGAGCAGTTCACCGCCATGTTCAGGCGGAAGGCGTTCCTGCACTGGTGAGTTGCACACACTCAAGTCTCGTCAACATTTTTATTCGTACTCATGATTTTTTTTTGACTTTGCTCGGCTTATGCATTTTTAATACGCAAGTATGAACAAAATTGTTCATAATTATGAATAATTTGTTCATCAATGCGTAGTATAAAATGCATAAGCTGAGCATGTGCAAAAATATTCACAAGTACGAATAAAAATTTGTCCATAAGAATTGCGTGAGCCACGAGAACTGGACTGTCCTGCACTGTGAAACCAAGTGTTTAACTGTTCAACACTTGCAAGTGTGCAACTTTCAGTATAACAAGTGCAAGAGTGCAACTCGGTATTTGTGCAATTGGAAGTGTCAAACGCGCCAGTCATTCACTTGTAAGTATAAGTGTTTAACTCGACAGTTGTACACTTGCAAGTGTTCAACAAGGGAAATGTTGCACCAAGAAGTTGAACACATGCAAGTACACAAATGTCGAGCTAAACACTTACAAGTGTGCAACTGGCAAGGTTGACCCTTGGAATTGCACAAATACCGTGTTGTACACTTGGACGTGAAAGACTGGAAGTTGCACACATTCAAGTGTTGTACAGTTGCACACTTGTTTAAACAGTGCGGACACAAAATTCAAAAGGGACAATAATAAAATCTCAATTTTGTTCTCGTGTTCTCTTGTGTTCTCAGGTACACGGGGGAGGGCATGGACGAGATGGAGTTCACCGAGGCCGAGTCCAACCTCAACGACCTGGTGGCGGAGTACCAGCAGTACCAGGAGGCGTCGGCGGAAACCTACGACACGGAGGAGGAGGAGGAAGAGGAGGAGTAGCCCAACAGCTCGCGTCCACTTTAACCAACAAACATGTGATAAATGTGTCAATTTAGTGGTAGTTTTCTTTAGAGTAAAATAAGGAAATTATGATTTAATTTTAAATAGGAACGATGGGCAGTTTCTTATAGATAGGAAAGAAAACAAAGCTCATTTTAAACATTTTAATTAGGCAATATTAGGTTTTAAGATATCACAATTGTATAATGATGTTTGACAAACGTTCGCTTAGCCCCCATCTTAGATGTTTGTCTTTTTCTCTTTTTTTTTTCCTCTCAGCGTTTCTCTGTATATGTCTCGTGGACTGCCCCACCGCGGTTCACGTCACTTGAATAATTTTGTAGGCCTAAGTTGAACAATTCCCTGTAACTTTTTTGTTGTGTGTACTTTTGCTCCCCGTGTGTTCGGGCTGGCCTGCGCTCCTGCCATTGTGTCTTTAATAAAGTAAAACCAGCCTCGCATGTTGGTCTTATTTTCTGGTTGCTTTTCTCCGCGCCGCTGCAAATATTGGCTCAAGAGAAAATTGCCCCTCTCGCAAGGAGGAGAGAGAGAGAGAGAGAGAGAGAGAGAGAGAGAGAGAGAGAGAGAGAGAGAGAGAGAGAGGGAGAGAGAGAGAGAGAGAGAGAGAGAGAGGGAGAGAGAAGGGGTGCGGGAAAGAGAGAGTGGGAGAGAGCCGCTCTCTCCGCTGGAATTGGTGAAAACTTTCTCGTGGGGAGTTGTCATTTATTATCCACCCGCACATTAGCCTGGGACGAAAGAGAGGGGGCCGCCGAATTCACCGACAATCCGGGCCTCTTAGTCTCGGATGAAATGAATGGATTTAATGTGAAGGAAGGGAGAGAGAGAGGGGAGAGGGAAAGGGGGCGGGGGGAGGAAAAAGGAGGGAGGGAAGGCTGCAGCGCTGGATGCCCCACCGCTCCGCAGGCAGGAAAGCCAGCGTCAGCGAGCAGATGCAATTCATGCACCGAGTAATTGTCTCACGGAAATAAGTAAGGTAGGGGGAGGAGTGGGAGGGGAGGTGGAGGAGGAGGAGGAGCAGGGGAGGAGGGGATTGGAGGGGGAGGGGGAAGGGGAGGTCAACGTGGAGGTGCAGGAGGAGGAGGGGGAGGAGGAGGAGGAGGACGAGGACGAGGACGAGGAAGAGGAGGAGGAGGGCGAGGAGGAGGGTATGGGTGCGAACAGAGACGAAAGGAATTCGGAAGCGGACTATATGGGCTCCAGGAGGTAAGCACCATCGGGGCTAATCAAACTCCTAGTCGTCGCCCCGCCCTGCCCCGCGCCGCCCCGCTCCAACGTGGCAACCCCCAAAATCTTATTATTTGAGCGGCTTAAGTTACATGAATTAGGAAGGGATGGACCGGAAGGGGACGCTAAAGAGCGGAAGCGAGAGAGGGCGGGGTGAGATTGTGCAGGTAGGGTTGGGGGGAGTGTAGGGCTGTTTCAGACCCAGCTGGCCCTGAGCAGTTGGGGGAGGGGGAGGGGAGGGGGGGGGGGAGCAGGCCCGTCGTAGAGCGCCCGCCCACCGGTGGTTAGGCAAACCCAATGCAGCCGTGCAAAGTGGGTTGCCTAACCAGTCCACTTACAGGGGGGCGGGCTGAAGCTGCCATCCGGCCGGAGTCATACCTGCTGTCACTCTCTCTCTCTCTTTCTCTCTCTCTCTCTCTCTCTCTCTCTCTCTCTCTCTCTCTCTCTCTCTCTCTCTCTCTCTCTCTCTTACTCTCTCTCAAGAAAATGTAGGCTGCGCACACGGCCGCTGGGGTTCGCGCTGCTCCGTCATTGTCGTCGACGTCGTGAGAATAAAAACAAACAAGGCAACAAATTATCCCGCAGATAATGTTGAGTACACAAAACGCCTGCTGCTGGTGCTGGTGCTGCCGGGGGTACAAACCGAGAGTGGAGTGAGGGGAGGGAGCGGGAGTGAGGGAGAGGGGAAGGAGGGAGGAAACGTCGTGACGAGAGAGAGAGAGAGAGAGAGAGAGAGAGAGAGAGAGAGAGAGAGAGAGAGAGAGAGAGAGAGAGAGAGAGAGAGAGAGGCAGAGAGCGAGAGAGAGAGGCAGAGAGCGAGACAAACCTGGATAAAGGTGGAGCAGAGGACTTCTCGAGGAGATCCTCGGGGTTGACGAGCCGGGAGGCACTGCATTACACTGGAGTAGCAGGACGCGAATATACAGTAAATATATAAAAATATATATATCGCGGAGGTACAACAGACGCCCGACGGCCTCCACGCCACAGCTGCTGCCGCTGGTCATTAATTTTGCAGTAAATCGCAAGAGCTTACAAAACGCCAGAGAGGGAGAGGGAGAGGGAGAGGGAGAGGGAGAGGGAGGGGGAGAGAGAGAGAGAGAGAGAGAGAGAGAGAGAGAGAGAGAGAGAGAGAGAGAGAGAGAGAGAGAGAGAGAGAGAGAGAGACAGAGAGAGAGAGGGAGAGAGATATGTCGAGCGAATATAGGGGAGGCAGCGGTGAAAAAGAAAATGGTAGTGGACAACAACTTGACACAGGGTAGATGACACCCGCAAACAACACGTACCTGTTGCTCGAAAAGAAGGATAAGGTTATGGGGGTCCCCTTAATGCAATGTAAGGGCGCCAAGTCGGGCCTATTTAATTTATAGCCGGAGGTATTAATCCTTTGGAATATTATTTATTTATTTTTACTGTGGAGTATTAATCGCCTAGGGGGATATTCGAAGGGATATTACTGTGGGAATTTATTTTTTTCACCGGATGTTTCATGGTTTCATCACTGGAAAAACAAACGTTGCGTGCGTCACACTCGCAAGTGCGACCCCTGGACAGGTCGCATCATGTGGTGTGACCGTAGTTTTGGTCACGTTTGTGATGCGACCTCCTATGTGAAATGCCGTATACCCTGGAGCTTGCGTGGCATCACATGGTGAGACGTAAATTTCGGTCGCATCACGTGGTGTGGCCAAAAATGCACTGGGAAAACACATGTTTAGTTCTGCACATCAATTGGTGTTTAGTTTGAAGTGTTCAAAGACTAAACACTTGGTGGTGTCGAGCTGATCTAAACGTCAACTGGTGTGCAGTTGCTCTACACTTGTCGAAACGTTTAGTCAACTGCACACCATGTGGTGTGCAGTTTCTCGAAGTATCCCGCATTGTAACCCTATGCCTAGGGTATATGTCCAAGCGTGCACTTGTGTGCACATTATTACGAAACGTTTGGTAACTAGACATTACGTGATGTTTAGTTCTGTCTCTACACCAGATAGTGCGCAAAGTCATCAAATCGACACGTAAGTGTGCAGAAACTGCACATTTGTTTTACCAGTGTGGTCACACCGATCAGTTGATGCGACGCACGGCACGTTTGGTTTTTCCAGTGACTACAAGACGCTAAAGCTCAGCACACAGGACGAAGGCCTGAGTGGTTCCTGCGATTTTCGACGGTGCATCCGAGCTGAGGGCACCGCCGCCACCGCCTCCTGAGGGGCAACAGCCACCACCGCCCGGTGTACCCTCGGGGCCGACCGGACCGTGCGGTCATTTGTCATGCGGTCACCACAGCCTCGGCCACGCCGCGCCCTGCCCAGGGAGAGAGAGAGAGAGAGAGAGAGAGAGAGAGAGAGAGAGAGAGAGAGAGAGAGAGAGAGAGAGAGAGGGAGAGAGAGAGAGAGAGAGAGAGAGAGAGAGGGAGAGAGGGAGAGAGAGAGAGAGGGAGAGAGAGAGAGAGAGAGAGAGAGAGAGAGAGAGAGAGAGAGAGAGAGAGAGAGAGAGAGAGAGAGAGAGAGAGAGAGGTTGTGTAGAGTGCTGGGCCGGCAGCGGCGGTGGCAGACGGCCATCCTCTTGGCTTGCTGCTCGCGGCTGCCTGACAGCAAAGGTTGTCGCCCGCCACACAACTCCGGACCTCGGCCCCGGCCCGGCCCCGCACGGCCTCTCCCACGGCACTCGGGAACAGGTGCAGGCGACGCGACGCATCGGGCCAGGCCGGGCCGTGCCTTAGCCACGCTCAGCCTGTCGCTCTCTGCTCGGCTTCAGGCCCCGGCCCCTGCCTGAGCTTGTAAGGCATTTATCCTGGCAGCCTCCACTGGAAAAAACAAGGTGTGACATGTATCACACATGATCATGCACTCTCTGGAGAGAACGTTTCTTGATGCACTCCTCCCCACGCAAAAGGATAGGGGAGGGGCATCACACGTGAGAGTGTAGCAAGAAACGTTCTCTCCTGAGAGTGCAGCAAGAAACGTGACCATGGCCTGGGCCACGATCGAACAAAATAAATAATACTTTTGAACGTGAGCCAACCGCGTGAAAAAAGAACGAGGTCAGTGACAGGGGTAAAGTCTGAGATGCGCATTGGAATCTGCTGAGGGCGAGGCGTGGTGGGAGTCACTGTGAAAAATATCTTCGTAGATTTCCGACAAATTTTGTAAATTTCGATTTACGACATATGTTGTAAATTTACGACGGACCTTTTTTGCTCGTGACTGAATTCCAAGCCGATATACAGGGTGGCCCATTTACCCCGGCGTAGGTGTAAGTAGGCAACTCATTCTACTTCAGCTGAGCGAGGACAAGAGGTGAGGAGGTGAGCGACCCCTCCAGATCCCCACCTCACCTCTCACCCTCGCTCAGCTGATGTAGAATGAGTTGCCTACTTACACCTACGCCGGGGTAAATGGGCCACCCTGTATAAATGCGCTTGTAATTTTAGGATTTGCAATTGTAATTTTATAACTGCATTTCGTAGAATATTTTTCCCTATTTTTCACAGTGGTTCGAGCGGCGCGACAGCGGATGCAGCAGCAGCAGGGGCTCGCGGCCGAGTGAAGGGAGGGGTAGTTGCAGTGGGGGTAGCTTCTCGTCCTGCGCCACCCCCGCCGTTGTCTTACCCCGGCTGCCACTGACCATTATCCTGCTTGCCCCCCCCCCCCTCCCCCGTCCCTTCACTTTCTTCCTCCTCGGACCGAAACTTGCAAAACTTTTCTGTGTCCGCGTATTGTTTCGGGACGCCGAGCCGCCGCGCCGCGCCGGCCGCCCAGGCCCGGGCCTGCCGAGTAGAGAGGCCATCAGTCCGCCCCCCAGCTCCTCCACCCCGCCCCGCCCCCTCCACCACCGGCTCAGCCACGCTCAGCCTGCGCTGAGCTCTGCTCAGCTTATTAAAGATGTCTTCCGCAGAGTGGGCCGGGCCGGGCCGGGCCAGCCGGCGGGGCGTGCTTAGAGAGGAGCAGGGCGGGCTAGGGCGAGCGGGCGGGGGCGGGCGGGGGCGGGCGGAGGGGGCGCCGTTAAGTTTAAAGGCGGTGGACCGCAAGGTACGGCCGGCGAGCTTGTATGCATGCATCGGGGGGGCATAAACTGAGAAGTTGAGGTCGTGATCCTCTGGGAGCGGAGCAGGAAGGGGAGGGGGAGGGGGGAGGGGGTGGAAGGGGGAGAATACGGGTTGGTATCCCGCTGCAAGCAGCACGGCAAAATGTAAGCCACAACGGAAGTACAAGCGAGCGCATGGCACACACGAATTTCCATTCCAACTCTCGAACAAAGTGCAATGTGAAGTGTAACATCCTAAGAATTTTTCGCAGACTTACAGAACACATGACCGAATGGAAATTCATGACACGAAAAAGTGTGCAACATTCGCACACACTTCCAAGTGCATGCATCTAGCATAGGCGCCCCCCCCCCCCTGTTCTGACATACATACGCATTCAGGTCGTTGTACAGTTCGGATACTGACCCACATTCTGGACACGCGTGTCTGCCTGCCTGCGGCTGACGAAATCTTTCGCCGGGGGGGGAGGGATGGAGGGGGGGGAGGGGAGGGGGTGCCCCCGGCCCGCTAAACCTGTATGGACCCGACGACAATGCCTGTTTGCCTACTTCTCGCAGGATGGCCAAACACGAGGAGGGGGCGCTCGCACGGGGGATGGAGGATGGAGGGGAGGGGGATGGACGGGGGGAGCAGGGGGTCCAGGGCGCCTGCCGCCTGCCAGCGACTGCCTTGGTAAACAACGTCGAGAAGGAGACGCCGAGAGAAGCGAGCGGCGCGGCAGCGGCGTCTCGAGCCGGGAAAACGCTGTTTGCAGAGAATGCGGCCAAGTGTGAAAATTAAATCTGGGAATGTCGTCCACGCCAAGACGAATGCTTCATGCTCGACAAAAGGAGGACTCGGCACTCGGCGGCGGTGGGAGTGGGGCTGTATTTGTAAAGGGGGGGGGGGGGGCGGCACGGCACGGCACGTCTAGCCCCCAGCGACGTCCAGATAGTCGTCATCGTCCGGGGGCGCCTCCTGGTACTGCTGGTACTCGGCGATCAGGTCCCCCATGTTGCTCTCGGCTTCGGTGAACTCGGTCTCGTCCATGCCCTCGCCGATGTACCTGCGGGCGAAGGCGCTTGAGCGTGAGCTTGCCCGATACGTAGGCAAAAATTGCCTACACTGTTAAACCAAGTGTGCAACTGTTCAACACTTGACTGTGTGCAACTTCCAGTCTTACACGTCCAAGTTTACAACTCGCTATTTGTGCAATTCCAAGTTCCAAACTTGCCAGTTGTACACTTGTAAGTGTTTAACTCGACAGTTGTACACTTGCAAGTGTTCAACAAGGGAAATGTTGCTCGGGGAAGTTGAACACATGCAGGTGCACAAATGTCGAGCTAAACACTTACAAGTGTACAACTGTTTGACACTTGGAATTGCACAAATACCGAGTTGCACACTTGGACGTGTAAGACTGGAAGTTGCACGCATTCAAGTGTTGAACAGTTGCACACTTGGTTTAACAGTGTGAGCGTGAGCTTGCCAGATACGTAGGCAAAAATTGCCTACGCTACACCTTTGTGAAGCGGGCGCGGCATCAACGCCTGCCAACTAGGCAAAGTAAACTCTCCTGTGGGTAGAGGCTGCCTGGTAGGCAGGCGTTGATACCGCCCGCTTCACGCTGGTGTTACTTGGGCAGTCTTTGCCTACTTATCTGGCAGCACTCGCAGCGCGGCCAGGCAGGCGGCGCGCGCCTGCGCAGTGGGGGATAGGCAGCCCGTCGGGCACCTCTGCGTGGCGGGCTGGCCTACCTCCCAGGAGGCTCGGGCGGCGCGCGGCGGCGCTTACCAGTGCAGGAACGCCTTGCGGCGGAACATGGCGGAGAACTGCTCGCCGATGCGCTTGAAGATCTCCTGGATGGCGGTCGTGTTGCCGATGAAGGTGGCGGCCATGCGCAGCCCGCGCGGCGGGATGTCGCACACGGCCGTCTTGACGTTGTTGGGGATCCACTCGACGAAGTAGGGGCTGTTGCGGTTCTGGACGTTGAGCATCTGCTCGTCCACCTCCTGCGTACACCAACACCCCGCAATCCACAAAACTCTAGAAAAATTCCAGAAAAATTCCAGAAAACAAAATCCAGAAAAATTCCAGAAAATTCCCGAAAAATTTCCGAAAATTCCCGAAAATTTCCGAAAATTTCCCCAAAATTCCAGAAAAATTCCAGAAAAAAAAACAGAAAAAATGATGAAGATTCTAGAACAAATAAAGGGAAATGTTAGTTTCTTTTTCGAAAAGATTTTCTTTAAAAAAAATAAGAAAAATTCAGTTCGAAGTTGTAAAAAAAAATGCGTCTCTTCTACGCCGAAATTAAAAGTAGTTTTCACTTCGGGCGGAATATTCCCATGGGATCGAGCCGGCGAGCTCTGCCACGGCAGGGCACGCACCTTCATGGACATCCTGCCCCTGAATATGGCGGCCACGGTGAGGTAGCGGCCGTGGCGCGGGTCGCAGGCCGCCATCATGTTCTTGGCGTCGAACATCTGCTGGGTGAGCTCGGGCACCGTCACGTTCCGGTACTGCTGGCTGCCGCGCGACGTGAGCGGCACGAACCCCGGCATGAAGAAGTGCAGCCGCGGGAAGGGCACCATGTTGACGGCCAGCTTGCGCAGGTCGGCGTTGAGCTGGCCGGGGAAGCGCAGGCAGGTGGTGACGCCCGACATGGCGGCCGAGATCAGGTGGTTGAGGTCCGCGTACGACGGGCAGCCCAGCTTGAGCGTGCGGTGGCAGATGTCGTACAGGGCCTCGTTGTCGATGCAGAACGTCTCGTCCGTGTTCTCGACCAGCTGGTGCACCGACAGCACCGAGTTGTACGGCTCCACCACCGTGTCCGAGACCTTGGGGCTGGGCACGATGCTGAACGTGTTGAGCACGCGGTCCGGGTACTCCTCGCGGACCTTGGCGAGCAGCAGCGTGCCCATGCCGGAGCCGGTGCCGCCGCCGAGCGAGTGCGTCATCTGGAAGCCCTGCAGACAAAGCTCCAACTTCAATGTTTTCCCAACTTCAATTTTTTTCATATTTTCTTTTCATAAAAACATAAATTTTACAAAGCTTGTTGAATTTTTGTGAAGCTTATACGAACTTCCACGAACTTGGGTTGGCATTGAAGTAACAATTTCGGAGAACTTCAATCCGCACTTCAGTTCGCACTATAAATCAATGGGTGATATATCTCACCTTCAGAGGGGCGAGCCAGGTTTGTATCACCCAAAAAGAGGTGAGACGTTTGTATCACCCCAAAAGAGGTGAGACAGATTTGTATCACCCAAAAAAGAGGTGAGACAGAATAGTATCACCCAAAAAGAGGTGAGACAGGTATGTATCGCCCATAAAGCGGCGAGACAGGTTTGAATCGCCTTAAATTGTCTCACCTCTTTTCGAGCGATACAAACCTCTCACCTCATTTTGGGCGATACGAACCTGTCTCACCTCGTTCTGGGTGAGACAAACCTGTCTCGCTCTAGGATGGCGATACAAAACTGTCACGCCCAAATGTGTTGATGTGTCTCGCCAGCTGAGTGACAGTGCGTGTGCTTGCCTGCAGCAGGTCGCAGGCCTCGGCCTCCTTGCGGACCGCGTCCAGGACCGTGTCCATCAGCTCGGCGCCCTCCGTGTAGTGGCCCTTGGCCCAGTTGTTGCCCGCGCCCGTCGTCCCGAACACGAAGCTGTCCGGGTGGAAGAGCTGGCCGTACGGGCCGGACCGACACGTGTCCATGGTCCCCGGCTCCAGGTCGACCAGCACCGCCCGGGGCACGTACTTGCCGCCTACAAGAAGAGCGACTCCCGCACTGAAAACCCTATACTTTTAAAACAAGTGTTCAACTGTTCAACACTTGTAAGTGTGCAGCTTCCAGTGTAACAGGTGCAAGTGCGCAACTCGGTAATTGTTCAAATTGGAAGTGTCAAACTCGGCAGTCGTACACTTGTAAGTATGTAAGTGTGTAGCTCGACAGTTGTACACTTGCAAGTCGACACTTGAAACCTATAAGGTCGTAGTTCGGGGAGGCTTCGTACAAGGTCGTAGTTCGGAGAGGTTCCGTAGAAGGACGCAATTCGAGGAGGCTCCGTATAAGGTCGCAAGTGCTCCAAAGCTAGTTTTGAGAAAAAGCGATTTGAAGATTTTGAGTTGCATTGCGGCTTATGGAGGACTCGATTTTCAAATTCGAATAACTTTTGAACCATCAAATATTTGAGAATGCAGTTTGGACTGGTCGATAGCTTTTGTTTTCCTCTATCCAAAACACCAAGTAACTGAAAATTTCTAAAAACCATACTTACGACCCTCTACGGAGCATCCACCAATTACGTCCCTATACGTAGCCTCTCCGAACTACGACCTTCTAAGCCTCCACGAACTACGACCATATAGGTTTCAAGTGTCGAAGTGTTCAACAAGGGAAATGTTGCACGGGGCAGTTGAACACAAATGTCGAGTTACACACCTACAAGTGTACAACTGGCAAGATTGACACTTGGAATTGCACAAATACCGAGTTGTGCACTTGGACGTGTAAGATTGGAAGTTGCACACATTCAAGGGTTGAATAGTTGCACACTTGGTGTAACAGTGTAGTGCAAGTGAGTGACGCACACGAGCAGGCCTGCGAATCTCCATTCGTACACTTGTCCCTTCAGCTTAGTGAAATTCCATAGGAAATTCGCACCCTCGCCACTTGCAATTGCATGCACACTGTGAAACCAAGTGTTCAACTGCTCAACGCACTTGTATGTGTGCAACTTCTAGCCTAGCACGCGTATGTGTGCAACTGGACAGTTGTGCAATTGCAAGTGTCAAACTGTCAGGTTGTACACCTTAAGTGTTCAACTCAACAGTTGTGCACTTGTAAGTGTTTAACTGCCCCGTGCAACACTATCCTTGTTGAACACTTGTGCTCAACTGTCGAGTTAAAAACTTAGAAGAGTGTAAAACGGGCGAGTTTGTCACGCGAAAGTGCACAATAGCTGATTGCGCGCTTGCACCTGCTCGGCTAGAAGTTGAACACTTACAAGTGTTCAGCAGTTGTACATACACTTTGTTTGAAAGTGCAAGTGCAGTTCCCTATCTTATTTTATTCCCATTTTTTAAAAATTATATGTTCAGCTCACCGCGCCCCTCGTTGTAGTACACGTTGATCCGCTCGAGCTGCAGGGGGGACTCGCCACAGTAGCGGCCCGTGGGGTCGACGCCATGCTCGTCCGAGATCACCTCCCAGAACTAGTGACGAGAGCAGGACCGTGACAACTCCTCCTCGACTTTTAGACTCGTCACACTGGACACGTGTGTTTACCTTACAGCCGATCTGGTTGCCGCACTGCCCCACCTGAATGTGAGCGATCTCCCGCATGATGTTTCTATTTTTATTTTATTTATTGTTAAGGGGCGATGTATATTTTTTACAGAGAATTTTTCCGATCAATTGTGGGCCGAATGGTTTTATTTTTATGTGCGAAGTCCAGAGCGACTTCACTACATCACAGTGCGTTTGTTGACGCTCGAGCAGGGGGGCCAACCCCACCACCCGCCCACCTCCCGTCTGCAGCCAACCTCACCACACTCCACACGAGGACGGTTCTTGTTTCAGGGGAACACTGCAGCTCAAAGGACTCCACCGTGTGGGCGGTTGGCGTGGCGTGGCGTGGCGTGGCGTGGCGTGGCGGGGCCAGGCGGGGCGGGGCGGGGCATGGCATGGCGTGGCATGGCGTGGCGTGGCGTGGCGTGGCGTGGCGTGGCGTGGTGTGGCGTGGCGTGGCGTGGTGTGGCGTGGCGGGGCCAGGCGGGGCGGGGCATGGCGGGGCGGGGCGTGGCGTGGCGTGGCGTGGCCAGGTGGGGCGGGGCGGGGCGGGGGAGAGGGGCATGGCGTGGCGTGGCGTGGCGTGGCGTGGCCAGGTGGGGCGGGGCGGGGCGGGGCGGGGGAGAGGGGCATGGCGGAGCGAGCATCGCTCGCCGCACATCGGGTCCAGCGGCATGGACAGGACAAGGAAGGAAGCGCTGGTGGAACAGCTGGTTTCCGGGGAGGGTAAAGATAGATACATACTCGTGGCAACCGCGCGCCGCACCGCGCCGCACCCAGAAAAGCGTGTTCTCGGTTTTTCATGTACTTGATTGAGTCGAGTAAATTGAAACTATTCCGAGTACATTTTACTTGTAGCACGAACAATTTTCACGAATCGAGTCCAATGAAATTGATTCAATCAAGTGCAGTGCAAGGCCTACTTATTATTCCGATAACACGCTCTTCTGGGTGCGTGCGTACAGAGATACGCGACCACGCCACGTAGGTAGTCAGGCGTACCAGTGCAGCGAAGGAATGTGCCCCGCCCCCGCCCCGCCTCCGCCCCGGTCGACAGGTGACCCAGATCTCATCTCATTGCCGGGTTCGGGTTGGGGACGGCGAGTTCGGGTCGGGGACGCCGAAGGCAGGTCGGGGGCAGTGGGTGCGGCGGGGACGGCGGGGGCGGCGGGGGCGGCGGGGACGGCGGGGGCGGCGGGGGCGGCGGGGTGGCAGGGTGGCAGGGGGGGGCGGCGGGGACGGCGGGGGCGGCGGGGCGGCGGGGGCGCGCGGGGGCCGGGGGCGGCGGGGGCGGGGGCGGCGGCAGTGGGCGGGGGCGGCGGGGGCGGCGGGGGCGGCAGGGGCAGGGACAGCGGGGCAGTGGCAGCAGCGCAGCGGGGGCGGCGGGCGGGGGCGGCAGGGGGCAGCAGGGGGCGGCAGGGGCAGCGGGGGCGGCAGGGGCAGCAGGGCGGGGGGCAGGGGGACAGCGGGGCGCGGGGGCGGCAGGGAGTGGCGGGGGCGGCGGGGCGCGGTGACGGCGGGGACAGCAGGGACGGGTGGCAGCGGCGGGGGCGGGCAGCGGGGCGGCAGGGCGGCAGCGGGGCGGCAGGGGCAGCAGGGTGGCGGGGGCGGCGGGGGCGCAGTGACGGCAGGGACGGCGGGGCAGCGGCGGGGCGGCAGGGGCAGCGCGGGCGGCAGGGGGGGCGGGGCGGCAGGGCGGCGGGGGCGGCGGGGCAGCGGGGGACAGCAGGGGCGGCGGGGGCAGGGTGGCGGGGGCAGCGGGGGCGGCGGGCATGGCGGGGGACAGCGGGGGCGGCAGGGGGCGCGGGGCGGCAGGGGGCAGCGGCGGCGGGGCGGGGCGGCAGGGCGGCGGGGCGGCGGGGCAGCAGGGGCAGCGGCGGGGCGGCGGGGGCGGCGGGGGCAGCGGGCGGGGGCGGCGGGGGCGGGGGCGCGGGCGGCGGGGGGCGGCGGGCGGCGGGGGGCGGGGGGGGCGGCGGGGGCGGTGCGGGGGCGGCAGGGGCGGCGGGGCGGCAGCAGGGGCGGCAGGGGCGGGGGCGGCGGAGCGGGGACGGCAGGGGGCGGCAGGGCGGCGGGGCGGGCGGGGGTGGCGGGGCAGGCGGGGGCGGGGGGCAGGGGCGGCAGGGCGGCGGGGGCGGCGGGGGCGGCGGGGGCAGGGGGGGCGGCGGGGGCGGCGGGGGCAGCGGGGGCGGCGGGGGCAGCGGGGCGGCGGGGCGCAGTGACGGCAGGGCGGCGGGGGCGGCGGGGTGGCGCGGGGCGGCGGGGTGGCGGGGGCGGCGGGGGCGGCGGGGGCGGCGGGGGCGGCGGGGGCGGCGGGGGCGGCGGGGGCGGCGGGGGCGGCGGGGGCGGCGGGACTGAGTAGACTGTAGCGACGCGCACCGCGCACCACGCTCAGCTCAGCCCGGGTCCCGCCAACAGCAGCACCTGCAGCAGCAGCACCTGTGCCTTGCGTGGCTCGCAGGGAACGGCATGGCATGGTCGGGGCGTGGAGAGACGCGCCTGTTCCTACTGTTCCTACTCTATACCCCCCCCCGTCCCCCTCCCCGCCGTCCCCTCCCCGCCCGTCCCCCTCCCCATCACTTTGACAAATGTCCCCCGGCAAACAGACCGCGGGACGTGCGGCGCTACGTGCCGACATGGGAGGCCTGGCCAAGGCGACTGCTCTGGAGTGGGGTACCTCGGCCACCTCGGGGCGGGGCGGGGCGGGGCGGTTGCGGGGCGGCGGGCAGGGCGGGGCGGGGCGGGGCGGGGCAGGGCGGGGCGGGGCGGTTGCGGGGCGGCGGGCAGGGCGGGGCGGGGAGCGCCGGTCTCCCCTGGCCGCCCCCCGGCCCCGGGGCCCCCCGGGGGGCGCGTAGCGTGTCGAGTAGGAGATGGGGGGAGGAGGGAGGGATGTGGCCGGGGACGACGGCTGACCCCAAGGGATGGCCGCCCCGCCGTCGACGGGACCACCGAGGAGGTACGTGGCCGTCACCTGCCTCCACGAGGTCCCGGAAATTAACATAACATGCACCAAAATGCAACAAAATAAACATGAACAAACAGCAACAGGAGGGTATTTCACCACAGTAAACACCGCGTCTTGGTTTTCAAGACGTTTTGGAAAAACCAAGACGATGCAATGCATTTTCTCCATAAGAAAACCGTGGCGTCTTGAAAACCAAGACGCAGTTTTTCCCGTGACGGAACCCCTGGGCCAGTACAAGGACGGAACTAGCAGTTGAGTGTGATCCATTTGAATATGAAAAGTTCCGCTTACTCCGACGGATGGCATTCAACACATGTTTCGGCTTTAATGCTTCCTTTTCCTTCTTACTCACGTACACTCACCACATTGCCTTGAGGTCGGTATCGGTGCTGCAGGAGGGTGGTCGTAGGGATGGGGCCGCGCCTACAGGTTCATGTGGGTTTGACTGGGCAAGACATTGCTATGTATAAAACAAACAAACAAACAAACAAACAAACAAACAAACAAACAAACAAACAAACAAACAAACAAACAAACAAACAAACAAACAAACAAACAAACAAACGAACGAAAAATCAAACGAACGAAAATCAAACGAAAAAACAAACGAAAAAACAAACGTACAAACAAACGAAAACAACAAACAAACAAACAAACAAACAAACAAACAAACAAACGAACGAACGAACGAACGAGCAACCAACCAACCAAACAAAGAAACAAACAAACGCGACGGACGCGATAAGCACGACGGAACGCGACGGCGGGACGGTGGCGGCCGGGCTGGGCGAAAAGCGCGGCGCCAAGAGACGCGCGTTGGGTTGCCTGAATACCCGGCGCCCCGCCCCGCCCCGCCCCGCCCCGCCCCGCCGCGCCCCACCCCGCCCCACCCCGCCGCGCCCCACCCCGCCCCGCCCCGCCCCGCCGCGCCCCACCACGCCCCGCACAGCACGGCAGCGCCAGCCAGGCAGGCCACAGTCCACACCGCCGCCAAACTGTCTGATACGTTTTGAGTAATCGCGTATTATTCGCAAACGGTCCCCAGTCTGACGCCCCCTGGCGAAACGTCCCGCCCAGCCGGTGCACACCGGGTGCGGTGGGGGCGGCGGGGGCGGCGGGGGCGGCGGGGGCGGCGGGGGCGGCGGGGGCGGCGGGGGCGGCGGGGGCGGGGCGGTCAGGGTAAGCAGGGGGTAGCGTAGCCAACGCCATGGCAAAGTGATGGTAAAAAAAAAAAAAATATGCAGCGGCGTGTGCTCTGCTCGGCTCGCAGGGAACTCTCGTTAAACGGGGCGTTACAATGAAACACAAGCATTAAACTCCAATTACGGGCCGGGCTCGCCGTAAAAGTCACCTTCGTTTGTGCTTTACGAGCCTTACGCAACGTGCCAGGGTGGGCCCGGGCCCGACCGTGCGGGGGCGGACCCGGGCCGGGGGCGGGCCGGGGGCGGGCCGGGGGCGGGCCGGGGGCGGGCCGGGGGCGGGCCGGGGGGGCGGCGGGGGGGGGCCGGGGGCGGGCCGGGGGCGGGCCGGGGGGCCAGGGAGCCAGGGGACCAGCGGGTAGCCCCCTACCGCTGAACAAAGGTAGGGGCTGAGTGCGGCTGAGTGGCGGAGGCGCTGTCCCCTGAAAAGGGAGAAGGAGAAGGGAGGGGGCACTCCGACTGGAACCGTAGCTATAGGGGCGGAAGTAACTAGCGACCGGTAAGTTCGGCTTCCGGCGTGTGTGGGGCGGCGGCGTGGCGTGGTCGTCCATGACGGCTCGTCAGGCCTAAGTCCGACGCGGCGGGGCCTCCGAGGGGAAGCCTCGTCCTCATCAGCCTGTCGAGGCTGACGGCTCGCCCCACCCACCCCCGTCTGCTGTGCGGGCATAGGCAGAGTACGGGGTGGGGGGCAAAAAGGAGCGGGAGGAGCAGCGGGGCGGGGCGGGGCGGGGCGGGGCGGGGCGGGGTGGGGCGGGGCGGGGTGGGGCGGGGCGGGGCGGGGTTTGCACCACCAGAAGGGAGAGGCTGCGCCACCTCCAGGTGAGCATTAGCAGGACACTGCCTCCCTCAGTCACACTAATGAATCAAGCGGGAAAACTCGCAGTGCCTCCTTCTTACGGATACACACACGCACACACTCACACAAACAAACACACTTACAGGAGGCGGAGGGGCGCAAAGCGCACCCCACACTGCACCCGCCCTCTCCCCTCACACGCACACAACCCTCGCAACACTGAAAATACTAACGTGACGTGCGTCACAGCAAGTTGTGTGCCCAGTTTTGGTCACACAACGTGATGCGACGCCAGCTCCAGTTTACGTATATGGTATTCCACGTACGAGGTCGCATCACAAACGTGACCAAAACGACACGGTCATGCCACATGATTCGACTTCTCCAGGCGTCACACTTGCATGTGTGACGCATATCACACTATCACACTAGTTTTTCCAGTGAAGCAAAACATACAGTAGTCGTCCTTTTCCGCCCCTGTGTTGTGTGTGTGTGAGAGAGAGAGAAATTGAAATTTGAAATTGAAATTTATTTTATTTTTCAGACAACATACAAAAGGACTATTAAGTCCCACTGCAGTATGCAGTCCGCTCTCTCGATTTTCTCATATCATGCTGATAACAATATTGTACAAGCCAGTAATAAATAATTAATAGATGGTTTGATAATAATGTTTTACATTAGGAGTAATTGGTATTACATATTAATCATAGGCTGCAAGGATGGATTTTCTAATCTGCTTCTTAACAGTATGATTCGTTGATAGTTTTAATGAGTTATGTAGCTTATGTAGAGAGAGAGAGAGAGAGAGAGAGAGAGAGAGAGAGAGAGAGAGAGAGAGAGAGAGAGAGAGAGAGAGAGAGAGAGAGAGAGAGAGAGAGAGAGAGAGAGAGAGAGAGAGAGAGAGAGAGATAGATGAGAGCGAGAGAGAGAGAGCGAGAGAGAGAGAGCGAGAGAGAGAGAGCGAGAGAGAGAGAGAGAGAGAAAGCAGGCGCAGGGGTTGTGTAGAACGGGTTGGACGTTACCCGAGCCGCAAAGACCATACCATACCAGCAGCAGGTACCCGTACTCGCCGCCGGGCTTGGCCTGCCTCCGACTGTTCTTGACTGCTGCTGCAGAGCACCGCTCCGCCTCCATCCACCTCGTCCCCGTGCCCCTCATCCCCTCTCCCCGCCCCGCCCCGCCCCCACCCCGTACCTTTCTCAATGCACAACTGGACTGCCGTGCCGTGTGCCGGCTCATTCCGGAGATCGCTCTCCTGTCCTTGTGGCGCCCATGGCGCGCAGCCGTGCCATGCCCGGCATAGGGCAGCGCTCAGAGCGCTGTAGGTGCGTGAAGCACGGCGGTGCGCGCGTGAGCATGTGTACGCCGCCCCGCCCCTGGACGCCTCCGCTCCGACCCGCCCTCTCTCACCTCGACCGCCCCGGGCCGGTCCTGTCACAGCGGCGTGCCTGCTGTGCCCCGCGCCGTCCCGCGCCGCCCCGCCCGTGCCACTTGCTGACGATGAGATGAAATCCCGAGAGGCGGAAGACCACGAGCAGGAGCAGCAGACGCCGCGGGCGGGCGGGGCGGGGCGGGTGGGGCGGGCGGGGCGGGGGGCGGGCGGGGCGGGCGGGGCGGGCCGCCCACCACCATCCATCTTCTGAGAGCAGCAACAAATGGAAGGGTGGTTGCGCTAATGCCGTTTGTGCCGGCCAGACGGACGGGGGGCAGCCCGTGGGGCCGGGGCCAGCAGGGCCCTGAGGTCGCGTCGCGTCTGACAGTAAGGTGGCCTCGGACCGAACAGGGGTGTGGCGCGGGTGCCGGGCGGGGCGGGGCGGGGCGGGGCGGGGCGGGGCGGGGCGGGGCGGGGAGGCTGGCGCGCGCGCATTTTTTGACCGAAAATCGCAAAAAAGGCAAAGGCTGGTGCTGCGGGTGCTGCGGGCGCATATGGCGCCGGCATGAGAGAAGGGCGCCAGTGACGCGGTCAGGTCAGGGGGCGGCCCGCCAGTCCACTCTCTTCTTTTCTCTCCCTGGCCCCCGAACCGTGTCATTTATTATTGAGAAGATTGTGCGCCCTGTGAACACGTGTTGCCGCGGCCGGCGAGGGCCAAGGTAAGGGAGCGGCGTGGGGGCGGCAAGGGGCGGTGTGGGGGTGGTGTGGGGGCAGCGTGTGAGGGCAGCGTGGCGGCGGGGTGGGGGCGGCGTGGGGGCGGCGTGGGGGCGGCGTGGGGGCGGCGTGGGGGCGGCGCGGGCTAGACGCCCTCCACTGCCCACGCTCGGCCCAGGTGCGCTGGCACGGTGTGGGTTGGCAGGGGGTGAGAAAAAAAAGCGAATGTGAGTGATAGCGCGAGAGGGAAACAAAAGGCTCGGCGTACAAAGGGAAAGTAAATTCGATGTTGGTTGACTGGAATGGACTGGACCGGATTGGTGTGTCGCGGTGCTATATGCTGCTATATATGCTATATACTGCACCGCGAGACGCTGAGTAATCGACCATACCAGGTGGCTGAAAAAACCCCGCGCACTTTCGTAGTTATACTGTACCGGATGCAGGCGTGTGGACGGGCTTGCCTACACTGGAAAAAAAAAGGTGCTAAGTCCTACCTTTAAAAGGCACTAATAAAATTTAGTGCCTTTGGAAAGGCACTAAGATTTAGTGCTCCAGGAAAGGCACTAAATTTTGTTAGAGCCTTTTAAGGGTAGGACTTAGCACCTTTAGCTGACCAGCTACGTATATACTCTATACAAATTTAGTGCCTTTGCAAAGGCACAAAGATTTAGTGCCCCAGGAAAGGCACTAAACTTAGCACTTGATTTTAGCGCCCCAGGAAAGGCGCTGCTTAGCACCTTTGTTTCTCCGGTGTATCGTCGCTCACCGAGGCGCCTTACGGTCCCGTGTGAGTATGCAACCCGCCCGCACACATGCATGCGGTACAGTATGCCTACGAAAGTGCGCGGGGTTTTTCAGCCACCTGGTACAGCAGGGAGGGAGGGAGGGAGGGAGGAGGGAGGGAGGGAGGGAGGGAGGGAGGGAGGGAGGGAGGGAGGGAGGGAGGGAGGGAGGGAGGGACGGACGGACGGACGGAGGGACGGAGGGACGGAGGGACGGAGGGAGAGAGGGGGAGAGAGGGAGCGAGAGGGAGAAACTGGTAGCACTCTAAGCCCCACGAGGTCGCGCCGGGCCGGTCCCGAGGATCCCCAAGACCCCTGAGGTCAAACCCCGCACGTCCCGCCCCACCCCGCCCCGCCCCAGCCCGCCCCGCCCCGCCGCGCCCCGCCCCCGCACCAAGCCGCCTTCCCTCGGAACCGCAACCACCCCAGGTCGCGCGCAACACAATCCAATTTGCAGGCAACCGCCGTTACAACATCTCCGCCTCGGAATGGCTTGAGCTCCTCTCTTCTCTCTCCGGCCGAAAGTGCCAGCACCAGCACTAGCACCAGCACCAGCGCCAGCACTAGCACCAGCACCAGCACCAGCACCAGCACCAGCACCAGCACCAGCACCAGCACCAGCACCAGCACCAGCACCAGCACCAGCACCAGCACCAGCACCAGCACCAGCACCAGCACCAGCACCAGCACCAGCACCAGCACCAGCACCAGCACCAGCACCAGCGCCAGCACCAGCACCAGCACCAGCACCAGCACCAGGACTGCCACACGAGCGGCACCAGGACGAGGACCAGCAGGACCAGAGCAGGGCGGGCCAGCGGAGCACAGCAACGGGTCTGGTGTGTTGTGGAGCAGGTGGCCGAGCAGAGTGACGTAGCATGCCGTACCGGACCGGGCCGGGCCGGGGCGAGAGAGAGGAGCCAACCCGACCCAAGTGGGACACTACTTACCGCCCGAGCAGGGTGGCGGGGCAGGTGGAGGCGAAGCGAAGCAGGCCGTCGGGCCGGAGAGGAAAGCGCTGTAGACACTCGGGTGTCCATTAGCACGCCCGCCACGCCCCCGCCCCGCCCCACCCCGCCAGGACCTTCCCCTCCCCTCCCTTCACGGATCCCTTATATTAATATACGCCAGCCGCCCCCCGCTCATCAAGTGTTTATGAGATGAGGTGCACACGTCGCACAGCATCTTGCTTTTAGACGACGCGGCAACTCCACCGCCCCCCCCTCCCCCCGCCCCCTCGGGCCGGGCGGAGGTAGGCAACCCTCCTCGCTCACCCAGACCGAGCGGAGCCCTGCCCTGGAACCACCGCAGCAGCAATGGGCGCACCAAAGTTACTAATTAGGTTTTACGACATTTGGGCCTGGTTTGCTGTACGGCGACGCAGCCCCCACACCCACACCTCTCACAACCACAACCGCCTCTCTGGCAAGGTATGTAAATGAAAGGGTAAATCAGAAGGCCTCACATCTCAACTCTTTTGTACTGTAATTGGTTTGTTGAGAAACAGCGAAGTTACAAGTTTCGCGGCAATAAAACTACAAATTAAATAATGAAAGGAAAAGTGTCAAAAATAATACAATTATTCACCTACAGTGACGTACAGGAAATTGAGGAATAAATAGGACCACGATTACTTTCTGGTGCATTAGGCAAAACATTGTCCTTAAAGAACTGAAATTCATGTTGAATCAGAATTAATCATAAAATATTTTAAGGTACTACTGGTTAACACTGGTTTTATACAGTTCATTCAATGTTAGTAACAAAAATTAAATAAAAAGCACCTTTCAAAAAGAAAGCAAGAATCAGAACTAAAATGGAAACACCAAAATGCTACAAATTTTTTAAAGTGACTATACAAATGATAGAGATGAGCCATGACTCAACCAACTGCAGAGTTTAAGATAAGTTTACTAATAATTTAAAAACAAGTGAAGATACAGTCATTAGCTAGTTTCACAACAAGTGTATCTAATATTACCTGTCTTAAGTACACTCACTGGGCACACCTATGTACATACTTTTTCTTATAAGAATAAGAATGCATCTTAAGCAAACACTTCATTCAATATATTTAAAAAAGAGGGTGAGATGAGTATTTCATGTTCAAAGTAGCCATGATTTTTCCACACGCGCACTGCGCACATACACACAATATTACAATAAATTATTTACACACACAGTCAAAATTTAACTATCACACCACAATCCTGATGGAATGAGTAGAAGATGTGCTTACAAGGACATGAGATACAAAGAGAGAGCTAGGTGGAAAATTAAACTAGATAAGACACTAGGGACTTGTCTTTTTCTTTTTGGAATCTGGGCTCTTAACATCTTCCTCCCTAAACCTCAAATTTTTCTCACGACATTTCTTGTCAAAGAATTTACGCAAGCGAACACCAGATCTGTAACATGAGATAAGGAATGAATATGTGGACTCAACATAATTCAGTATTAGAGATTGAAGAGGTTTTCTTACTTGTAAACATCTGAGTCTGCTTGATTGTACATGTCACAATTCTCAAAGACAAGAAGGGCATCGGCAAGAACCTCACTTGTGTTTCGGTATTCCAATAAATTTAGTTTGTGTTTAATAGTTCCAAAATCCATAGGTCTTTTGATGATTGTGTGATAGTCTGGAACCTGATAAAACAGATGATTGGAATGAAGCACGAATGTAGTAAATAAAAGCAACAAATGATGGTAGTTTATAATACCTCAGATTTCTGAACAGGGCGAATAAAAGCCCAAGCATCCCTGTGGCGGATTATATCCTCCAAAAGCTCTTGAAGTGCAGCATTGTCTAAAGGCAAATCATCATCATTTACATCCAATGATCGCCGTGAGCGTCTTCGAGAAACTGATGATTCTTCATTTGATGCTTCTGCAAATATAATACATAAGTTTAATTTCATTGATGCTAAAGAGTAAATTTAGTCTCTACATCCGAAAATGAGTCATGAAGAAATTAGATAAAAGCAAACAAAATGCAAAAAAATCAAACAAGGGGCCACACACTTAACGGCATGAGAATGCACAAGCACAATGATTCAAAGCAGACAGACGTCAAGAAAGTATCCACTCTACAAAGTCAGGCACACCAATAGAGAAAATGTACTAATTAAGTATGAAATAGAATTTATTGACTATGTGGGAAGACAGACAGATAGGTGTAACATGTCCCCTAAATTCCCACCAAATCCTGAAAATTGATATATTTGACAGATGTTAATTTGATAATTTATCAGTTAAATAACTTGTTTCCTTCCCAATAAAATGTTAAAAAACATGCAACTAAAGCCAACTAGAATGTTAAAACTACAAACCATCAAAACTTTGATTCCGAAGTTGTTTGGCATAATTTGAGATGTTGGCAACAGCCTTCATGGCACATCGCCTGCGGGAGTGAAGTTGTCGGTCGTCATTTTCCTCACTTTCCACTTCCTGACCAGGATCCACTTTGTCGTCATCTGTACCCCGCAACAACCCTTGTAAGTACAGAGGCAATAAGTACTAGGGGAGTACATAGCCTGATATATTTCAATGCTTCAAAGATCACTGAAGTGCTGCTTAGTCAATGTAAGAATGAAAAGTCTCAATCGAACTAATTTAACTTGTCTGTCAATTAATGTTGAAATGTATATGACATAAATTATCAGGCCTAATAATATCTGAGGGTACTACAGTAACATTCATCTCCCAGAGAAATATTTTGACTAAATTCAATGTATCATAGAACCACAGTGCACATCAGGAGATGATATAAATTCTAAAGCCATAGATCTACTAACCATCACCATTGGAGCTGCGAAGTTGTTTGGCAAAACGTGAGATGTTATCTATCGCTTTCGCCGCACATCGTCTGCGACTGATAATGTTGCGATCTCCGGGTGAGGTTTCACCTGTTAGCACAATTTGCTTTAACTATACACAAGAAATTGGGTACACCCTTATCTCAGTTCCCCCCAGTTAAATTTACATGTCCATTGCAGTTTTGAATCCTATTTCAATAACCCACGACATGCAGACAAGTTCACAAACACTGAGATAGAGAAAGAGAGATAGAATCATGCTACAACCACCAGTTCCCTTTAGATAGAAAGAACTAGCTACTTTTCAGGAACTTGTATTCCTTTCTTAAAACATGATAACTCTACACCAAAAAGTGTGATTCATTAATAGAATGTCATCCACAGCACTAAGTGAGATACTTGCCTGGTTTATGTCTGTTAGATGTTCTGATTTTACACTTTTCACATGTCCATTTTCCACGAGGAGCTTTTCTCAATCGAGGTTCAGCACAAGACAAATGGAAGCATTTGTTACATTTTTCACATTGAAGCTCAGATCCATCCTTGCCACAAGACTTGCATGGCTCTTTAGTTTCTTCAACCCTGAAAGGAAATAATACATCAGTTTCTAGGATAAAATAAATCAATTTTCAATTTTCACAAAGCACTGAAAAGGTCCTTACTGGGCATCTGTCTCCATGATATCATCCAAATTGTCTTCGTCTTCTTCATCATCATCATAAAATACTTTTCTTGCTTTTTTGGCAGGTGTTTTCTTCTCTTTTGGCTTACATGTAGGACAGAACCAATCACCCTTTGGTACATTCTGCAAGTTATGAAATAAAAGTACATATGATTCATAACTGCACCTTTAAAAAAAATAACTGGAGAAATTTTTTTCTATTGAACACACTCACATAAAGCTTGGGTTTAAGACAATACATGTGGTGGCCTTTGTTACAGCCATCACACAAGAGCATTTGATCAGGGTCTTTTCTTCTGCGACATAATCTACAGTTGGCATTAAGAGAAGATTTTGACCACTTGATGCTTGAATCTGTAAAAAAATGTATGGCACATTAAATACCTCCTCTTATAAACCTATTGAATAAATTTTAAACCATCTCAAAAAAGCTACCCAAAATATTTACCTAAGGTAGAGAGGTGAAGGTAAAGTTGAGAAAAACTAGTTGAAGCCATGAGAGAGACCTGCCATTTCTGAAGAGTTGTCAAACCATCCTTCTCTTTTTCTACCTCTTCTTTCTCCTCACTGTTCTTCTTTTGCTTCTCTTTGGCCTTTTCTTTGTCATCTAGACCTAGTGGTCTTTTGAGATAGCGCTCATCAATCCCCTGGGATACTTGTAGGATAGCACACGCCAGATCTCTTACACAGTCATGAGCCGGTTTTATATCAAAACTGCCCATATTTGCTACTTCCCAAGCCAGCCTTGCATAGCAGGATGGGTCCCTATCCCGACTACTGCTTGTAGTTGAGTCAGGAGTTCCAGGTCTACTAAAATGCTCAGATTTAATCTTGTCTACAATTGAGCTACTGAATGCATCAGACTCATCCTTGACACCTGGCCACACAAGTTTGTCACATTCCTTGTTATAGCTTCGAGTTGTAAGGGCATCACGCCAGGATTGCCTATTCTTAACTTTCAGAGAACCTAGTCCACCGATACGAATCTTTTCTTCCATTTCCAGAATCAAATCTCTCAATGTTAACTCAAGAATGTCTTCTAATGGAGTGCCAGGATCATGACCCAATAAGGTATCTTTGTATTGGTTACTTTCCTTGTTCCGCTGGGACTTCCTCCCTTCTTCTAGACCTAGACCAGGGTTTAATTTAGAAATTGGACAATTTTCTAAACTCTGGTTGACACGATCTTTACCCTGTATCAACATTGTACGCAGCTCACTTTCTCTATAACCCCTTGTGCTTAGCCTCTCAATAAGGTCATCTAATTGATCCTTTAAATAAAATGCCCATGTAGTTCGCTCAACTTTGGTGGCATGCACAGGACATGAATTAGGATCAGCATTGCATGTTAAAAGTGCATTGTGATTAGCAGAAACTTTAGATTCATCGTCAATTTGTTGAACTTGTTGAGAAGGAGATTTCATAGGACTACCTGCAGCCTTCTGATTTTTCTCTGAAAGTAATTTCTTGCTAGGGCTTCCCATTAGTGGGGCTGGAACACTCTCAACATCAAAATCATTTTCTTTATCACTTCCCCCGCTCCGCTCTTCTTCAAATAACTTACATACATATGACAGAGTATCTTCCATTTTAGTTAGTTCTAGATTGTGAGGAGTAGGTTTATCTAAGCATGAACCAGCAAATCTCTCATCATGTTCAACAAAGAGGCCAGGCAATGAGGCGAACAGCCAAAACCTTCGGTGAGCTCTATCCGTACCAACAGGTAGGTTGGTATGCCCCATCATCTCATCCATCAGTTGATTTCTCCGCTTTTGGATCTCTCGTTGCTTCTCAGTATTATTCTTTTTCTCCTGAGCAAGGCGAGCTGCTTTTTGTTCTGCACTTTCTTCCTCCTCTTCACTTTCTTCATTTTCACCATCACCTTTGGGCTCCTCAGACTCAGCAACATGCTTCTTTCTCTTCTTTCGGCCCTGTTCAATCCTGGAAAGACAGTTGGTAATAAATTTCAAGGGTGACGATGAGACCACATTGAAAACAAGGCTTAAAAAATACTTACATTTCCCTTTCCTTTCTACTTATCTCTCGATCAGCAAAATGCAACTCAGTACGAACTTGCTTGGTCTTTTCCATTCGTTCTTCTATAATATCTCTCATAGCAACGTATGTCATTATTTGATTTATTAAACAAGTCAATATTGAAAGCTTATCCTCTGCAAAATAATATTATATTAGAGGAAACAGAATGAATATAAGTTAAAATATAATTTAAAATTGCTAGAGTTTACCTGCAGGTAGTTCATAGATACTTGTGGTACTCAGAGATTTTAAAATATGCATATTTTCCATTTTCCACACCAGGCCCGGGTCATCCCTAGTTGTATAGCCCCCACGCTCACGATATCTAGAATATCAAATATTGGTTAGCTACATAGATCATTTATGACTGTGGACCTTTCCTGTACCCTTAAAAGTGCAGAAACATACCTCCACTCAGTGCTAGTTTCTCCTGCACGGTTGCCGGACTGAAGGAGATGTAATCTTAAAACCTCTGTTAAGACAACAGAGTCCAGTTCTACTTTGCTAAGAGGTTTTCCTTGAAAGGTTTGACTCCAAGCAGATGCTGCTGAAGCTATTCTTAAGGCTTCAGTTGTTGCAATATCACCTTCATCCATGTTTCCTGCATGAGAAAAGTGATAATTACAATGAGGTTCAAGAACTGTGAGACAATCCATGTTTGGCATGCATACTTACCACCAACAGGTTCTGTAAGGTCCGCGGGATTAGCATCCTCCAAAGCATCAGCTTCATCTTCTTGCATTTCAAACAGTCCAGATAAAAGCAGTTGCAACAAATCATTGAGTGGTCCTGTAACTTCCGGCTCAACTAAAGCTCTCTCCAAAAGCTCCAGGGGCACACCACCGGGAAAGAAATCCTTCACTTTCAGTGTTTCAGAGAATGAATGGAGGAACTCCATTACCATCAACATATCTCCAAACAATTTGTTTGGAATTTTGGTATGTACAGGTGTAGGCTCTGGTAGAATTTTAAGATCTTCACATTCCAAGTCTTCCCTTTGTCTATTCCATTCACGAATAAATTTGGCTAATTCTAGCTTCTTTTCACGGTTAGCTGCTCTGGCTTTCAACATTTCTTCGCGCCTTTTCTTTTTATCTTCAATAGCTTTAATTTTTAACTGTTCACGCTCTTGAGGATTGTCAAATTTGCGTCTCTTCCTCACCTTACCAGTCAGAGCAGCTTTGCCATATTTGTCATTTAATTTCTGAGAACCAGCTTTCTGAGGAGAAAGTGATCCCCGTTTCTCCCCATTAGTTGTGCCATTAGGGGACTTCTTCGTCATAGTTATATACTTTTGCATTGTTTCTTGCTTTGTTTTTTTACCCTGTGGAGGCGTATCAGTTTTGGCCCTCTTGGTATACTTTCTTTTGGGACTCTTTGTCAGGAGCAATTGCTGTTGCAGTTGTCTCTTAACAGCTCTGCTTGATGAAGGAAATACAGGGTCCTTGCCAGCAAAGATCTGATCAAACTTGTACTGATGAATTTTATATTTGTTCAATTCACTTTCCTGTAGAAATAAATAGACATAAATAATTAGCTGCAGTTGGAAAATATCAACTGGGTCCTAAAAATTATAGTAATAAATTATCAAATAAAAAGAATTCAACCTTTATTCTCAGGATGCCATCTTTGTCCAACTCTAAAAACTGTTTCAAAAATAGCCTATTTCGGTCTCGAGAATACATGCGTGGTCTTCGGCGCACTTGAGATGCTGGCAAAGTATGCATTTCACTTATGTCTTCCGCAGTTCTATCTGAAAGTTCAACCTCATAGCGAAACAGGGAGGGAGGTGGTTGAAATTGTCTTTGAGGATCCCTGCAGGAAATGAAGAAAATTGAGTAAGGAAAGTTATTGAAAGGTACAATTGTGAACCCTTTAACAATGACTTACTTCACTTCACTAATTTTGTTTGGATCTTGATTTGCTAATTGTTCAGCAGTTGGTTCAAGAACGTGTACAACATAGGCATCCGTCCTAGAAAAGATAAAAGCATTGTTGAATCCTATCTGGTGGGAGGAAAAACCAATAACTAATAATGCCTCTCACTAACCATGGACCTCCTTCTGTAAGGCAAACTTCAACTGTTTCTCCAACAAAGTAGCGGTCTCTGACATAGATGTAAATGTCTTCTACCAAATCAAGAATACCTGTGCGATGTGTCTTTGAAGCTAGGTAAAGAACTGGTACTTTCAGCTGAAAATTGATAGCATGAATTAGTTTGTTGCTCATAACAGTGCCGGCAGAGTCACCGTCATGGCCAATAATAATTAACTATCTGTTTCTTACCTCCATAGGAAAATCCTTGAGATTTTGTTTGGCATTCTGTTCTGACTTTAATGCTTCTTCAAATGTTAGTTGAGGGCGGCCAGTCAATGAACATTGCCATACAAGAGAATTGCATAATATAATTCTTTCACAATACTCCCTGTAATCAAGAAAATAATATTTAAATAAGATCTTCATAATACATGTAATGTACTATCAGTGGCGTTTTACACTCCAATATAAATATAGGCTTTTGATAGATATGCCATTAATTACCAAATTTTTTAGTATAAAAAAATTTAAAAAAAATTAAAA
Organism: Frankliniella intonsa; assembly: GCA_033675135.1. NCBI lineage: Eukaryota > Metazoa > Arthropoda > Insecta > Thysanoptera > Thripidae > Frankliniella > Frankliniella intonsa. Next base: position 516,905 of record CM066259.1, read on the forward strand.
AAGTACAATTAATAAAAGTGAAAGAGGACCATATTTCAAAAATATTGTGCACCACAAACAGTTAACCCAATGGTGACTCCTATCCACCTTCATGTTTTCAAGGTTAGGTAAGAGATGCTATGCAAGAGCAGCATAGAATAGGTTTGGGGAGCAATCCAGTCAACAGAAAGTTGATCAACTAGTTTGTGGGTGAGATGTGATGTTTTGGCATATTTGGGAAGTGAATGAGAAGACCAACTGAGACAACTGAGAGATTCACAACTATCAGTGTTGGCCTAGATTAAAGACACCAGGTTGCAAGCCAAAGCCAAACAGTTACTTAAGTTCTCAGGTGCCAATTAGATAGAAAACTATCAAGTTGCAGGTCATTAGAGGGAATGTAAACAAATAATGTTGTAAAATATTCGACATGACGCCGGCTTTGGCAGTAAATTCTAAAACATTTGTCATGTTGGGCGTCAGAAAGGCGAACCCTCGGGAGCCGACTATGAGTTCAGAACTTGACAACCCGGACACAACCAAACTTCACTTACTCGTAATCTCGAAATATTTCCTTAGTGAGCGGGCAGTAGAATACTTCATCGGAGCTGTGCAAGTCCCTTGGAGGCTTCTTCCTTTCGAAGGGCTTTTTGTCCAGCAGAGGCATGATTAGGCTCCACAAATCAACTTTTGGAGGGAATTAGTCAACGTCTTTAGGCTGGTTAAGGTCCGCGAGCTTGGACCAGGAGGACCCCGATGAATTCGCCGCACACTTTCAGCGCACAATCCGCGTCATATAGCAGACACAAGCAGACGATAAAAACGCTGGAATGTTCTCATGGTTTTCTTGTAGATCGTCAGTGAAACAAGTAAAACAGATAGTTGCAAAAATACTTGATACTGCAATTAATAATGTCAGTTTAAACAACGATATCGTCGGTACACTTTCACACCTGACAATGGAAGATGGAATGGGTGAAATGGATGCGCACAGCGCGCTAGCGCGCTACCGGGTACGTTCCTGCACCCGTAGTGTTGAAACAGGCATAAACCAGTGAAGATGTATCCTGAAAATTGAGCGGATGAGCGTACGAAAAGGATCTTAGGCAGCTATGTTGTTGCATAAGGACGGTATTCGACGATATTTTTAAACTTTCCGTATATTTTGTAAACATTTGCCGAGACTAAATAGTGAAGCAGGTAAGAGTATGGAAGGCAGTGGCGTAGTGGTGGGAGTAGTTTTCCCGCGCAACTATTGAACCGTTTGAGTACAAAGTGTTTTTTTGAAAACGCTGTTAAAAAGTTGACAATGTTCAAATTAAGTGTGAGAAGTTTGCGTGTCGATGCACGCATTGTCATAAAATATCGCCGATAGACATGTCTTTACCTGTTATTTCCCACTTTTCTCTAGTTTCCCTCGTCGCCTGCTAGGCCCATCGTCTGCTAAAGCAACATAACTTCTGCACAACTTTTTCATCGCATAGATACCTCCCTAAGCTATAGATTTTAATTTCCCTTTCATTGTTGCGTCGAAACTATTCTAAAAAGCTTTTGATGAATTAATGGCATTCACAAAAAATTTAAAAGCCCAAGATTTGATCTGGAGATGATATTTTTAGCTGTACCTTTTTCTTCTTTAAAATTTCTCATACCAAATGTCCTCTTTTAGTTGTTTACTAGTATTACCTACGAAAACTTGAACATAAAATCTTCCATTTTCTGTCGTTTTTATGCAATTAAAACCACAAACCTCAATGTCGTTTATCACCAAATACCATGCCGGCATCTCGTATATTTTGTTTGGCCAAATCTTGCTATAACTACCAGCCGTCTCCGGTCTCACCTGCGTTTTTCAACCTTCCAGTCAACTTAGAAAGGTTAGTATTCCTTGGGACTTTTGTCAACAACTCGGTCTGCTTTTGCTTATGTATTTCTCTTGCAGCTTTCCATTTTAAATCAAAATTCTAAAATAAATTAGAAAATGATTTTCAAAATTTAAACAGTAGAACATATTTTTTTCTGTTTTAAACTTTAATTTGTGACTATGCAAACTTCATTCTGTTGTCAGCCGTGTAAAGTGGGTGGAGAATGCGGGACGATCTGATTTGAAAGAGAAGACTGTTTCAACCCTCTCTGGAAAGTACTACATATGTGCAGATCATTTTGAATCTTACTGTTTTATTGACTCTAAGAGAACAATTTTGAGGAGAGACATTGATGTTGTTCCTACAATTTTCAAAAGCAATTTGGCTTCTCTAGTCAACATGGATGATAACAAAAGCTTTAGAGACAGTCAAAGTAAGTTTTGTTTTCCCCTTAAAAATTATCTTGGTACGTCATTTGGTAGATACAATGTAACATTCTGTTTGCAGATACTTTGGCTGGGTCAGTATTAGCTGAAGTTGAGTCAGCACAAGAAATTTTAAATGCTGCAGTTGTATCAGAGGATGTTTTAGATGGTGCAGAGTGGACAAACATTGTGGCAGTCAGCTTAGGTGATGATGGCAGTCTAATGTGTAACACGTTGAACTCTCCTTCTCAGGTAAATTAGATATCTGATAGTGTGACAAAGTTGCGATTCTCAATGCCTAGTTGTGTGTTATCTTTTTACTTTTTCTTTTTAACTCACAGGAACTAACAGAGCATTCTGTAAGCTTTACCTCAGGTAATAATGCAGACTCGAATGAAATGGTAATGGAATGTCTCATGCTCTGTCGTCTTTGCGCTGCCCTTGTACAAGTTAATATGCTTGTTTCAATTTTTGGTAATGAGTCAGATCAGACAGTAAAAGAATTGATAGATCGAATCATACCTGGTCAAGTAAGTATTCCAGTGGTGTGGTTTCAGACAATAATTTTAAACCTCATTTTATGAAATAATTTTGGATGTTTCGTTTCTGGAAAATCTCTTTAAGGTGTTGATGGATGATGGCCTCCCTCAGCGAATTTGTACAAGTTGTTTAGAGAAAGTCAGAAGCTGCTGTGAAATAGTTGACTCATTCAAAGCAGCAGATTCTCGACTGAGACAAATGGTTGAATTATGCAACTTGGATAATTCAAATGAAAGTCTTACTTTGCAAGGGGATGGTAGCCTCCCAATAATACTTCAAACTGTTGATGAATCACCAGAGGTAGAATTAGTAAGTCTTTAACTGCTCAAAAAGTTTGTCTGTAATTTTATTCCCATACAATCAATCTCATCTAAACATTCAAATACCTTACAATTTCTCTTTTTAGACTGACATTGATGACAGTATAACTTCCCACTTTCCTGAAGATCAGACAGCTTTAGATAGCTTTGTCCCTCACTCAATACAGTAAGTATACTGCCTCTGATAACAAAGCTTTTCCTAGTAATTTTTTCTTCTTCCAAATTTTGTGTGACAGTGCAAAATCAAGGTTTTTCCTCCTCTTTTTTCATAGGCTTAACTCAAGAAATATGAAGGAAGAAGCATCTGCACCTGATTTGTCAACTTCTGGATGTATAACTATTTCTGACACTATAGACTTTAATGTACATATAGAAGCAGGAGAAGAGCTAAGCTTTCAGAACACTGGACAAATCAAGTGTGGTGTTTGTCATCAAGTCTTTGAGGAACCATCTGATCTTGTTTCTCATTGCATGAATTATCATTCCATTAAAATTGATGACGGGTCTGTCTTTTCTGAAGACGATATTAGCAATGCTTTTCAATGCACTATTTGTGATGATATTTTGCCAAATGCAAATTCCTTAAAAAGTCATATGCTTTCTCATGTCCTTGGTACTTATGACTGCTCTCTTTGCAAAACAAGTTTTAAAGAAAAAAGTGAACTAGATATTCATTTGAGTCAAGAGCATGGTACTTGTTATAGTGAATCTAAAGAGATTACTGAAGAAGGTAGTGATCATAGATGTGAACATTGCGGCAAAGTGTTCAGAAGCATGATTGCTTTAAGAAAACACAAAACAACCCATACAGGTGAGAGGACAGTTCTGTGTTCACTCTGTGGTAAAACTCTAGCAAATCTGAACAGTTTGCGAGTGCACATGAGAATTCATTCAGAAGAAAGGCCTTATGCTTGTAGTGAATGTGGGAAATCATTCAAAGGTCCGTCTGAACTACGCTCTCATTCAGTGACCCATTCTCGAGAAAAAATACATAACTGCCCTGAATGTGGAAGAAAATTTCATTCCAAAGGATTAGTAAGACAACATATGTTAAGCCACACTCATGATAAACGTCACAAGTGTGATATGTGCACTGCCTCTTTCAATCGCCTAGGTAATCTGAATCAACATAAGAAGAAGCATGTTGATAAAACTGCTGCTCCAACTATAACAGCATTTGAGTGTAATGCATGTGGAAAACGTTTTCAGTCAAAGCTTACTTTAAAGTACCACCTTGCAAAGCACACTGGGGACAAGTACCCATTTGATTGTGAAATATGTGGTAAAAAATTTATAGCTATTGACCCTTACCGTGTTCACATGAGAGTTCATACAGGCGAACGTCCATATGAGTGTGAAGTATGTAAGAAGACATTTCGCAGTTCTGGAACTCTGAAACAACACATTACTTCTATTCACAGAGATGATTTCCCATTTGGTTGTCCTTATTGCCAAAGGAGCTTTAAACGTTTGCAATCATTAATTGTCCATAAAAAGACTCATACGGGAGAAAAGCCGTGGCTATGTTCTCAATGTGGGCGAGCCTTTGCTCAGAAGGGTGATATGATCAAACATACTAAAACCCATCGACCCAATGTAGAAGAAGAAGAGATTATTATGGAGGTGGATACTATTGATGATTTAGCATTAGACAATGAAATTTCAAAGATGATTTTTGGCTAGTAAGAAATTTTTTCCATGGTTTTATTACAAGATAGGCACTTATCAATTGTTCACAAATCAATTTGTTTTCCATCATTTTTGGTCTTGTTACTTACTTTTTGTTATTGTTAATTTAGTTATTAAGAAAAAGGAACAATTAAACACTAAGAATTAAGTAAATCTGCTGTTCTTTAAAAGCCTTTTATGAGCAGAAATACACAATTCAAAATTTTTCACACAAAAATAAAATAAAATTTTCTTTAAATTTGGTATTAAAAGTTGATCTACCTTCATAAACAAGTGAAGTTTATCTACCTTCGTTCAAAGTATCGATCCAAATCCAAAAATTCATCTACACCAGAAATATATGAAGAATGATCCGTTCCTGGAATGTCATCAGCTTGGAGATCAAAAAGCCCTGTGCTTGGAGACTTTGACTCTATGGTATGATCTCTTGATACTTTGAGTGATGCAACACAAGCTGTATCAGGAATAGTCTCCGTTTTAAGACGGAGAGACTGCTCAGAAAAATTCAGGGATTGTTTATCAATTATTTCACATACATGAGGCAAAAGAAAATCTTGTGATCCAACAGTGGATGTTAGGTGATTTTCACTGGATTGTGTATGTTCAACAATACTCATTGCTTCTAAATTAGAATGTGAATGTGGCTTATCACATCTTTGAGATTTTGTCTCCCTGGATGCAAAGGACTCTTGAAAACCGTCATTGACATTTAACAAAGAGGTTGTATTAAACACGTCACTAGCTAAACATGAACCAAGGTCATCAAGAAAATATTTCTGCCCTTTCTCTAGTAAACCTGAGAGTTCTACATGTGTTTCAGCAGAATTATTTGAAATGTATGGAATCTCACTAGATTCCTTGCAAGAAGAAGTGGCTTCACCATGTGCTGCTGACTCCTCGGCACAGGGCACATTATTAAAATTTGACACAATATTTAACTTCAAAGAACCACATAAACTATTATTACTTTCAGTTTTTTTCTCATTGTTAGCGTTAGTGGAAGCAGAGGGGCTGTCTTGACATCTGTTATCATCTGGGCTGTTTCCACTTGGAGCTATACATGATATTGAGTCTGAATTAAGTACATACAAGACATTTGGAATGGAAGTAAAGTTAGATGATGTTCTGACCAGACTTATATTAGAGCCAATGGTCAAGGTAGGTTTCGGCTGGTGAATTTCAATGTCTATTTTTTTGTTTTTTCCACAGTCACCTATTAAAGATAATTGGTTTCCATTTAAGGTTCTATTGCATGTAAGTGATGTGCTGCAGATAGAAAAGATGGATTACAAAGTGTATTATTGAAATTGATTTATTGATAGTGTTGCCAAATGTGAAAGCATATTGGTGAATAATCCTTACCCCACAGGTATGAGTTTTGGAAGAATGCTTTTTAGCTGGACTCCTCCGAGTTGTTTAGGTTGTGACAGGGGAGCAGCTTGAGGAAAAAAAACATTAGTTTGTTAAGAATTTAAAGAAGTAACATATGGTATCTAATTAGGTTTCTGAAAATATAACTTACCACATTCTTTACTGATTTTATTTGGTAATGATAGCCGGGGGAAAAGAGTTGGCTCAGCCTTTCTTATAAGTTGATTGCGTGCTTTGTTTGTAAACATATTAACTGTAAAGTGATTTGCACACATATAATATGAATGAAGATTTTGTTTATTTTTTAAATCTGATCTTTCAGCTCTTGACAACCATACTAGGGCACTGAAAAGTGGATAAATATATCAAATATGATCGATAAAGTACAAAATTTTCTGCACAGTACTTCATTATTTTTATTTAGTTAAAGTAGTCCTTACCGTGATCTATCTTTAGGAAGTCTAAAAAGGGATACCCCACGATAATTTCCCTTGTTACACCACCGAGCTATACAGTAGTTTGATGACCGCTTCATTTTCTGGGCGCTTGGTAATGAAAACACAGATTTACTAAATTAGTCTAAAATCAATGGTTAGTGAGGTCTGTTTGAGGTGGGTACCAAAGTTTGACCACCAGTAAAATTCACTACAAACAGCGGCCACTCATATTTGCGTATAGAATTATTTCCAGAAAAAATAATAAAATATTTCACACAAAGTGTGCATTCTCTTCTTTTATACATATACATTTGAGTTTTAAACTAAGAGATAAATTTAGTACTGTACGTATTTAATAACTGAAATCTCACCTCCCAGAAGTGCATGTCCCTGCAGAATCTGAGGTGACATCAATAATTGTACGTTGCCTTTCCTCCTAAAAAAGAGTTTAAATTTATTATTAACTTTTTTGAACAAATAATTAAACAAAATTAAAATTCTGCTCCAGATTAAAGTAATGAGACTCATACATTTGTTCCTTGACAGAGAGCATTCTGTATCCTTTCCTGAGCTTTGAGACATGATTCTATGAAAGAGTTCCAGCTTTTGAGTCTTGTTTTGCAGGTATCACATAAGCACAGTCTATCAGATTTTGGCAAGCGCTGCGGGAATAAAGTACTGTTATGGAACGAGAGTGGTGCAAATGTTTAACTATCAAAATACAAATGTCACATTGATGATACCATACCAAGTGTGTATTAATATACTTGTTGATTAAGTATTCCAAGTTTTCCTCCTTGCCTAACTCACAATTTACTTCTGTCAGAGAAGTGCCATCTCCTGAAGCGGCGCACAGACGACAAAACAGCGAAAGTGACGGATGCATTGTTTACACTATAAACATCCATAACCTCACAAATCGGGAATTTTACAATGCCACCAAGAAGTGAGTGATTTGGCACATGACGGTATGTACCACATTAAATTCTCTGTACCCTGAAATATCCCTGCAATCGCAAGAAAACATGACCTCGAGCATTTTTAAAAAGGAGAAATTCTTTGAGGTGAAAGCAGTGAAGCAGACACGCACGGACGGACTCGCAAATCGATTGATACACTCGTTGCTGCACAGATGGCGCTGGCCGCTGTAGGGTCATTAGGGAGCTCCCCGGACCAGGCTACTTCCGGGTCGATTCGAGTTCGAGTCATGTGTATTTTAAATGGGACTCGATGCCGGAAGTAGCCCGTTCGAGACTATCGCGGGGAGCTCCCTAATGACCCTCCTGGCGCTTGATGTCCTGGAGGAGGGTTATTTCAAATTTGTGTGCACCAATTGGTGCGAATATCCACTTTGTATTTCAAATCGCTTAGCTTCAGTGGACGAAAACTTACTTCTCTCTATTCCGCGACTAAAAGAAGCCCAGAGACTCAGGATCCCTCTGATAGGGAAGTTAAAATAAATGCTCTGGAACGCGCCTCAAACTAATTTCATCCCCGCAACTAGTCCTTTATGCTTCTTTAACAAAGTAAGAGCGGCATGACCACTATGTGGTCACGCTTCCGTGTCATATCTTGAGGTATAGACACGCTCGCCCGAACCGAATGTGTTAAATTAAAATCAAATGTGTTTTTATATCCTAGTGCCCGCGGATGGAAAGTGTGTGAATTTTCATTCACACATTTGTCTATTTTTATGAAATTCCGCTGTTTTCTGAAATTTCAGCAAGCTCCCGATTGTAGAAAAAAAAAACAACGCATGTTTTCGAACCTGCGAAGTAAACAGGAGTAAATTAATACCATTCCATGTAGACCGCTTTTTGTTTTGTTATGGTTCCCCCCACCACCGCGCCCCGCTACGCTCCGCCACTCTGGGCAAGGGGTTCATTCCAGAGCAGCGGAGAGGGCGAGCTCAGATGCTCGTATGCGTCCGAAAACGACAGGTGAGAGCGAGAGGGAGCTATGTTCTAGTTCGAACATCTCACTCTCACCTGTCGTTTTCGGACGCATACGAGCATCTGAGCTCGCTCTCTTCGCTGCTCTGGTTCATTCACACTTTCACGAATGATTCAAGTGTACCCATATGAGAACCATTCACACACTTGTGTTTCCAGTGTATACTCTCGTACATAAATTGTTGGCCTCGCACTGTAAAATGCTTGCAAACTAAATTCCTTGCAACGCTCGAAGATTTAATATTCGTATTACGAAGAATTTGTTCGTGTTATTGAACTTCTTTGCAAGCTACAGTATTAAAATTCTTACAAACCATTTGTTTGTATTGCAAAGAAATAGTTCGTAAAGCTTACCAAGAATTAGTTCGCAATACAATGCTTCAAAATTTTTTGCAACTTACAAAGGAAATAGTTTGCAATACGAACCAATTCTTTGCAAGCATTTTACAGTGCGTCGCGTCGCGTCCAGCTGCGCTTTGCGTACACCACTTCCACTCGCGCCTCCAGCCAGCGCCCCCGCGGCCCCCGCGGCCCCCGCGGCCCGGCGCGGCGCGGCCCGGCTCCAGTCTGCGTCAGCCCGCCGAACCGTCCGGACAGCTCGAGGGGCACGCACGCACTTCCCCGCCAACCCCGCCGCCCGGCCCCCGCCGCTCGCCGCAAACGTGAACAAGAAGTATGACATCCTTAGGCATCAGGATTTTCAAGTGTGGGAGGGGTTTGTTGATAGCCCCACAGTGACAAAAGTGCAGCCAAGAAATCAAAATTCGCCCCCACGGCTGCTACCACCGCTCAGTGTAAGTTGTGCTTATCTCTTTCACAAATCTCAAAATAAAATAAAAAGAACTTTTACTTTTCAAAGAAAAGTAATCAGTTAAGCTGTAATGAAGTGGTGGAGAGTATTACGGTTGACGTGAAATACAGCGAACAAACTCTTGTGTTCAAACAACAGGAAAAAACATTCCTCCCCAAACCAAACGAAAAACTCAGTCGGTTCGATCACTACTACAAATTTAGTTTTGAATTTTCAAGTGTAGCGCGTTAAGGTGTATGCTTACGTCAGTGCCCTGCACTGTCAAAAAGTACCTTAGGCAGTTACGGCGTGCCTACGGTTCGTACCAGTTCGTATTACCGTATTTTTCATGCACGCTTCGACCGTAACGGTAAGAACTGTGCTTTATTGAGGAATAGTTTGGCTGTATTGATAGCCTCACCAACATGTTTGCAAAATTACTGTGTATCCTGTAAGACCCAGACTGTAAGCAAAAATTACGGTGAAAAATATCCTTGTTGATTTACAATAAATTTTGTAATGTATGTTGTAAATTTACGATGGGGCTCTTTTGCTCGTGAACGAATTTCCAGCCGATATATAGTGCTTGTAATTTTACGATTTGCAATTTTAATTTTACAACTGCACTTCGTGGAAAATTTTCCCGTAAACCTACAACTATTTTTCACAGTGTTCCGTAGGTTTTTCTAACAGTGTGGCCGCCCCCGGTGCCCGGTATACAGCATCCTGCACGGCGTCCCTATGAGAATCCCCTTCCGGTTCCTACGCTATTGTAGAATCCGCCACACCGCCACCAACGCGTCAATCCAACGTCAAATTTACCTAATTTTGTCGCACGCAGCGACGTAACATTCGGACCCTGGACGCCAGCTCGACATCGACCGGAATCCACTTTTATTTTTTCAATTCACGTTCTACGTGCGGGTCGGATCAGCTCGCGTATTCTGCTGCTGCATTCGTCCATTCATACCTCTCTGGAGGGCCGAGCCGAGCTCAGCGTCCGGCCAGGATTTCTATAATTCAACGGTGGGGCTGAGCATCGCACCTAGAAAATTGTACCTTTGATTTCGCGAATTTTCCGTCAAAAATCGGTTCCGTTGTACCAAAGGAAATTTTGCACATGATCTAAAGAAAATTCTGTTAATACAAAACGAACTTTGACTTGATATTAAAACAATTTTCTTTAGGTTTATCATGTGCAAAATTTCCTTTGGAACAACGGAACCATTTTTTTAACCTAATATTCAAGAAATCAAAAGTACAATTTTCTGGGTGCGGCCCGCCCCGCCCCGCCACGCCACGCCTCGCCCTGCCTCGCCCTGTCTCGCCCCGCCCCGCCCCGCCCCGCCCCGCCTCGCCCCGCCTCGCCTCACCCCGCCCCGCCCCGCCCCGCCCCGCCCCGCCTCGGCAGCAGCGCGCGGATCTCCCCCAAAAAATATTGGGATGAAAAACGTCAAGATTTATTGGCTTTTGTTGAGCTGCCCGGCCCGGCCCGGCCCGGCCCCCGCCTGCGAGAGACAGACGGCCGCGCACGGGACGGCTGCCGACCCTACCTTCGGAACTCATGCCGAGCGCCCATCCATGCCCAGCGGATCGCGGCTTATGCCGTTCGCGGAGACGGGAGATCATTACGTATTTCCGAGGGAGCAACCACTCGTGAAATCCTGTGTATACAAACCTGCGGAAATCTCGATGAAATCCTTGGAAATCTAACTGAGAAATCTCATGAAATCTCATTGAAATCTTGTGAAATCTCATGAAATCTGAGATAAATCCTGTGAAATCTCATGAAATCTCAGAGAAATCCGAGGGGGCCACAACTCCCCTTCTGGCCGAACACATGATTGCAAAGAAGGCAGGATTGCAGAGGATTTCAGGTGGATTGCGGGAGATTTCAGGGGGATTTTGTGGGATTTTGGAGGGATTGCGGGAGATTTGAGAGGGATTGCGGGAGATTTCAGAGGGATTGCGGATGGATTGCGGCACGGTGTGAACACATGATTGCAGAAGTTGTGGCCCCCTCGGAGAAATCTCTCAAAATCTGAGAGAAATCTTGTAAAATCAGTAGAAATCCCGTGTACACTAGGATGGGGAGTGGTTGCCCCCTCGCGTATTTCCCTCCCCCCCCCCCCCCCCGTATAGGTAAGTTTTCCACCAATGTTCGCAATAATAATACGGTCGCCGCCCCCGGATACTTTCGTTCCGACTTACGCGGGGGGGGGGGGGGGGGGGGCCTTCAAAGGGGCTCCACCAGGGATTGGGACTAATTGGAGGGAACTGGGGAGGAGTGAATGAGAACGCACCCCGGACAGAACTCATTATGGAAAATAAGAAACACCACGCTTCGCCTACGGGTGATTCCCAACTTCCCTCCCAACACAGGGGGGTCATTCTGATTCACGCGCCAAGTTGCAAATTTTTCAAAGTTGATTTTCAGCTGAAAAAACAAAGAGGTGCTTAACAACGCCTTCCCTGGGGCGCTAAAATCAAGTGCTAGGTTTAGCGCCTTACCTGCTGGGGCTCTAAATCTTAGTGCCTTTGCACAGACACTAAATTTGTATGGAGCGCACGCAGCTGGTCAGCTGAAGGTGCTAGGTCCTACTCCTACCCTTAAGAGGCACTAACAAAATTTAGTGCCTCTAGAGAGGCATTAAACATTAGTGCTTTCCAAAGGCACTCTCTCTCTTTTTAGTGCCTTTCCAAAGGCACTAAACATTAGTGCCTTTCCAAAGGCACTGAATTTTGTTAGCGCCTTTTAAAGGTAGGCCTGAGCAACTTTGTTTTTGCAGTGTTCTCGAGGATGTCATTATTTGTTGCCGGCAAACCGAGCGTCGTTGGATGATTGCCATAGGGCACTATGAAAAAATGTCGTAAAATTCACGGGAAAATTTTCCACAAAGAGCAGTTGTAAAATTACAATTGCAAATCGTAAAACTACAAGCACTACATATCGCCTTCAAATTCATTCACGAGCAAAAAAAGTCCGTCGTAAGTTTACAACACTTTTCGTAAATAGTTATTTACAAAATTTATCGTAAATCTACAAAGATATTTTTCACAGAGGAGGAAGAGGAGAGGCGATTAGATATGCCATGCCGCAGGGGATACGCCCGCGGATGGCGCATCACTGCACTGCGCTCGGGGCGGGGACTTCAAACTGCGCCGCAGTTTAAGAGAAATTCCGGACGATTAAAAAAAAAAAAAAAAACACGAGTGCTTTATCTTTTGCACGCAAACTGCTGGCGCGGCTGGAACACGCGGCCAAAACAACTTTTTCTCTTGTCTCCTCAGAAATCAGCAGCAGCAGTTTCCCCCAACTGCTCTCGACATGATCGAGAGGGAACCCGCGCCGCGCCGCGCCAGCGGGACAGGGCTGTAATTATGATCGCGCGGCCCCGTAAAGAATTTGATTTTCAAAGGGAGCACCTCCTGCCGTCCGTCATACTTTAATGCAAAACGCCGATACAATCTATCCCCTGCCCCGTGGTGTTCCCCCCTCCCTCCCTCCCTCCCTCCCTCCCTCCCTCCCTCCCTCCCTCCCTCCTCCCTCCCTCCCTCCCTCCTCCCTCCCTCCTCCCTCCCCCCCCCCCTCCCTCCCTCCCTCCCAGGGCCTCTTTCCCTTACCGTCACTTTATCACTGATGTCGGCGCGAGTACTTTCCCGCGCGCTGATCGCCTCCATCGAAGGCTTCCCTTACACCCCCCGCCCCACCCCCACTGAAAGGACGCTCTCTGCTCGCGTTCATTCAGTACGGAGAGCCCCCACCCCGCCCCGCCGCCCCACTGTAGGGAAGGGCTGTAAAGGGAAGGACCGGGGGGCCCGCCCCGCCCCGCCCCGCCCCGCCCCGCCCCGCCCTGCCCCGCCCCGCCCCGCCCCGCCCCGCCCGCAACGAGAAATCAGATACCCGGCCACATGAGATTATTCGCACGCGGGGGGGGCGGGCGGACGCTGGGCGGGCGCTCTCATCCCCTTCCTTCCGCTGCATATCCTCTCACGGCGAATACTTACATCCAGGTTTATCCAAGCAGCCAGGGAACTCGTAAGCGGAGAAAATGCGCGCTTTTGGAGGACGAGGAAAGGGCACAGAAAGGCTACACTACCCTGACCGTGACCGTCAAGGTGACCGTGACCGTCAAGGTGATCGTGACCGTCAAGGTGACCGTGACCGTCAATTTGATCGTGACGGACCGTGACCGTCAAGGTGACCGTGACCGTCAAGGTGATCGTGACCGTCAAGGTGACCGTGACCGTCAATTTGATCGTGACGGACCGTGACCGTCAAGGTGACCGTGACCGTCAAGGTGATCGTGACCGTCAAGGTGATCGTGACCGTCAATTTGATCGTGACGGACCGTGACCGTCAAGGTGACCGTGACCGTCAAGGTGATCGTGACCGTCAATTTGATCGTGACGGACCGTGACCGTCAAGGTGACCGTGACCGTCAAGGTGACCGTGACCGTCAAGGTGACCGTGCGCCAAAGCAGCGAAGAGAGCAAGTTCAGATGTTCGTATGCGTCCAAAAACGACAGGCGAGAGTGAGAGGGAGCTATGTTCTAGTTCGAACGTCTGACTCACTTGTCGTTTTCGGACGCATACGAGCATCTGAGCTCGCTCTCTTCGCTGCTCTGCCGCGCGCATCTCAGAGCGGTCCGCACCTCTACTGTTGTTCCCCAGGCTTGACTGGAAAAAAACAGGTGTGACGTGTTGACTCTCTGGAGAAAACGTTTTCTTGATGCAATCCTCCTCCTCATACAAAAGGGTAAAGGCATCACACAAAAAGTGCAGCAAGAAGCGTTGTCTCCTGAGAGTGCAGCAAGAAACGCATGACGCATGTCACGTTAGTTTTTCCAGTGTTCAAAATGTACCAAAAAGGTATATCTCGCGAGAAAATTTTTTCGACTCGGTGGAGTATTTTTGTGCGCCGAGTAGTCTTATTTGTCTAAGTCCCAACGATGGTGCACCCACAGCAAAACAATTTCTGGGAAGTTCCCGGTTGAATGCGGAAAGCAATTTTCCGGATGATATTTCTCGGCATCCATGCATGTTTGTATTTCCAGCATGTGGAAAATTTACTTTCCGGATTCAACCGGGGACTTCACGGAAATTCTTTTTTTTTTTTTTTTTTTTGCTGTTGCCTTGCGATTGGTTCTTAAAAGACTTTTCGTTATAATTCTTTTCGTTACTCCCGTACTGGGGCCGTGTACCCCGCGGGGTCGGTGCCCGCCCGGCCCGGCGCGGCCCGACGTAGCGCCTCCCCCGCCCCCCCTCTGTAGCGCAAGGCTTTCCTTTCACCTGGAGGAGCCCACCTAGTGCTGGAGCCACATGTATAGTAGGGTTGGGCCAAGGCGTGCCCCTCTTTCGTTTCAATTACAACTGACGTTTGTGCTGCGGAGTACCATACCATCGCCTCGCCCTCCCTGGCAGACCCATTCCTCTCAGACGAGGGGCGTGGTGGGGCGGGGGCAGGGCGTGGCGTGGCGGGGCGGGGCGGAGTGGGGCGGGGCGGTTGCGCGGGCGGAGCGGGGCGGAGCGGGGTGGGGCGCGGGCTGGCGCGGGCGGGGCGGGGTGGAGCGGGGCGGGGCGGAGGCTGACATCCAGGTCACGCAGATGCTTTCCACGCACGCGTCACCCTCCCGCCGCCCGCCAAGCCACGCTATTTTGCTTGCCCTTCTATGCTATATCCAGTTAAGAATTGTTCGTTTGCGCGTGCAAAGTTGCGAAACTTATTTTGGGGGCGCCACAGCCAGGGCGCGCTGCGCTGTGCTGTCGCGGCACCACGTCACGAAACGAAATGGGTGCCGTGAGCGAAGGAAACCAGCTAAGTGCAATCTGGCAGTTCTAACCCGTTAATTTTGTAGTAATTGTCCCACGGGGTAACTCCAGTGCTCCCCTCCCGGTACCCCCGTCACCCCGCCCCTTTCCCTCCAGCCGCCTGTCCTTCCCGTCTCTATTAGTCCAGTACATTACATGAATAGGGTCGTCACTGGGTGCTGGACAGGGCTGGACCCTCGTGGGCAGGCTGGGCGGGGCGTCAGTGCACTGTAAAAACCTTGCGAAGAAATTGTGTTCGGAAGCGTTCGTAAGCTGCGAAGCATTCGGCTGCTTCGTATTACGAAGCATTTTCTTCGTAGTGTACAAAAAAGAAGGCAGGGCTTGCGAAGAAAATGCGTTGTATTACGAAGCATTGCGAAGCAGCCAAATGCTTCGCAACGTTAAGAAGAATTTACTTCGTAAGGATTTTACAGTGTAGCCAGACGAAGGATTTCTCGCTCTGGAGGGGGGGCTCAGGCTGGACTAAGTTATACGGCCGAAGCTTTCCACTGCTGACGCAAATTGAAAGAAGCTGATCTGATCTGATCCTTGTAAAAGTCTGATTATCCAACGCCTCCCCCCCCCCTCCTCCCCGGTACAGGATAGGGGATTGGGGATTTAGTCCCTACCTCTCGCCAAAAGAAAAAAAAAAGTCCTGAATGTTGTCAGCACGACTCTGTTTGAAGTATCCTCACTGGAAAAACTATTGTGACATGCCTAACACATGCATGCAAGTGTGACCCTGGAGAGGTCGCATCATGTGGTGTGACCTCAGTTTTGGTCAGGTTAGTGATGCGACCTCCACTCTAAGTTTCTTCCAACGAACTGCTCTTCGTAACGTACCAAGGATTTGAAACCTTTGTAATACATACAAAGTATTCTTCGTGTCACAAAGGGCTTCAATTTGTATTTACGAATAATACTAAGCTTTGTTCCCAAACCAGTTTTGTTTGCAATATGCCGTTTCCTGATCCTTCATGCGTCACAAACCCAATATTTCTTTGAAATATGAAGAACGTCCTATGTAAGGAACTAACCGTGTCCCATGTGAAATACCGTATACCTTGGAGCTTGTATCGCATCATGGTGTGACGTAAATTTACTTCGCATTACGCGATGTGGCCGGAATTGGTTGCACAAATTGACGTGATGCACGTCACTTTAGTTTTTCCAGTGCTTGAAAGTTTAGGATCGTCCTCGGAGGAACCATCTGCGTGGGACGGGGAACACGATATTGCTCGGAGGCTATCCACATCGGTGCGCTTCTGCTGTTGCGCCTCGCCCAATAGGGCGGGGCGGGGCGGGGCGGGGCGGGGCGGGGCGGGGCGGGGCGGGGCGGGGCGGTGTGGTGTGGGGCGGTGGGGGGGGGGGGGGACACTCGAGGCTCGAGGTAGTAGTGGTGGGCTTGGATCGCCCGCTGCGGTCTGGGGCGCGGTGGAATCTGGAGTTGGGTAGCTGGGTGCGGCGGGACCGGAGGGAGGGGGTGCTGCGGGCGGGCTGGGGGCGGGCGGGGGCGGGCGGGAGGCGGGCGGGGGCGGGCGGGGGCGGGCAAGGGGGCGGGCCGGGGCGCATCGCAGCGGAACAGGCTGCGGCAATGGGACAAGGGCGACAACAGGCCAACAGGCCTGCTGGCCTGCCCGTCCCGTGGGTCGGATCTCCGTCCTTGTCGCACTCCCGCCGGCGGCGGCCTAGGCAGAGCTGTGCGACGAGGACGGAGCAGGAGCAGGGGCAGGTACAGTACGGGGCGCTCTTGTCTAGATCGTTCAGCACGCCCCCGTCCGTCCCGACCCGACCTGGCCCCCAGGCTCGGTGCCCTTTGTTCGTCGTTCCTCTCCGTCCTATAGATTTGCGTATTTGCGTGTTGCTCTGCTTGCAGATGCCGGAGCGGCTGCCGGGGGTTCCGGGGGCCCCGGAGGGCAACAGCTCCTGGCCGTGCCCGGAGCCCTGCACCTGGGTGCCCTGGCGCCAGGCCACGCCCGCCGCGCAGCTGCACCACCACCACAGCCGCCTGGAGGCCCTGGAGGAGGCCCTGCAGGGCAGGGACGAGCGGCTGGCCAAGGTGAAAACGCAGTGGGGCCGGGCGGTGGCGGCGGTGGCCTGCCACGCTGTTCAACCGAATTGTCATGTGACGATAAATATTGCTAAGAATATGTCGTCACATGAGCTGAGATGAAACCGTTGTCACATGACATGTCTTTTGTCACATATGACGTGCAAATTTCTCAAACGACATCTTCGTCAAATGACATGCTACATTCGTCACATGACGTGCATCATTCTTCGTCACATGTTATGCAACATTCGTCATTTAACATTTATCTCACCCCTTGTGACGAACTTTTCAAGAGTATAATTTAGCACTAACTTTGTCATGTGACGACTTAAACTTTTGCAGTTCACGAGGCTTACTCGGCCTTTGCTACCCACTGGCGAGAGACCGTCATTGCGGTAGAGTCTCCGTGACGCGACTTTAAGTCGAGGCCTTTAGCTCAGGAGGCATTCATGAATAAAACCACCAAGTTGTTTCAGAAGTTTTTACCCGCTCGGTAGAGAGGAGTTTTTTTTTTGTTCGTCATACTTTCCTAGGAATATAACTCCCACGACTCGTGGTGGCAGAGCCCGCACAGTGAGGTGCTCGAGAGTCCACAATCTCACTCACCATGACCTTAGAGTCTTTGAGGAGGAAGGATTAGCTAAGTCACGTGCCGGGTCTCCGTCCCACGTGGTCCAGGAGGGCCCGGCCGGCGTGAGCCTTGAGGTCACCTCTCTCACCGCCTACTCCTCGTTACGGGTCTTGTTCTTGAAGGCGGTGTTGCGGACTATCCTGGTCGCGCGAGGCGGGGCGGGGCGGTGTGACGCGGGGCGGGGCGGGGCGGGGCGGGGCGGGGCGGGGCGGGGCGGGCGTGCACGTACGCGTGCCTGCCGTGCACGTGGACGCGGAAACAAGAGGGATTGATTGCGAAAAGCATTCAGAGCAGCCTGCGGGGCGGGGCGGGCTCTCCGCATTCCAAGCGCTGAGAGGCGAGAGGGTTGTGCCTGTCAGGTGGAGGTGGCGGTGCTGGGCGTCCTGCTGGTGCTCACGGTGCTGGGGAACGCGGTGGTGCTGCTGGCGCTGTACGCGCGCCGGCGCTGCGGCGGCCGCCGGAAGCTGTCGCGCATGTTCTACTTCATCCTGCACCTCAGCGTGGCCGACATGGTCACCGCCTTCTTCAGCGTCCTCCCGCAGCTCGCGTGGAAGGTGAGAATAACACCACACTCATTTTTAAAACGTCGAAGGTTTTGAAGTTCCAGGGTGTGAATGCAGGTGCGTGTCCCGTGTCGCATTGACACACTTTGAAGAAGTATACTTCTATACTTTTATAAAAGTGAGATCATTTTCCTTGGAATTATTGTCTGACTTGACGACATTCCGAGGGGGCAACCACTTGAGAAATCCTGTGTCCCCTTACAGTCCCGAAATCACTTAAAATGCTAAATCTGTGGCCAAAAAGGTAAAAACCCAAGTATAATATGGGCGAAAAATCCGCTGAAATCTTACGAAATCCGCCGAAATCTCTCCCGCGGAGAAATCTTGTGTACCCTAACATCCAAAGTGATTGCCCCCTCACGACATTCACTTCCATTGGAGTTCCCAGTGCAACCTCACAGGAACCACGCAAATTTCTATTTTTCCTCCCGCCTATTTTAGGTGACCTACCGCTTTCACGGCGGCAACTTCCTGTGCAAGGCGGTCAAGTTCGGCCAGCCGCTGGGCGTGTACCTCAGCTCGTACGTGCTGACGGCCACGGCCCTGGACCGCTACCGCGCCATCTGCCACCCCCTCACCTACTGCTCCTGGACCTCGCGCCGCGCCAAGACCATGGTCTGGGCCGCTTGGGGGGTGGCCATGTGTTTCTCCGCGCCACAGGTGCGCCAACAACAAACCGCCCTCTAAACGCCCACACTGTGAGAAAAAACTACAGTGAATCCTGTTAATTTGCGTGCCAGCAATGTCTGTGGCTTCAAGTACAGGATTCACTGTACTTTTCTGACAGTCCGTCCCGTACCCTTAAAAACCTAGGCTTATAACATTTTCATTTCGAGTCCAAACCCATGACATGTGTTGACATTTTTTGCTCGTCTCGTCGAGACGAATTTAATTCTACAATTGGATTTCCATTTCAACCGTTTTATTTTGGGGGGTACGGGATTGACTGCCAAAAAGGACAGTGAATACTGTACCTGAAACTACAGCAAAGGCTGTAACGGGAATCACTGAAGTTTTTTCTGACAGTGCACCGGACAAGCTCAAAATAATATCAGAACCTTTTGGACCAAACGCAAAAATAGCTGTTGTCTTCTTTTTACGCGTTTTTTTATTTATTTACTGTACAGAGATGTAATAAGATTTTAACTCAAAAGGGGCTTGTCGCTTGTCTCAGAAATTAACGGCTTGTTGCTTGTCTCAGAAATTGAGAGCTACTTATGTACCACAGGAGCGTTTCTCTTCCCCCCACTCTCTCTCTCTCTCTCTCTCTCTCTCTCTCTCTCTCTCTCTCTCTCTCTCTCTCTCTCTCTCTCTCTCTCTCTCCCTCTCTCCCTCTCTCTCTCTCTCTCTCACTCTCTCTCTAACGCCTACAGAAAAATACTACTTTATGAGGGAGCAGGATTAAAAGGCAGCAGCATATCGCAAGACGAAATATGAGACTTCCCAGAGCTGCTAATTTCAGTAATGCAGTCAGCAACAGCAGCGGGAGCCTGTGCGCCAATCTCAGGTAAAAGCATTTTGCCGCTCCGATGTGGCCCGGGCTCACCTCCTCACCGCCCCGTGGCCCCGCAGCCCGCCTCGGACAAGCGCCTGGGGTGCCCTTGGTGTCTTTTCTGCAGAGATTCCCGTGAGAGAGAGATAGAGAGAGAGAGAGAGAGAGAGAGAGAGAGAGATAGAGAGAGAGAGAGAGGGAGGGTGAGAGAGAGTGGGAGGGAGAGAGAGAGAGAGAGAGAGAGAGAGAGAGAGAGAGAGAGAGAGAGAGAGAGAGAGAGAGAGAGAGAGAGAGAGAGAGAGAGAGAGAGAGAGAGAGAGAGAGAGAGAGAGAGAGAGAAACAAAGAGAGGAGAGGGTGACGAATTGTGCGCCGCTGCAGGAGTGACCCTGCATCCGTCAGCGGCGCCTCGAACCGTCGGGGACGGGGGGGATAAGTCATCGCTTAGTGACGGGCCCGCCGGCGCGACGCGCTGGCGTGGCGAGGCGTGGCGTGTGGAGCCCAGGCTAGCTATGGCGGGAGCTCAAGCCGATATTGTGAAATGCGCGCTGGAAATTCCATTGACAGAGTCGGGGCGTAAAGGGAGCACCACAGAGGCCATCTCGAGAATTGGCCAGAGAGAGAGATCGAGAGAGAGAGAGAGAGAGAGAGAGAGAGAGAGAGAGAGAGAGAGAGAGAGAGAGAGAGAGAGAGAGAGAGAGAGAGAGAGGGATAAGCGACAGGAGGAGAGAGGAGAGTGAAGGTGTGTGGGAGTGGCGCTGGCGCGGGGCGGGCACTGGAATGCTTTCTGTTTCACGTGTTGTAGGCTTTCATCTTCTCGTACAGGGAGGTCGGCCCGGGCGAGAGCGACTGCTGGGCTGACTTCCACCCCGACTGGGGCGTCCGCTCTTACGTCACGTGGTAAGCAAATTCTTCATTTTTAAAATCTGCCATACTGTTAGCATTGTCAAGATGACCTGGAACCAGGTCGCGCGTTGGACTCGCGCGTTGTGAAATTGGCGCACCCGCGCGCAATTTGGCATTTATTGACTCAGCACGGCGTGTCGCAAGTCAGAACGCGGGTGCGCCAATTTCACAACGCGCGAGTCCAACCTGGTTCCAGGTCATCTTGACAATGCTAACACGACCAAGGACGAAAAAGATGCGTCCTCGCATCGTGTTAATCACAATGCTAACAATACTTGTAAAATGTCGAGAAAAGGAACGGGGAGCGACGTTGTTGGATTATCTTCAACATGTTTAATTCTTTTTTTTTCTTATGTAAGGGAAAATCCCATTTTTTTCGGAACACTGTGAAAAATACTTGTAAGGGTTACAGGAAAAATCTCCATGATAAATGTTGTAAAATTACAACTTGAAATTGTAAAATTACAAGTACTTTGTGTCGATTTAGAATTCATTGACGAGCAAGAATGGGCGGTCTTAAATTTACAACATATTTTGTAATCACGATTTACAAAATATGTTGTAAATTTATGACGATATTTTTTCACAGTGAAGGAAAACTTTAACTTTATCGAAATTTTTGAAACGCAAAATTCTGCGTTTAAAACAAAAAATTTGCCTTTCAGGTACGCGTGCTCTGTGTTCGTGGTGCCCCTCGTGGTGCTCTTCTTCACCTACTCCAGGATCACGTGCGAGATCTGGCGATGCGCGTCAACGCGGCACGTCCCCGCCGCGCTGCCCGCCCCCGGAGCCACCCCCGGAGCCACCCCCGGAGCCACCCCCGGAGCCACCCCCGGAGCCACCCCCGGAGCCACCCCCAACTCCGGGCGCGCCCGCCTCGCGCCGGTCTGCCAACACGCCCATGCTTACGCCTACCGGTAAGGGGAGAGGGGGGATGGGGCGGGGGGTAAGGGGGGCTTCCTATTGTTTGTGAGCGTCACAATATTTACAGCCTTGAGACTTGTGTTACGTTTGTACACTGTAGATATAGTTACAGTTCTCGCCCCTATTGAGCGAAGTATTTCTACATCGCTCAACAAGAGCGAGGTTCTTTACAACGACTCAAAAAGAGTCGTTTCTAAATTTTTTTAATCACGATGCTGCCTTACATGGTTTAGAAAGAGTCTAGCACACATTGCTGAAAACGTCGTTAAAATGACTCAACTAGAGCTATGTCGATCAGGAGCATGAAAATTTGGTACAGAAAACTTGCTCTCCCAAGAGCGAGAAATTTATGACTCTTTTATTTACAGTATATTGAAACATAAAAATCGGACCGATTCCGGAGACACAGTTTCCCGTCAGTTTTGAGCTCACGGCGCCTGTGAGTCGCGGGGTAGGCCAGCCCGCAGTGCACCCGTGCACCAGAGTCATGCTGTTGCCTACCCGTCAGGCGCCCACCGAGCTCTGCGCGTCACTGCCGAAGTCTTTTAGTCAGACCTGAGAGTAAACTTGACATCATTCCAAAACAGTACGAGAATGGAGTGGTAGGGACGGGTGAGGGGTAAGGGGGAGCCAGGCAGCGATACACTGTTAAGCCAAGTGTTCAACTGTTCAACACTTGTAAGTGTGCAGCTTCCAGTATAATAGGTGCATGTGCGCAACTTAGTATTTGGGCAATTGGAAGTGTCAAACTCGCCAGTTGTGCACTTGCAAGTGTTCAACAAGGATGGTGTTGCATGGTGCAGTTGAACACTTGCAAGTGCACAACTTTTGAGTTGAACACTGAGAAGTGTACAAATGGCGAGTTAAACACATCAAATTGCACAACTGTCGAGCTGCACGCTTGTGCGTGTTAGGCTGGAAGTTGCACACATACAAGTGTTGAACAGTTGAACACTTGGTTTGACAGTGTACGCGAGCCACGCGGAGCTCAAGAGCTAAGCGTTCCTCCACGCCGGTGACAGAGCGACCACACAATATACCGCGGCGGGATGGGGTGGGGGGTGGGGGTACATCAGGAGCGATGCGGTTTGTGGTATGTGTGCGGGAAGCGCAGTGGAGGGGGGAGGTGTTTGTTTGGTAACGCCGCAAAGGGGTACGTTTGAAGGATATTCAGAACATCCGCTACAATCGAGGGTGCGCCACTGCAAGAGAGAGAGAGGAGGAGGAGAGAGAGAGAGAGAGAGAGAGAGAGAGAGAGAGAGAGAGAGAGAGAGAGAGAGAGAGAGAGGGAGAGAGAGAGAGAGAGAGAGAGAGAGAGAGAGAGAGAGAGAGAGAGAGAGAGAGAGAGAGAGAGAGAGAGAGAGAGAGAGAGGGGGGGAGGGAGAGGGAGAGAGAGAGAGAGAGAGAGAGAGAGAGAGAGAGAGAGAGAGAGAGAGAGAGAGAGAGAGAGAGAGAGAGAGAGAGAGAGAGAGAGAGAGAGCTTTCAATTTCGGAATGATCGTCCGTCGCTGGCCGCAGGTTCGCCCGGGCGCAGCCCCCGCAGCAGCAGAACGCGGCGACGGCGCCCTGGCCGGCGTCATGGCCGGCGTCCGCCTCCGGGGCGTCCACGCCGACGCCGCGCACCCCGCCGCCCGCGGCCACTCCGGGCGCAAACAGCGACCCCTCCGCTCTGGCGGCGGCCGGGTCCGGGGCCGGGGCCGGGGCCGGGGCCGGGGCCGGGGCCGGGGCCGGGGCCGGGGGCGCCGCGGGGAGCTTCGTGGCCGTCCGCTCGTACGGCAGCCGGACCAACCCGCTCATCTCCCGCGCCAAGATCAACACCATCAAGCAGTCGGTGCTGGTCATCCTGCTGTACATCGTGTGCTCGGGGCCCTTCATCTGCGCCCAGCTCTGGGCCGCCTGGACGGCGCCTGCCGACGCCGGAGGAGGCAGCGCCCCGCAGGAGGACGGGGAGTACCTCAGAGGTAAGTCCAGCAGGACGGGGAGTACCTCAGGGGTACGACCAGCAGGACGGGGAGTACCTCAGGGGTACGACCAGCAGGACGGGGAGTACGGAATCTGACTGTCAAATTCAGTCCGGCCGATTGACGTTAAAACGAATGTGACATCACATGCTGACCAACACTGTTAAAAAATACCACAATTTAACAACAACGTGGAACTGTTATAACAGTTACAACAGTAATATATTTCTAAACACAATAGAAAACTGTTAAAAGTTATTGTACATTGTACGGAACAACGAGCTGATTGTACCGTGGTCCACTGTTAATTTCAAGTACAATAACGGTTTGTACGGTTCTTAGTGACGGTATTTTTTCCAGTGAATGTGATAGTTTTCACATTAAAAAGAATGTGACGTCACAGTAATTGAATGTCAGTGTACGCACTTGAGACCTAAGTGTGTGAATTTTCATTCGTGCACTTACTTCACTTGTGCCTTTAAGTATGCAAAATTTTAGGGAAGTTCTCCAAAATTCACCAAAGTTCGCGAAAATTCGCCCAAGACAACCGAAATAATATTATCAAAGCAAATTGAAGTTCAAAAAATTAGTAAACTGAAATTCAGGCCTGTTTTCCACATGCTTGACCGCGACCTCTCTGCAGAGAATCAACTAGCACTCCAGAGACCGGGGTCCAATTCGCCACTTACTTCTCTTTGCCGCCACAAAGTGACTGATTGCATCGCCCGGGGTCCCAATTCTAGAGGAGGCAAAGGGGAGGGACGAGGAATGTGGCACGTGTGCTCCGCAGAACATGGCGGTCACCGATCTCTCCTCTCTTTACTTGGCTGGTGTATCTCTCTCTCTCTCTCTCTCTCTCTCTCTCTCTCTCTCTCTCTCTCTCTCTCTCTCTCTCTCTCTCTCTCTCTCTCTCTCTCTCTCCACACTGTGAGAAATATTCGTAAGAGTTACAAGAAAATTTTCCATGAGAAATGTCGTAAATTTACGACATCAAATTGTGAAATTACAAAAATTTTAAGGACACTTGGTATCGACTTGTAATTCTTAAACGAGCACAAATTAGCGTTCGTAAACTTACGATTTCGATTGTAAATTTACAACACCATTTGTAAATCACAAATTACGAAAAAAGTCGTAATTTTACAGACATATTTTTCACAGTGCATCCCTCCCTCTCTCCCTCCCCCCTACCTCCCTCCCTCTCTCTCCCTCTCTCCTTCTCTCTCTCTCTCTCTCTCTCTCTCTCTCTCTCTCTCTCTCTGCCCCCTCCTATTATATTTGAGAAAATTTTTGTCCCAAATCCAGCACTACCTTGATTTAACCCTGGGGAATATTTAGAGCGCCTCCTGAAGCGGCTTTTAGGAGCCTCTAGAGACTCATCACCGGCGGCAGTATGACAGGATTAAAGTCACAGTGTACCGCGGGCTGCGCCCCCCCCCCCCCCCCCGGCCCGACCCGAGCAACTTATTGTTAGTTTGCGCCTCAGTCACAGTCGGCTTATTAAATATTTTGCCGCCACAACTTTGGGTTGTGCCGCGAGCGCCACGTGTCTGCGGCTGCGGCTGCTACCGCGACCTCGCGGGGGAAGGTCGCACGGAAACTCCGGTTTCCTTCCAAGAAATCCTAATATGTTTTTTTATTACATTTCTTTTCTTGGTGTACGATTCGAGCAACACGGGCGGGGAGGGGGAGGCGCGTTGGCTCTCCGAGCGGTCGCGCGATTTGGAGGGGGGCGGTGTGCTGTGCTTGCGGAGAGAGAGGGGGGAGACGGGCGGTGTGTTAGGAGGGCTGTGAGTCAGGAGGGCGGTGTGTTAGGGGGGCGGTGAAGTGCGGCGAGGAGGCGGAGGAGAGCGCTTTGTGTCCAAGCGGACCATCCCTCGGGCACTTTGGGCTTCTCTTAATATAGGGGATAAGACCGACGAGGGGTCACGTGAAACGGGCAATTCACTGTAAAACACACACACACACACACACACACACACACACACACACACACTAAACCCCTATGCATTATGTTGTGCATAAGGGCTGCAGTAAGACGTGCAACCATAGTTATGCACACATTTTATGCATAACCATGCTTATTTTGTGTTCATTTGCGCACAATTTCGTGCATAGTTGTGTACGGAGCGATGTGCATAACTATGGTTACACGCTCTGCTGCATAATTACGCACAAAAAATTGCATAAGGGTTTAGTGTGCTGTAGAACCCTAAAGGTACAAATTGCCTACGGAAATCACAGCGTTCAAGCCGCAGATAGTTTGTAGAAAACATACCAGCAAAGGAGTTTCAACCTTGAGTTCACCTCGAGGTGTGTAACAACAGGCCTTTTTCCATCCGACACGCACAATGGTCTCCGCGCCATCGAAATTCCAGTCTCCACTCCTTTTCATTGCGAGAATTTATCGATGCACGGGTCCGGGGCGAGAGGGAGCACTCGACAAATAAAAGCCGAAGCCCGGGCCGCGGCGCTCCTGGCCGCAGGGGCGGGTAGCTAATCTGGAGAATTGGAGGAGGCTGGAGAAAAAAAAAAGGGGTTGAGTCCGAAGGAGTGGCATGGAGGCGGCCTGGCGGGAGAGGCAGAGTGGCTCAACGGCTTAATGAAGAGCCGGTCATTTAACAAAATCAGAGCTGTAAGGTAGGAGACCAGAGAGCCCTCGCAACTGCAGTCAAAAGTAATTAAAGGAGCAAGAGCCGTTGAACTGGAGACAGAGATAAAGATAAAGGGGGAGGGGGTGCTGAGAGAGAGAGAGGGGGAGAGGGAGCGTGCGAGAGGGGGAGAAGAAGGGAGGAGAGAGGGAGGGAGAGAGAGGGGGAGAGAGAGGGGTGGGAGAGAGGAGAGAGAGAGAGAGAGAGAGAGAGAGGGAGAGGAGGAGGAGAGGGGAGAGAGAGGGAGAGAGAGAGAGAGAGAGAGAGAGAGAGAGAGAGAGAGAGAGGGAGAGAGAGAGAGAGAGAGAGAGAGGGGGGGGGGAGGGGAGTGACAAGGGAAGAGCGATTGGTGCGGCGATTAGTGGATTGATTGGCTCGGTTACGCTGTCGCTGATCGTGGACCAGCTCGCCTGGACGACCTCTCCTCTCTGCCGCAGAGTCGTCCAACGTGTACACCATCCTCACGCTGCTGTTCAGCCTCAACAGCTGCGTCAACCCCTGGATCTACCTGGCCTTCAACAAGGAGCTGCGGAGCCCGCTGCTGCTGCTCCTGTCCTGCCCCAGGGCGGCGGCCTGCGGGGGCGGCGCCGCCCCCGGCAGTATGCACTCGTCGTGCTCGTCGCTGCACGCCGCCGTTGGGGCCCCGGGGGCGGGCGCGGGGGCGGGGGCGGGCCGCCTCCCCGGGTGTGGCCCCCGCCGCCTCCCCCAGCGCGGCCTGGGGCTGCGGCGCACGCCCGCGGCCTACCGGCTCGCCCCGGAGGCGCGGCCCGCCAAGGCGGTGCTCGCCAAGGCCAAGCAGGCCCGGGCGCAGCCGTGGCCGCGCCGCCTGCGCTGGCTGCGCCGCCGCAGCGCCGACACCCCGCCGGCGGGTGAGTCTGCCTGCCATCCACACTGTTCAACCAAATAATCATTGTGACGATAAATATTGCTACAAATATTTCGTCACAAGAGCTGTGATGAAACAGTCGTCACTTGACATGAATCTTTCGTCACATGACATGAACCTTTCGTCACACGACATGAATCTTTCGGCACGTGACATGAACCTTTCGTCACATGACATTATGAACCTGTCGTCACATGACATGGATCTTTCGTCACATGACATGAACCTTTTCGTCACATGACATGAATCTGTCGTCACACTGTGATGAACCATATGTCATGTGACGAACCTTTCAAAAGTAATATTTAGCATCTGGGGTAATGTGACGACCTAAAATTTTACAGTGCAAGTGTGTGAATGTCACACTTTGTACACAGTAATCAAAGGTGTTCAACTCTGGTACACACTTACAAGCGTTGAACACAAACTAAATCCTTATGCAGACCATGAGGGAACCTCCCGCAGATTTTGAGGAAGTCTCCTCAAAAAATTCTGGGGATTTCCCTCATGTTTTAAGGGGTCATCCTCAAAATCTGAGGAGGTTCCCTCAAAAATGATGCGAGCTCCTCAAAGTTTTCCCTTCTTCCTCAAAAACTCGGGCATTGTTTTTACCGTGTCACACACAAACGTCTGCTCTTTTTCCATTTTGCATGTATCAGAAACATGTGAAGGTCGCCGATGATGTCGGCCGTCAGCGAGGTCCATGCCTCTGCGCCGTACCGCCCTTGACGCGCCTGTGAGTGTTTACGACGCCTCCGGTTTCCTCTTTCAAATGGCGCTCAGCGCGGGGCGGGGTGGCGTGGGGCGGGGCGGGGCGGGGCGGGGCGGGGCGGGGCGAGGCTGGGTGGGGCCGGTCGGGGCGGGGCAGGGCGGGCCAGCTGCTGAACAGAGCCCGGCCATGGGACAGTCCACCAAGGGGCGTTTGACGCTCGCCCCCGTCGCGACTTGCCCACTCCACCTCCCCCCCCACCCCCTCCCTCTTCAGACGCTGGCTCGGCTCCCCGCTACGAGAAACAGTTTCTTTCTTCTTTTCGCCCCAACACGTCGTGCCCAACCCCACACCCACACCCCCGCGGGCCCGCCCCGCCCGGCGGGGCAATATTTACACACCCCGCTGTACGAGGCGTGCGGCCCGGCCGGGCCACCCAAAAGACGGAGTCCACCTGAGATTCCTGCCTGCCCGCGCAGAGGCGAGGGGGATACAACTCTCTGAATTTTGGTGTATAGGTGTCGAATATTTTTGTGATTTTTTAAAAATTAATTTATGCAATTTTGGCTTTGATTTTACCTGAACTCCCCCAAGCCATTCTGAATTTCTCTGAAAATTTTCGAAATTACGAGGTGGATGAAAATTTCAAAATTATTAATGCAGTGGGCTGCACGCTCCGCTGTGGGATAGGATTAGACCCAATCGCGGCCAGTGAGGGAGGGAGGGAGGGAGGGAGGGAGGGAGGGAGGAGGGAGGAGGAGGGAGGGAGGAGGGAGGGAGGAGTGAGTGAGTGAGTGAGTGAGTGAGTGAGTGAGTGAGTGAGTGAGTGAGTGAGTGAGTGAGTGAGTGAGTGAGTGAGTGAGTGAGTGAGTGAGTGAGTGAGTGAGTGAAAGAGGAAGTGAGTGAGAGCGAGCGAGTGAGTAGGCGGTGCGAGCCGTGAGCAGATGGTCCGGGCTGCGAGCTGGCGCCGTGTTTGGCTACGGACCCGCACGCCAGACGTACCCGCACGGCTATGGAGAGAGATAGATCCCGCTGCTCCCCCATAATCCCTCTCACTCCCCAGGACGGCGTTCCCGCCCCGCCCCGCCCCACCCAACCCCACCCCACCCCACCCCGCCCCGCCCCCACCCCGCCACGCTGCCCGCGTGCGAGGCCTCAAGTGAGGGACGCTCAACCCTGCCCTGCCCGGCCCCCGGGGCCGAGGCCGTGGCCGCCACCGCAGAAGGGGCTTGGTCAGGCCGGTCTGGCCGAGGCCATACACCGGCAGCCGTGCCCGGCCCGGCCCGGCCTCTGTCCCCCGCGCGACTCAAACGGGGAAAACCAAACAAGTTGCCTCCTCGGTGGCACGGATCCCACGCGGATCCCTGCAACGTCCCGCCCCACCCCGCCCCGCCCCGTCCCGGCCCGCCCCGCCCCGCCCCGCCCTGCCCCACCCCGCCCTGCCCCACCCCACCACGGTATACATCAGTCTCGGGTTGGCAGCAGGCCGCCTATCCTTGCCAGCGTTAGTCCCCTCACGTAGTCCGGCCCGTCCCTGCTGTAGTCCGGCTCCAAGTCCCCGCCGTCCTGTCCCATACCCCGTCCCGCTCCAACCACCCCACCCCACCCCACCCCACCCCACCCCACACCCCACCCCACCCCACCTCACACCCCACCCCACCCCACCCCACCCCACCCCACCCCACCCCACCCCACCCCACCCCACCCCACCCCACCCCACCCCACCCCACCCCACCCCGCCCCACCCCACCCCACCCCACCCCACCCCACCCCACCCCACCCCACCCCACCCCACCCCACCTTTCTCGAATCCTTCGTCTGGGCCCGGACCACCGGCGGCGGTGGCAGCCTTGTGCCAAAGCGCGCCTTTATAGTGCCGAAGTGGCAGGAATAGAAAGGCGACGCGACGTGCAAAGTATTCTGCTGATACTATGGAAATAGTTAAGTCTTGTACCACCGCGTCACCACCGCTACACTGCTTTCTGACTTATTTTTTTCTCAGCAGAGAACCCACGATTTTCTTGGGTATGCCACTGCTGGCGGCACTCCTGTGGCAGTATGGCACTCAGATGACAATATCACTCAGAGAATCGTTTCTTTAAAACAACACAGGCTGTTTTAATTCAAAGCAATAATAATTATTTCTTCAATATAAGTAGAAAGGAATTTTTGTTTCGAATCAAACATTTATCTTTGGTGCAAGCAAAATTTATCAGACAGAATAAGTGGTTTGTTTAGTTTAAACAAGTATGTTTTGAATTTGTTTTGAAATTTCTAAAGAAACTTTTAAAAGAAACGATTTTGGGGGTGATATGTGGCACCCATAAGAAAGTCACTTCGGAGATCGCCACACAGAGTGGCCCACAGACCCCTTCGTTTTTGGTGAGTAGGCAACCCATTGTACTTCAGCTGAGCGAGGACAAGAGGTGAGGAGGGGAACTAGAGCGGCTGCTCACCCCCTCACCTCTTGCCCTCGCTCAGCTGAAGTACGAAGGGTTGCCTACTCACCAAAAAGGAAGGGGCCTGTGGGCCTGTATTTTATAGTTCTCCCTGAAGGAACCATATTATCATGGCTACGGCGCGCAAACTTTTTCTATCAGTTTTCTCGGTACGGGCTTGCCAGCAAAACTGCCATTCCCCTTAGGGTTTTTTCCCGTTTTTTCCCCCTCTCAACGCAAAGTGTTCCCGCGCTGAGAGGATAGCTGATCGGACGGGCACAGAGAGCGGGGACCGACCGGGTCGAGGTGTGGGGGACATCAAGGAGGCCGTGGTCGTGGTGGCCTGGATGTGGGGGGCGAGGCCCGGCCCAGGCGTGGCGTGGCGTGGCGTGGCGGGGTGTCCCTCCGGTCCAATGGAGATCTTGAAAGCGCTCCTATTACTCACAATTTCGCAGGGTGTACGTGTCGAAGCCTGGCAGGTACTGATGGGGGTGCGTGGCGGTGGGGCGTGGCGGCGGGGCGGGGCGGTGGGGCGGGGCGGGGCGGGGGAGCTGAGCGTGAACAAAGAGGATAGGGGGGAGTGGGGGCAGACGGGCAAAGCCGCATCCGCTCTTCGGCCCGCCCCGCACCACCCCGCCTCGCCCCGCCCCGCCCCGCCCCACCCCATCCCGCCCCGCCCCGCCCCGCCTCGCCCCGCCTCGCCCCGCCCCACCTCGCTCTGCCACTCCCGCTCCGCTATTACCTTGGCATTACACCGCGGCTGCTGTTTTATCATGCAACTTGAACCGGTCGGTCGGTGCACAATGGCCGCGCACCCGACGTACTCGAACAGTGGGGAGCGAGTGAAGTCGGAGGCGGAACTCGGGTAGAATACCTTGCAGTCCGCAAGCGTGTGCCGCGTACCGTTGGAGTTGGAGCCTGGCAAAGCATTCCGTGCCGAACACGTGGCTGACTCTCAGCCAGCAGTAATGTCAGCGTGTGCCCCACGTGTGCCCCACGTGTGCCCCACGTGTATCCGCCGCGCCCCGCGCCGGCTACGTCACACAGTGAAACCGAAACACCTACACACTAAACCCTTATGCACTTTGTTGTGCATAAGCCTTGCAGGATTTTAAGCATCCATAACTATGCACAATTTTTTTCTGCCTATGCTTAACTCTGTCCCTTAAGCACAAATTTGTGCATAATTATGTACAATGTGTGCATCCATAGTTATGCATAAAATTTTGGGCATAACAATGGTTGTTTAAAATCGTGCATAACGATGCAAAAATCATGCATAAGGGTTTAATGTGTAGTTTTCCAAGGACGATTCATTCATTTTCAAGGACCGACATTAACGGATTCAAGGACTGATCTTTTTGCAAAAGGCCGATTTTCGCCGCTCTTTGACCATTTCCGAGGACCGTCCTTGAATGTTGCTGGCCCAGATGAATGAGGTTTGCTTCGGGAACCTCTTCGGCAAAGTTCCCCGCGGAGCCTCCCCAGGGAGGTGTCCCGGGTAACCTCACCGTAGAGGGGAGTCGAGGGGGCCACAACTCCCCTTTTGGGCGAACACATGATTGCAAAGAAGGCAGGATTGCAGAGGATTTCAGGCGGATTGCGCGAGGATTCGGGGGGATTGTGGGAAATTTTGGAGGGATTGCGGGAGATTTCGGAGAGGATTACGGATGGATTGCGCACTGCAAAAAATATATATGTTCGGAAAAAGTATTGCTAATAATTTATCCGGAGACTTCTGCACTTGAGGAAAACGGAAACTGCTTGAAAATGGATAAACCGTCCTTAAAACTAGGATCCGGTTTCCGCATCGCGCTCAAGTCTAGGACGATAGGCGTGCGAACCCTTCAACGACCCCAGCCGCAGCTGGCAGGTCGGGCTTAACTCCACGCCATCGGCAGAACTTCACCCGACACAAACTTACATATAATGGTCCATCAGAAGCACATGCACGACGGCCCTCGTTGCGCGCCCATCCACAGGGTAAAAAGAAAGTCTTGGATTTCAAGTTTTTTTTTTCTTTCTTTTTTCTTTTTTTCGAAATTCAAGGTTAAAATGATAATTGCAAGGATATCCCGTGAACGTAGTGTGTTTTGGAGGGAATGCCTTTGGAAATTTGTGCGTGGCATCCAAGGGGACTCTTTAAAGTACTCCACAGGATTCCCTTGGACGTCACGCCGAATTTCCAAGGCGTGCCCTTGAAAATAAATTACGTTCAAGGAAATTAAGCTTTGGTATTATCCTCTTAAACTTGAATTTCACAAAACGACCTTGAAACACTATTTTAAAAAATATTTTTAAAATAACGACTTTTTCATAAATTTGGATTACAACACGGAGTCCTAAATTTACGATCGCAGTCGTAAATCTACGAGGGCAAAATCTTGCCCGTTGAATAAAAGCTAAGTCAACACATGATGTGATGAAATACTCTTAAAAACTATACAACTCGAAATCGTAACTTTACGACATTTTTGTCATGGAAATTTTTTCCGTAACCCTCACGACTATTTTTTTTACAGTGCATCCAAGACTTTCTTTTTCCCGTGCACAGCCAGGCTCACTGCTCCCCGGCCCGGCCCGGCCTGGCGCGACGCCGTTAGCGAGAAGCCTGCCTCCTGGCTTCAGGCTTTCACAGATTGATGAAAGCCCCCCCTTCGCCACCGCAGGTTACATTAGGGCTGCGCGGGCGCTGAAATATTATCTATTCCACGTGTGGAAATAACCGATTAAGCTTCATGAGGGGACGGAAAAGGTATAAACCTGTCGGCGTGTGGTTAATTCCACGGCATACACTGAAATCAAAAGTGTTCAACTGACACACACTTAAAAGTGTTGAACACAGTGTTGAACACTTCTAGATGCCTGATTAAAAAGCCCATATATTTCATTGGGGACAAAAGTGTTCAACGTTTTTGTTGGACACATTCTGTTGGCTAACAAAAATGTTGAACACTTTTAGCGCCAATGAAATGCATGGGCTTTTTAACCAAGCATCTTAAAGTGTTCAACATTGTGTTCAACACCTGTAAGTGTGTGTCAGTTGAACACTTTTGATTACAGTGTAAAATAGCGACCATATAACTGATGGCTTTGAATTCGACGAGTATCGCGCGCGAGCTGCGATGCATTAGCGCTAGTCATTGCTCACCAAACCCAATATTCCGAAGTGCAGCCCCCACCTCCACCGCCCGCGGCTGGGGGGCTGCCCCCCCCTGCCCCTACCCAAACCCTCGTTCCCCCGCCAACCTCGTGCTCGCCCACCTGATCCCGCTAATGACGAGAATGATGATCGTGAACACGAGACTATAACAACGTCAGACCGCTGCTGGGCCGCGGGGTATGCTCATGGGGGGGGGGGGGGGGGCACAGCAGAGCACAGTCTCTTCTGTGTTCAGACCTTGCGGTGCTCAGCTTTTCCTCCTTGCCCTCATGGCGGGGCGAGCGGGGCGGAGCGGGGCCGCGCTGCCGGAGGGAAGAGCCAGGAGTTCACTGTGAGAAATGTTTGTAAGAGTTACGGGAAAAATTTCCATGAGCCATGTCGTAAAATTACGATATCACATTGTAAACTTACAAAATTATAGGACACTTAGGACTTGTGATTCTGAAACGATCACAAATATACTTTCGTAAATTTACGATTTCGATCGTAAAGTTACAACACCGTTTGTAAATCAC
Source organism: Frankliniella intonsa (assembly GCA_033675135.1). Lineage (NCBI taxonomy): Eukaryota > Metazoa > Arthropoda > Insecta > Thysanoptera > Thripidae > Frankliniella > Frankliniella intonsa. The sequence goes on from CM066259.1 coordinate 550,976, forward strand.
AAAATACGAAAAAAGTCGTAAATTTAGAAAGATATTTTTTTACAGTGAAGGGCCTTACCGAGCCGCCCGACCTAGCGCGGCCCGGCCCGGCCCTGCCCTGCGTCTTACCAGAGCTAATGGCAGACAAGAGGACCTACAGCGTGGCCTACAGCAGCAGGGCCAGGCCGCTACTCTAATTCCTATGTTGATGCTGGAAACACGTCCCAGGCTCCCGGGAGTCCGGCTTCCCCTTATCACGCCCTGCCCTCTCTCTTCCCTGCTACACTCGTACGTGAAAGAGAGAGAGAGAGAGAGAGAGAGAGAGAGAGAGAGAGAGAGTGAGAGAGAGAGAGAGAGAGAGAGAGAGAGAGAGAGAGTGAGAGAGTGAGAGAGAGAGCGAAAGGGAGGAAGGGAGGGAGGGAGCATGACACTTGCTATTTGCGAAGGGGCTAGAGAGTGTGTAAGAAAACACAGGGGCATCTCCTGGATGACGCGGTTAAGGTAGAAGGGGGGGAGGGGGGGAGGCGGGGGAGAAGGGGGAGGTAGATTAGGAGGGCAGAAGTGCGCGCGCACTGTGTAGATTTACGAAAAATTTTGTAAATTACGAGTTGTGGTAAATATACGACGTACCTCTTTTGCTCGTGAATGAATTTCAAGCCGATATGTAATGCTTTATGATTTACGATTGTAATTTTACGACTGTACTTCGTGGAAAATTTTCCCGTAAGCCTACGACAATTTTCGCAGTGCGCGTGTGCAGAGGAAACTAACGGGCAGTGTTGCCAGATCAGATAGGTGGGCAAAACCTTCACACACATTTGATTGCTAATTTTGTTTTTTTTTCGATATTTAAAAGAGTCTAATATTTGCAGGGTTTGGGACACGCGGGTCCACAGCGGCGGCAGGACAGGCAGAGAAACGACTGAAAACTGTTTGCTTTCAATTTTCAAGATTACCCATTCCGCCCGCGCTTTCCCACCGCCGTTTGTTCCGAGTCGGCCTGGCACCGCACTTACATTTTCATTAAAAAAAAAAAAATTCTTTCATCTTCTTCTTTCTGTTCCTTTTTCTTTTCTTTTGTTGAGGCGACGAAGACAGCGTCCTAGTAATAAGCCCGCATCTCAAGCGCGAGACACGTCGTTTTTCACGCGCGCGCTCGCTTCGGGCGCCGGGCAGGCCCGAAAGCGCCCGGAGGCGCGGGTGGGCTAGCCAGGTCGACGACCACCGCAAAGGCCTCCCGCCCCGCCCCTCCCCGCCCCGCCCCGCCCCTCCCCGCCCCTCCCCGCCCCGCCCCGCTCCGCCCCTCCCCGCCCCGCCCCGCCCCGCCCTGCCCCGCCCCGCCCCGCCCCGCCCCACCTCGCGGCTCTTCTTTTTCCCTCACATAGGCCCCTGTAAACGGGGGCGGAGAGCAGTACCCCGGGGGGTGGGGGTGGGGGGGTTGGGGGGGGGCAGCCCGTGTCCGTTAATGAGAGAGCAATGGCGGTAGGAGGCGGGGGCGTAAGCTCCGTAACCTCGTCGTCATGACGACCTGCAGGTCGAGCCTACCTGCATGGATATGTTTGGGGTTTCCCTCGCGGAAATGCACTTTTTTTTTCCAATTATTCGTTTGACCCGCTGGGGTACATTACCCCGTTCAGGAGCGTGAACACGATTACCGATTACCAGTGATTACCAACAGTTCTCAGTTAATTTATTTGAAGAAACTTCGAAATTCGTGTCATTTGTTGCATACTTTTACGAGGGAAAGACCAAAACAGCGTGAAAAACAACGAAAAGAGAAATTTCGGGATGTGATTACCAGCGATTACCGAACAAAGTGTACACATGCACTGTAAAAAATAACTACGGCGAATCTACGGAAATCACAGTTTATTTCCTTACCGGCGATTCCATAGTTGGGGACCGTACCTGTAATTTTCAAAATATTAAGATGACCTGAGTACGGAGCCAACGTACACGAAAAACAAGCTACGGTGGCGCTGTGATCTAGTCAGGTACTCAGTTTTTCAAATACAGGTACGGTAGTTGGTTCCGTCGCACGATCTGGATTTTTTTTTACAGTGTGATTACCATACAGGGTGGCCCATTTACCCCGGCGTACGTTTAAGTAGGCAACCCATTCTACTTCAGCTCAGCGAGGGCAAGAGGTGAGGAGGGGAACTAGACGGGTAGCTCCCCTCCTCACCTCTTGCCCTTGCTCAGCTGAAGTAGAATGGGTTGCCTACTTAAACGTACGCCGGGGTAAATGGGCCACCCTGTAGTGGTGGACCCTGCTCGGTTTCACCCAGATAACGCGCAGGGCAGGGGCAGTGTCATCGCGATCAGGCCGCTGCGCTGAGCCCTCCCCTCCCCTTAAAGGGGATGTGCTGGGCGCGACTATGACGCCTGGACCGCCATGGAGTGAGAGCGAGGGCCTCCAGCGCCCGTCCGAGGAGCAGTAAAAGAGAAAGGGACGGGACGGGACGGCGGGCAGTCCACTGTTAAGCCAAGTGTTCAACTGTTCAACACTTGTATGTGTGCAACTTCCAGCCTAGCACGTGGAAGTTCGCAATCGGCACTTGTGCGATTTCACGTGTTTCACCCGACAGTTTTACACGTCTAAGTGTTTAACTCGACAGTTGTGCACTTGCAAGTGTTCAACAAGGATAGTGTTGCACGGGGCATAGTTGAACACATACAAATGCACTCATGTCGAGTTAAACACTTACAAGTAGTGTACACTGAGAAAAATATTTGGTTGCAGTCATCAAATTTCGTTCGATCCGTCAAAATCGTCAGGGGCATCAAAATTTGAGTTCCCGGAACTGAAATTTCGAGGCCCACAACGATTCAGACGGATCGAACAGCAGTTTGATGGTAGTAATCAAAGATTCGATGACAGCAACCAAAAATTTTTCTCTGTGTACAACTGGCAAGTTTGACATTTATTGGAATTGCACAAATACCGAGTTGTACACTTACTTGGACGTGTAAGACTGGAAGTTGCACTCATTCAAGTGTTGAACAGTTGAACACTTGGTGTCACAGTGTAAAAGAGAAAGGGACGAGACGAGACTCTGACCACGAGTAAGGGTCACGCCCGGGCGGCCCGCGCCGTAACCCGATAACGCTATAACGGACGAGACAATAAGCGTCCTCGTCTTCCGCCGCGGAAGGAGCCGAGCCCTGGGGCGGGGCGGGGCGGGGCGGGGCGGGGCGGGGCGGGGCGGGGCGGGGCGGGGCGGGGCGGGGCGGGGCGGGACGAGCGCCGCGACTGCGGAACCCAACTTTGTCTCTCCTCTTTTTATCCCCTCTTCGAGACAGTCTAATTTTAATATGATTCCGACCAGTCTGTTGTGTTGCTGATGGCGGTGAAGAAACAGAAGGGGAGAGAGAGAGAGAGTTTCGGCCGCGAGGACCCTTACCCCTCATGCCTCCGAGGGGCGGCTGCTTGGCTGCTACAAACACGGCGAACACGGCGAGCACCACCCCGCGCAGCGCCGGGGAGGAAAAGTGAGATTCACCGTGTCCCCCGGGGCGGGGCGGGGCGGGGCGGGGCGGGGCGGGGCGGGGCGCCAGCGTCTACCACTCCATGGAGGGCCTTGAGCAGGACCAGCACCTGGCCCGGGGGGACGGAAGAATGCGAGGAGTGCGTGAAGGAAGCGAAATGTAGGGCATACTTTATGTTACGTGAGTTACCAGTTCTCTAAGGACTGATGTACATATATTTCTTTTTTTTTTTTTTTTTTTTTTTTTTTGGGAGGGGGGGCAGGGCATTGGTATATCGCGTTGTTAGTCTTGTCATAATTTTTTCCTTCTTTTTTAACGAGAATAAATTTAATTACACTGCAATCTGTGGCGAGGATCTCCCCGCCGACATGACAACAAGAAAACCGCCTCAAATTTTTTTGGGGTCCAGTGGGAGAGACTCCGCACTCGAGACAAGTTCTGCCTGCTGCACAGGCGACACCCCCGCCCCCTCCCTCCCGTGGGCAGGCGGCGGGGGGAGACATTAGCAGGGGCAGGGCGGGCGGGTGGGCGGGAGGGGGCAGGGGGGAGAAGCGTGGGCGACAAATAGCCAGCAGTAAAGGTGCGACAAGGACACCGGGCTGGAAGAAAGGGAAATGAAAAGAGCGATTCCTTGGTCACCCCCCCCCCCCCCCCCCGGACCCCTGCTCAGCCCACAGCGGCCCACCTGTCGCGCCACGCTCCGGGGGGCGGGGGGCGGGGGGGGGGGAGGGTGTCGGCTTGGTCCCACGTTATTAGAGGGTGGGGGTGGGGAGAGGGAGGGGGATGTTCCCGGCGCGAAGTGAATAGCAGTATTCTGATTCCCTGCTGTTGCTGTGTAGGAGGGCGGGGCGGGGCGGGGGGCGGGGCGGGAGCTTGTCGTCTCACGTCGACAGTCGGCAGACAGCATAAGCTGCTGCCCAAAAAGAAGATGTGGCCACTGTTTTTTTTCTCCGGAATATTCTTAAAAATGTACCTAAAGCTACACACTAAACCCTTATGCATGATTTTTTCATCGTTATGCACGATTTTAGTACAACCATAGTTATGCACAAATTTTTATGCATAATTATGCACACATTGTACATAATTATGCACAAATTTGTGCATAAGGGACAGAGTTAAGCATAGTTATGCACCAAAAATTGTGCATAGTTATGGTTGCGTAAAATCCTGCAAGGCTTATGCACAACAAAGTGCATAAGGATTTAGTGTGTACGGGGCACTTAAAACGTATGCCTGCTGCTGCGCGTGCCCTAAACTGTAATTCTTTTTTATTTGGTTTAAAATTCCCAATTTTTTAATTTTAAAAAAAAACATATTCAAGCACATTACTATTATCGTCGAACTTCGCGCCAAGCCACTGCCCCCTCCCCTCCCCCCCCCACCCCTTACTTTTCTCCTGTTTCAGCAGACACGTGATTAATGGCGGTCGGTTCACGAGCCGTGGCGGGGCGGGGCGGGGCGGGGCGGGGCGGGCAGAGCTGCGGGGGGGCGCGGCGGGGCGCGGCGTGGCGTGGAGGTATATCGCTGATCATGATGAGGACGGGCAATTACCGCTGGCATTCATACCACCGGCTGGCCAGCGCCCTCCAGTTCTTGATCCCCTGCCCCCTGCGCGCCCGTCCATCTGGCAGTCAGTCCATCTGTCTGTCTGTCTTCCCCCGCAGGCCGATCGGTGGCACTGGTCGAGGCTGAACACTGGAAAAAGAAAGGCGAGGGGGCAACAACTCGTGAAATCCTCACTGTTATACCAAGTGTGCAACTGTTCAACACTTGAATGTGTGCAACTTCCAGTCTTACACGTCCAAGTGTACAACTCGGTATGTGTGCAATTCCAAAGTGTCAAACTTGCCAGTTGTACACTTGTAAGTGTTTAACTCGACATTTGTGCACTTGCATGCGTTCAACTGCCCTGTGCAACATTTCACTTGCTGAACACTTGCAAGTGTGCAACTGCCGAGTTAAATACTTACAAGTGTACAACTGGCAAGTTTGACACTTGGAATTGCACAAATACCGAGTTGCGCACTTGCACCTGTTATACTGGAAGTTGCACACTTAGAAGTGTTGAACAGTTGAACACTTGATTTCACAGTGCTGTGTTCAAACCTGCGGAAATCTCCATGAAATCCTCAGAAATCTCGATGAAATCCTCGGAAATCTCGATGAAATCCTTGGAAATCTAGCTGAGAAATCTCATGAAATCTCATTGAAATCTTGTGAAATCTCATAAAATCTTAGATAAATCCTGTGAAATCTCATGAAATCTCAGAGAAATCTTGTGAAATCTCATGAAATCTCAGAGAAATCTCTCAATATCTGAGAGAAATCTTGTGGAATCAGTGGAAATCCCGTGTACACTAGGATGGGGAGTGGTTGCCCCCTCGAAGAAAGGTATAGGACCTGTAATGCCTTTAAAAGGCGCTAAATTCTAGTGCCTTTCGAAAGGCACGATTGTGTCCAAAGCAAAGGGCCAAAGGCACTAAAATTTAGTACCCTTCGGGCAGGTAAGGGTGCTGTGTGAATAATGCCTTTGTACAGGCACTATTACAAGTATAGCACCCCTGAAAGGGCGTTATGGCCTACCTTTGCTTTTCCGTAGTGAAGTTGTACAGTGATAAACAAAAAGAAATAAAAGTTAAACATTTGTGCAACTACTGCGATGAACACATTGATGTGTTTAACGTCTATACACTTTCTTTATCAGTGTGAGCAAAGCTCCCCCACCCCACGCACCACGCACTCCCTCCCCTCCCCCCCTGTCTCTGTCTGTAGCGACAGGGGTGCGACGCAGGGGTCCCGGGCAGGGTGCCCGACAGGGCTTCACGGCCTGTCCGGACAGCTGCCCGCCCCACCCCACCCCACCTCAACCCGCCCCGCCCCGCCCCGCCCCGTCAACAGATCAGGACCACGATAAACTGGACCAAGGCTAGGGGTGCGGTCCAGACTACACACTAAACCCTTATGCACGATTTTTGTATCGTTATGCAAGATTATATACAACCATATTTATGCACAAAATTTTATGCATAACTATGCAAACTTTGTACACGATTATGCACAAATTTGTGCACAAGGGACAGAGTTAAGCATAGTTATGCAGAAAAAAATGTACATCGTTATGGCTGCTTAAAATCCTGCAAAGCTTAGGCACACCAAAGTGCATAAGGGTTTAGTGTGTAGGGCAGGCCGGCTGACCTGCTTTAAAGCATTCCCCCCATACCCAAGAAATATGAAAACTTTCTTTATACAGCAAGCTCTACCTGTTGCACACACCATGAACGCTTCAAGTTTCGGTACTTTTCGGGTACCCGAGGTGGCGCTAAGCATGTACCGGGTGTTTCTTTAAATGTGTCGCACAGTGTTGCGGGATTGCATACTCTCCAGCGCTGCAGGGGCCATGGCGTCTTACGAGCGAAGGGGGTAGGCAAACCCGCAACACTCCTACGCATTCAAAGAAACCCCAGGTACACAGGAAGCTAGCCAGCCCGCATGCCTGGTGTCAGCGACGCAAGTCGTGTTCCGGAGGTGAATATCGCGGCCGACAAAAATAGCGTAAAACTGTAGTATACTGCCGCTTTCTTGGAATATGCTCCAAACATTTTTAGGTCTTTTTTCAAAAATGCAAAAATTTCAGTTTGACGTAAGTTTGGGCATGTTCAAATGTTCAAACTGACTATTCCGTTCACTAAGCCTGGTAGCCCATTCTTTGACGAATATTTTGAGGTGTCGCGCAGTTCTGTAGCACATACCGGTTAGCTTTTAGAGCAGAAAAACCATTTAAGCTAAAATGTTCAAAAGTTTGAACTTTGAACGCGATTTGGGCCAATCGGCACGGTGGGATTCGTTGGGACTTTTGGCTACGCACTCGTGTGGCATGCATAAAACAATCTCAAAAATTTGGTACTGTTCGCAATTTTTTCTGAGTCAAGGGGTCTTTTTGCACGGATTGACTGTACTATACTCAGATTGTCTGTGTACTGTACAGCAGTTAAGGGAAGTAGGTTGGCCGCGGACCTCGCCGCGAGATGCGCCTCCTTTATATGCACTCTCTTGGGCATAAAATGCACAGTTTCGTTCATGGCAACGACGGTCATGACGACCCCCATTCCGTCGAGGGCCCGGCCGGCAACCCCCGTCCAAGACCTTCACGACGTCGTGCGACCTCCGCAGGGTCACACACTTGTAGGTGCACTGGTAGAAAACGTTGTTAGCACTGTAAATATTTTAGTCACATTTCTCGCCCGTATTGAGCGAAGTATTTTTTCATCGCTCAATTAGAGTGAGGTTCGCTAAAACGACTCGAAACGAGTCTTTTCTGATATTTTCAAATCGCTCCATTACAGTAGTGTTGGCCTATATGACTGAAAAAAAGTCTAGCAAATCGCCGAAAACCAGGGACCAGTAACTTACCTGTTTAGCGTTACAGTTCCAGTTCCAGTTGGAACTTTTCCTCCCATACCTTATACGTTACGTTATTTGTAACATAAAACTTAAATTCGGAGAAAATGTTACAAGGTATTTTCAGAGTAACAGAATCGTAAAAATATGTATTTTGGCGTTCTTTTAGTGGACATGAATTCCTTTATCCCCTTCAGAATCAAAACCATAAAATATTTTGTAAAGTCTGTTAAAGCAGCGGAGATGATGAGAATGTTACAAAAAGTTGCGGTAACGTTACAAACGTAACAAATAAAAGAATATTTAGTTACGGCACACGGAACTTTACGCAGAACAGCAGCATTGTAACAATTATTGAAAAGTTAAGTTACTGGTCCCTGGTGTGAATTTCCATTCGCAAGAAAATTCTCACGTTTACAAGTTGTTATTCAAGTGTGAGAGGCAGCGTGCACGCGCGCAAGTGTCCTGTATAAACTTCGACGGCGTCCTCGACCCTCGAGCCCCGGCCGCACGTGGTCACAATGGAAACACTGCCGCTGCCGGGTACCGACCAAACAAAGAGTCGGGGGGGGGGGGGGGGACAAATGCTACCAATTAGTAGCCACTTGATTGGGCGCATTCAGGAGTAAAGGGACGGCAGGGCCGCATGGGACGCACGTAGCAGGGCTGGGGGGCGTGAAAGTAAGAGCGAGCGAGAGAGAGGGAGGGGGGTCGAGAGAGAGAGAGAGAGAGAGAGAGAGAGAGAGAGAGAGAGAGAGAGAGAGAGAGAGAGAGAGAGAGAGAGAGAGAGAGAGAGAGACAGACAGACAGACAGACAGACAGACAGACAGACAGACAGACAGACAGACAGACAGACAGACAGACAGACAGACAGACAGACAGACAGACAGACAGACAGACAGACAAACAGACAGACAGACAGACAGAGTTGGAGCGAGAGCGAGTCAGAGCGAGTTAGCACCCAGAAAAATAGATGATTGTATAGCAACCATGCCAGGGACAACCATACGAAATATGGTTGTGCCACACTCACATGGTTCCACCAAAAACGGGAATGCTTGGGCTTGCTATTTTCGCAGTTGGTACAACCATATGAGAGTCGCCTGCAAACTATATTTTGTATGGTTGTCCCTATCCTACCATAAAATGGGTGCTGCAAGTTTCTATTTTTCTGTGTGGGAGAGAGACAGGGAGAGAGAGATATCGCCCACATTTACCAATGTTGCAGGACAGAGGGCGACCGCGGAGGCGTCGGCGGCTGTGTTGCAGCTAAGCTCGCCGGTGAAGAAGCACCCCGTCAGCCTGGAGTGTGCGAGTCTGCAGGGCCCCGCCCCCGCTCCAGCCGCGGGGCAACAGGTTCTAGTGCACCGCTAGAGAAGCGCGTAACGTGCCGTCAAGTGAAAAGCGCCTTGTGATAGACACTGACTTTTATTTTGGGAGATGTGTGTAGGAGAATGAGACTCTTACCCTGATGTCAAACAATAGAAGAAGGTTTCAGGAATAGAATATATATTTTTACGTGTCTTTGTTGTTTCCATGTGCTTTGTTGTGCATAGCGTTGGCATTTTGTTGGACAAATAATGCTAACGCAGTTTTAAAATTAAACCTGAATGTTTAACATTATTTTTTTAATAATGTATATTTTTCTTTACTTTTGTACCCCTGTTGGCAGAAAGAAAAAATGCTCAGCTAATCAGGAATACAACCACAGCCAGTATATTTTCACACAACTTCACCATCACCGTCACAACGTCGTAAAAAAGATAAGCTACAGTAGAAATGTAGACAAAGTGTCTTATAAGCTGAAGTGAAATCATTCACAATACGAAATGTTACATATGCTTCGTATGGAGAAAAATATTTTATAGATTAAATTGTTTTTGTCTGCTTAGAAAGCCACATCGAAAAATCCTTCTTCAAAGCTAGAATGGAAAAATCTTGGAAGGATCAATGTAGCAGTCAATAAATTACTTGTAAAAATCACACAGGTAAATTTGCCTTATAAAATGACATCACAATACACTTAAAACCATAATCACATCTTTGTCAAATAAAAAAAAAACACAAAGAAACTTGACTTATACTTCTATACAATACTGGTCGAGTAAAGTAACATAAATATAGTATTATCAGGCTAGTAGTATCCGATGATCACAGTCCAAGAACCCCTATAAAATATGACGGGGTGCGTAAAGAGAAGAGAGAGAGAGAGACACGACCCACTAAAAACACTTTCCCTCCTAGGCTGGCTTCCAGTTTACGACCACTTACTTGCAACTTTGCGGTGCCACCCGGCCCGGCCCGGCCCCGCCCGGCCCCGCTAGTCGTCGCCAGGTTGGTGCCAACGACATTACGCGGCCAATATTCCAAACGCCCCGGGCGGAGCCGGGCCGTTGCAGCGAGGAGGTCACAAGCGTACTTAGGCCCTTCGGGGCGCAATATCAAACGAAACGGCCCGACTGGGTACGAACCAGAGTCCCCGAGACCCCCGGGCACCGCGCGAAAACTAGAGCACCCGACGCGTAAAATCCGTTCGTCATTCGCTGTTTAGAAACTACAAGGTTCAGCTAGAGATACTCAGAGGGAGGGATGTGTCAACTCGCCACGTGATTGGCTGGTACGTACCAGCCTGAGCGCGGAGAGTTGACGCCTCTCACCCTCCGAGTATCTCTAGGTTCAGCCTGTGCAAGCTCTCCGACCGCCTGGTGGGTAGGCAACGCAGCACGTGAGGTTCACGCGTGTACCGCGGGATGGCCTACTCCCAGACTCACAGGCGTCGAGCACCAGTTATTTTTTTCTTTCGCGGAATGAATCGGAGGAAAGCGGACGTGGACGCACTTTCTGCTATAGACAGCTAAGTCACATACTTGTAGGCGCTCTGTCATTACAAATGCGTACATTGTGTATTTTAAATAAAGTATACATTCCGTGTATACCTTAAATAATGTATACATACCGTGTATGCATCTATATGTGTATACATGCGCATGTATACATTTATAAATGTCGACATACCCATGTACACTTTGCAAAAAACACAGATACTGCTGTCACCTTACATGCCATGTACACTTTGAAAGATGTGTACATGATCATGTATACACTTATTAAATTGTGCATGGCCATGTTGGCATTTATTCAAGTATACATGGTGATGAATTCATTTATTAAAGTGTACATGGAATTTATACTTTATTTTAAGTGTACAATGTACACATTTGTGCTGACAGAGTGATCGAGTTTTGGTTCATACACTTGAAAAAGTAAAGGGCAGGTGTTTCCGAACAGAGATGCACCCGCCTACAGATGTGCGACACTCGCACCCTTGAGTCTCCAGAGCAGACCCGCGCCGCTGGGCGCCTGCACAGCCCGTCCGCGAGGTCATACCTCGCTCTCGCGGTCGACGCCCGTGAGCAGCGCCAGCTGCTCCGAGAGGCTGGGCTCCGCAGGCGACGGCAGGGGCGACGTGGCCGACGCCGCCTCCGAGTCGGACGGCGCGTCCGGGTCGAGCGTCCCGACGTCGACGACGTCCGGCCCCGGCGTGGGCAGCAGGCCGAGGGCGTGGCGGTAGGCGGCCGCGGCGCCCCCGGCGGGGTAGGCGTAGGCGCCCCCGAGCCCCAGCCCCAGGCGAGCCCCGGGCCGGGCGCCGGCGCGGCTCGCCCGCACCAGCACAACGCTGCGCCTCGCCGCCCGGGGCGCCGCCCGGGGCCCCGCCCGGGGCACCAGCCCCCGCTATCTCAGCGCCTGGCCGTTGGCGCGCCCGCTGCCGCACAGGCTCCGGCCCTTGCACAGCAGCCCGGCCACGCCGTGGACGTCCCTGCGGGCAGAGCACCCCGTCAGCGCACCGGAAACGAAACAGGAGTCACACTTTAACACGTTGAGTGCGGAGCCAAAAAAAGGCGACTTTCCCAGGGGACGAAGGCTGTCACGGGCGCCCTATTTTTTTTTTAGATGTAACTCTTACGGCATTCGATCACACTTACAAGACAGTATTAGACAAAAATACAAACTCGGCATGACCCACCGGTGGGTCACGTCGCCCCTGGGGCAAAAAGGCGGTGACTCACCTGTGGGTCACGCCGCACTCAACGTGTTAAAAGGCTGTAAGAGTTATGGGAAAAATTTTCCACGAGAAATGCCGTGGATTAGGATATCAGATTGTAAATTTACAAAATTTTAAGGAGGCTTGGTATCGACTTGTCTTTCTTAAACGAGCAGAAATAGGCTTTCGTAAATTTACGATTTCGATCGTAAAGTTTCAACACCGTTTGTAAATCACAAATTACGAAAAAAAATGTAAATTTACACAGATATTTTTTACACGTATACGGCTTTTTTCACTGTAACACCCAGAAAAGTCGTTTCTTGATCGAAGCACATGCCCAAGATCATTGACCCAGGCCTAGATCAATTTTACTCTTGATACCAAGGTAATAATATTCTACTCAGACCGAGAAATTTTCTTTAAAATAAAAGCTATTATTCTAGAATTTCTGCTTATTTCCAAGTGCAAATTCACATTGCACTTGGATCAAGAAACGATTTTTCTAGCTTGCGCCGTCCGACGCGAGGGGTAGTTACGCCGCCGCGTCTACCCCTCGGCGCGGCGAAACATCGCGGGGTATCGATGACTCCCAGAGCAGCCCTTGGCGCCCGGCCCGGCCCGTCCCCGTGCAGCGAGCAGCGAGGCGTTGGCGGTCACGGTCAAGATCACTCTTACAGGAATAACAAAGACCCTCCGTACCCCTCTCGCACGGTCCCCGGGGTCCGCTGCCGCCGTACCCTCGCTGCCCCCTCGCCCCGCCCCACCCCGCCCCGCCTCTCAGCCTCAGGTCTCCCTGGGGAGGCTGCCCGCTGCGGTCTTGAAAGTCCGAGGGTCGCCCCCCCCCTCCCCACACACGTGCCGACACTGGAAAAACTAATGTGACGACATGCACACTTGCAAGTGTGACCCCATGCACTGTTAAACCAAATTGTCATGTGACGATAAATATCGCTACGAATATTTCGTCACAAGAGCTGTGATGAAACAGTCGTCAGATGACATACATTTCGTCACTTGACAGGAATCTTTCGTCACATGACAATGATCTTTCGTCACATGACATAAATCTTTCGTCACATGACATGAATCTTTCGTCACACTGTGATGAACCATTTGTCGTGTGACGAACTTTTCGAAAGTAAAATTTAGCACTGACTTTGTCGTAATGTGACGATTTAAAATTTTACAGTGTGGAGAGGTCGCATCATGTGGTGTGACCGTAGTTTTGGTCACGTTTGTGATGCGACCTCCTATGCCGTATACCCTGCACCCAAAAAATGGTGTTCTTCACTTAACAAACATTGTCTTAAAGTTTTTAAAACACTGTTCTTAATTTAAGAAATTTCACTTAGCTTAAGTTCTTTTCAGCAGAATGTTCATAAAAGTTAAAGAACACTGCAAAATTAAGAACACTCACGGGGTCAAAATTGAGAAAAATACAGGTGTTGGCCTGTCATTCAATCAGAACGAATTTGCTGTCGTGAGCTTACAAGGAAGTACTCCTACAATTGCTATGACGACGGTGTGAAGCAGAATGATCGCGTTCAATAATTTTAACGGTTAACTGTTATGTCGGAATTTTCAGACCTGGAAGTCAGTCATAATTTTCAGAATTTCAATAACCGAAAATTTAGTTTTTTAAATTTAAATTTTTCGGAGCGAACTCTACTCTGAATATTCAGACAACAAAGCTGAAAAAAAAAGTTTGTAGTTTTTAGTCTGAATTGTCAGACAATTTTTTTAACAGTGTAGCAGTAGTAACTTACGAAATATGTCGTAAATTTACAAGAATATTTTTCACAGCTAGACGATATGAAAACTTTTCCTACTTCCCGCGTGCGTCTGTCTCTCGTGCGACTGCAGTTCTGGGTGCAGCGGGGCGGAAGAGACCGCGCCCCGCTCTGCAGCAGGGCGGTGGAGCTGAGCCCGGGAAACCGGAAGTGCAAGGCGGAGTCGGCAGAGCAGCCGGAAGAGGAAGGGAAATGGGACGGCAGCGCGGGGGAGGCGAGACCGCGCCAAATTACAACGAAAACACTGTTTAACCAAGTGTGCAACTGTTCAACACTTGAATGTGTGCAACTTCCAGTCTTACACGTCTAAGTGTACAACTCGGTATTTGTGCAATTCCAAGTGTCGAACTTGCCAGTTGTACACTTGTAAGTGTTTAACTCGACATTTGTGCACTTGCATGTGTTCAACTGCCCCGTGCAACACTAACCTTGTTGAACACTTGCAAGTGTTCAACAGTCGAGTTAAACACTTACTGTACGACTAGCGAGTTTGACACTTCCAATTGCACAAATACAGAGATGCGCACTTGCACCTGTTTTACTGGAAATCGCACACTTACAAGTGTTGGACAGTTGAACACTTAGTTTTACAGTGAAGGCGAATCGAATTTCAAGTAAACTAGAGTTCCAAATTATTACCTTCCGCTGAACTTCGTGACGAAATTCACAGTTGTTGACACGCAAAATATTATGCCGATAAGATACTTCTATAACTTATTCGTTTCAGAGCGTATGACAAGGGGGTAGCCAAAATTCTCCATTTTCCTACTAATTTTTGGGTGGTTTTGGGCTGTCTTTGCTTGTTTTTCGATAAACTTGTAAAATTTCGGAGCGTAATACAGCGTGATAGACGTAATGGTCGGGTCACAGATTTTAAGAGTGAATACCCCCTCGGGAGAACCCTAATGACAATTAATGTGCAGAGTGTAGGGAGAGGAGAAAACCGGACATGCAGCCCGCCCACACCCCAGTCTCCAAGTGCCGAAGCACGCTGCGAGCACCCGGCCCCAGTGATATAGAGCGAGAAGTTGGGCGCGCGGCCCTTGGACACGCTGCCCCGCCCCCGCCTCGGGCTCCTCCACAATACGAAAAGTACGAATTGCGCTCACTTGCAGGTGAGTGAATTTTTTCATTCACTTGTAGGTTAGTGAACAGTTTTCAGCCATGTGTAGGTTAGTATTTGTACACTTGCAAGCCATTACCATGTTTACCACTGTTAAAAATTCCGTAGCATATTACAGTAATGGCTACACTGTTAATTTCGGGTGCTCAGACATTGCACGCCAAGGCGTACAGTGATCGTACGCCAGACGCGTACACCACGCAAAACTGTACGCCTGGCGTACGATGACAGCACACATTTGGCGTACAGTGGAAGCACACCTTCTTCCGACAATGGAACAGGCGGACGCCGAGGGTCTGTTGTCATCGTACGCCAGGGGTGTATAATTTTGCGTGGTTTGCGCCAATGGCCTACGATCAATGAACGCCTTATGGCGTATAATTTCTGAGCACCCGACATACCAGTGTGTAAAAAATATAATTTACCTGCAAGTGTGTGAAATAATTCACTCACCCGAAAGTGTACGGCACTCATTCACCCGCAAGTGTTCGCTCACTTGGCGTTTCCAGTGGAGGCGACGTGTCGGAGGCCGCGGCGAGAGGCTGCCTTTTAACGCTGCGTGGAGGACTGCAGCGCGTGCGTGACGGCTTACAGCGAGGGGAGCTCGACGGGCAGCACGCAGAATGTCTCATATCCCGCCCCGCCCCGCCCTGCCCCGCCCCGCCCCGCCCCGCCCCGCCCCGCCGCGGCATTGAAATACCCTCGGGGCAGAGGCCATCGCCAAGGCGAACACCCACACACACTCTTCTATACGTACTTCGTGAGCCCGTGCCATATCATATTTCAATACGTCACTCTTTTGTGTGGCGTAAGCTAAAATGAAAATTCACACGTGGTGGTTAACCCGCGGGGGTATACTGCTAGGTCTGGGTTATCCGCGCAATCCGGCTGACTTTGAGAGTCGTTTTCCCCCGTACAGCGAAAAGGGTTCACTCTGCACGCCATTTTCCCCGTCGCATTAAACTTGAGCCGAGCCTACACTTGGGTCTCAGCCCCGGGGCCCGGGGCGGGTCGGCGCGGGTCGGCGGGACCCCTGCGGAGTTAGGGCTATCGCGTTGCGGCCGGGTATATTCCGACCCGACCCGACCAGAACCGACCCGACCCGACCCGACCAGACCCGAGACGCATGCACGGCACACGGCTCGCTGCACGTCGCTAACAAAAACAAAAGACCATCTGTGGTGCGGGGAGGGGGTCTGCCAGCGCCGCCGGGAGGAGCCGCGCACACAGCTCTGTTCACAGAAGTTTGCACCACGCGCGGGGAGAAGGTGGCGGATGCGCGAGGAGGAGCCGTAACGGGAGAGAAGGAGGCGAGTGAGAGAGAGAGAGAGAGAGAGAGAGAGAGAGAGGGAGAGAGAGAGAGAGAGAGAGAGAGAGAGAGAGAGAGAGAGAGAGAGACTGGACTGCACACAGACGAGGGAAGGCCACACGTCGAGATGGCGGGACCGGGACAAAGAACACGTACCAGTCCAAGTCCCACATCTTTGCAATTTTTCCCCTCAAAACTCCCAAGGTGCTCCCCTTCCCCCTTCTCTCTCTCTCTCTCTCTCTCTCTCTCTCTCTCTCTCTCTCTCTCTCTCTCTCTCTCTCTCTGTCTCTCTGTCTCTCTGTCTCTCTCTCTCTGTGGGGGGGGGGGCGGGGCAGGGAGGCGAGTGTTAGGAGTACGCCTCGAGAAATCTTGGCGAGGAGGGGTCACGTCCTGATGCGTCCTGAAGTTAGCCTCGCTCTCGCTCGCGCTACTGTCTGGCACACCACGTGGTGCCGGGCTCGGTGGGGCGGGGTGGAGCTCAGGGCTCAGGAAGCAGGCACACGGTCATGGGGGCCTGGGACCTCACCACCGCTAGAAGGCACCATTAAGGGGCACTTTCCTCCTCACGGCGCCTGCTTATCAAGGGAGCAGTGCCCATATACATATATATACGGTAAAAACTTCTTCCAGGTTTTCAAGCAGCCATTCCTGTTTTTCAAGCAGATTCGGAAATCCAAGCAACCCCGATTCGGCTGCTTGGAATTCTGGACATTTTTCAAGCAAGTCGGCTTGGAAACAAGTACGGCGCCCCGCAGAGAGAGAGAGAGAGAGAGAGAGAGAGAGAGAGAGAGAGAGAGAGAGAGAGAGAGAGAGAGAGAGAGAGAGAGAGAGAGAGAATCCTTGTTGTGTAGAATCGCAGTCGTGGGGACTGTCAATTACTTTCGGAAATTTGGCGGGGAGAAGGGTGGGCAGGCGGACGAAGATAGAAGTTTCGGGGACAGCTTTTGAATTTTTTATTTCGTCGCGGTACGCGACCGCCATTTGGTGGCGTTGAGGGCGGGAGTAACGGGAGTAGGGCAGATGGAGGGAGGAGGGGAGGGGGGGGAGGGATGTACCAGATGGATCCAATACCATCTCATCAGCGCGTCAACACCGCCGGAGACGCAGAGGAAGCACAGGGAATTCCGTCCTCTGTGCTTTTTTTTTGCTATGTACAGCCAGCATAGCTTGCCGAGCACTATAGGCATACTCTGGAAAACCAGGTGTGTACATGTACAGTATTCATTATTTACTGCATACTTACAGGTATTCAGTAAGTAGTGTGTACATGCCAAGGTACACACTATTTACTGAATACCTGTAAGTGTGCAGTAAATAATGAATCCATGTACACACTTGGTTTTCCAGAGTCTTGCTGCTTTCAAGTATTGAATTACCGCACCTGGCTCAGGTGTACAGGGCGTTACGGAGCTGCCCCGGGAGTCAAGTCAAGCCGCCGCCCACGCCTCTCCCTACGACGCCCTCCGCCCCCTTTCCTACGCCCCCGCGTTCTTATCAAGGTTCTTTTAAAATTTAAATGGAAAGCCGATTACAGTTTTATGCCCCGGCTGACCCGTACCCGGGGCCGGAGATATTCAGCTCCAGACAGACTCTCTGAGCAGGCCGGCGTGACACCACCGGGCGGTCGTGACTAACGGTGCGGGTTAGTTATTCCTGAACAACTGTGCAAATGAGAAAAAAAAGTGAGGTCACAGAATGCGTTTGAACCGAGGGGGAAACAACTCTAAAATTTTTGTACACCTAGTAATTCAGAAAAATTCAGGGAAATTCAAAAAAATTCAGAAAAATTCAGGAAAAGTTCAGAAAAATTCAGTAAAAGTTCAGTAAACGTTCTGAAAAATTCAATGAAATTCAGAAAAATTCAGAAAATTTCACAAAAATTCACAAAAAAAAATCACAAAAATTTAAGAAAAATTCGAGCAAAATTTCACAAAAATTCAATAAAAATTCACAAAAATTCACAAAAATTCATGACATTTGTACACCAAAATTCAGAGTTGTTTCCCCCTCGGTTTGAACTCTAGAAGAAGATTCATATAACCAAAATACAGAGGTATTTACAAGGATTCATCCTTAATGTGAAAAGAGAGAGGGCCTTGCCAGGCCTTCTGCTCAGCCGCCGTGACATACGCGTCTCTCGCCAACACAGGACATCATAACCGAACATAGTACAGTCTTATGCTCGGAACTAAGTTAAGAGAATATAAAATGACCTGAATCTTTTCTGATTTGCACAGTTCGGGAATAACTTGCCCGCAGAGTTCCGAGCGGTGAGCACTATCCGTACATGGGATCTGATTGTTCTCGTAACCCCGAAAAATACACACCGGGCACCTTATATTACGCCACGATAATAACTTACAATCCATTCAAAATACCACGAAAATACCCGCATTCACTGTAAAAAATATCTTTGTAAATTTTTCGTTCTTTTTTCGTATTTTGTGATTTACAAACGGTGTTGTAATTTTACGACCGAAATCGTAAATCTACGAGAGCCTATTTGTGCTCGTTTAAGAATCACAATTCGATACCAAGTGTCCTTATTAGTACTTTTGTAACTTTACAATGTGATATCGTAACTTTACGACAGTTATAATGGAAAATTTTCCCGTAACACTGGAAAAACAAACGTGCGACCTAATGCCTTTAAAATGTGCTATACTCTAGTGCCTTTAGAAAGGCGCGATTGTGTCAAAAGGCACTAAAATATAGCACCTTTCGGTCAAATTAGTGCCTCTGTCTGTAGGGGTGCTGTTTGAATAATGCCTTGGTAAAGGCACTATTACGAGTAGCACCCCTAAAAGGCTGTTATGTCCTACCTTTGTTTTTCCAGTGAACTCCTAAAAATATATCTCACAGCAGGGTTACACGCCCGAAAACATCAGCTTATGTACACTGTTAAAAATCCCATACCCCATTCCACAGACACTACGGTAAAATCCGTCTTGTTTGAATACGGAACAGCCGTATCTTAAAAATACGGTGTTTTCCGTGACCAATTCCGTAGTTTAGTTTCTTCAAACCTCGAAAAATGTTTAAATAAAGGCTCTACGGACATGCGTATTACGGACGTCCCGTACCCACTAAAAACGGTTCAGACCTGGTAAAAAATTAACGGGAAAAACCGTAGAAATTACCGTGGAAATTTCTAGCAGTGTAATGCAGCGTCCGCTCACCTGGCCCTGCCGAAGGCGGCGCCGACGGCCGTGCCGGGCCCCGGGTGGTGGCCGTGCAGGTCGGTGAAGCAGGTCCGGTGCTGGGTCGTGTTGGACTGCGAGGAGCCCGAGCCCCCCGAGTGCGCCGACAGCACGCTGCCGTTGGACTGCACGCTCTGGCAGGACACCATGAGCCACAGCATGCGCACCAGGTCCTTGTTGAAGGCCAGGTAGATCCAGGGGTTGACGCAGCTGTTGAGGCTGAACATGAGCGTGAGGATGGTCATGTAGCGGCCCTCTGAAAAAAGAAAAAAAAAAACAAAAAAAAACGCACACGTGAGTTTATGCACTGCTAAAAAATGAACAAGAAAAATCTCGTCAGTTTTTATTGCGAAACATTTCGTTTTGAAACAAGTTTCTTGTTACACTAAAACTTATTTGTTTTGACACAGCACAAAATAATAAAGATTTCAGAAACTTTTGTTCTTTTTCTACAAAAAATATTACTTTGTTATGCTATCATGGAAAAAGAAAGTTGTAGTATTACATAACGGCCTGTCACAGAACGAAATCTTTTGCTATAAAAATTAACAAGATTTTTCTCGTTTAGTTATAACACGGTGCTTCTACAGTCGTTTATACTAAGAGCCAAACTAAAGCCACATATCCAGAAAAACTTTTAAGAGGATTTACACGAAGACACTTCTTTCGATGTAAAACAAGAGTCTCATCACACGGAATGTCATCAGGTGACAATTTTTTTTTTAAAGAAAAGTGTGTGTTTGGTACAGCTTGTAGATTTATTGTAGGTATATCAGAGTATTTCCTCTTTGGCGTTTTTTACGCGTGTATCTCTCACGGTAAAACTAACTGGCGTCTTGATTTTCAAGACAACTTTCTTGATTTTCAAGACGTTTTGGAAAACCCAAGACCTTTCGTTGACGTCTTGGAAACCAGAACGATTTCCAAGACGTTGCTCTTGGTTTTCAAGACATAGTCTTGAAATTATTCCACGTTTTCAAGACAACGTCTTGAAAACCAAGACCATCTTGAAAACTGACCTGGTCTTGAATTTTCCAAAACGTCTGGAAAACCAAGACGACAGTTTTACCGTACTGTGTATTTGACTTTGCCTTTTCCTCGAGACGGACGGCGCCTTGTCGTTTGTCATAGCGGGACGTGACCAGACGCGCTGTCACTTCCGGCTGCCACGGACAGAGACGGCAATGACTGCTTAGTATTCTTACGGAAGAAGGGGTTGTCGGCGTTGCCCCAGGCGGCCCACAGCTGGACGCAGATGAAGGGCGCGGAGCAGATGATGTAGATGGCGATGACGAGCACCGTCTGCTTCACGGTGTTGATCTTGGCCCTCGAGATGAGCGGGTTGGTGCGCTGCGACCGCGCGTACGCGAAGCTGTTGCCGCTCACCGGCGCCGGCTGCTGGTGCGGCGCGAACCTGCAGCATTATTCAAATATTGAAAATATAGGATTTTCGTTTTCTTTGTTCGCAGTCTAAAATTCCGCTTTAAACGAGTCTACACATGATAGGGGTCTGATAAGAAACAAGTTATGTCGTATGATTTTTTTTCGAGTCATTATCTCACGCTAAGCATGCACCTGCAAGTGTGTGCCTTGCAGGTTGACTGTTGCTAGCAGTCGACTTAGCAAGCACACACCTGTTGGTGTGTGCTTGAAAGCACGCACCTACTTGTGTGCGTACTAAGTACACATTAGAGTTTGCAGTGTGATTGGTTTTCCATTTCAACAATTTCAGTTATTGGGGTAGGGATGGGCAGTCAAAAAAGTATGGAGAACCCTGTACCAGAAACTACAGAAAAGAGAGTACAAAAATTAACCGGATTCACTGTAGATTTCTCTGACAGTGTTAGCTAGTAAAGAATACACTTGCTAAAGTTATTATTGTTTCTTCTCCCTTGTTTTTTATAATTATTAATTTTAGAATTATCACTTGACCCATGCAGAGGTAGACTTTCCCCTCTGCTAGGTCGACCCTGGCCGTCAGTGCTGCGCTCTGTGCGGCGGGGGCGGTGCCCACGAGCACGGCCGTGCACGGCACCCCCGTCCACGCCCACCAGCTAGCTCATTTGGCATCTGCAAGCCCCCCCCCTTTCCCCCCCTCCCCCCTTCCCCTCCCAGGCGGCGGGACGCGAGGGGAATTCAGACTGAGTGCTATCGTAGGTGGGAGGAGGGGGAGGATGCGGGGGGGGGGGAGAAATGGCGGGAAAATAACGGAGCACCCGCCCACCCGCCCGGCTCCCCCAAGAGCCCCGCCACCTCGTGTTCCTCCTCCCGCTACGCCGCGCCACAGCTGGGCGTGTATCGCCATGTTTGCAAGCGCGTCGTACACAGGCGGTGCACTGACCAAGACGAGGAAGAAAGCGAACGTTATCGAAATATTGGACAACCCCAGACATCAAACAGGGTAAGAGGGGGTGGAGGAGAGGGGGGGGGGATCTTTTCCACGCGTACTGCGCCTCAAGCAGCCATTCACTCACCCACCAGTCCCCCCAGGCACTATATATAGGGTACGCGCTTGCTTTCTCGACTCGAGAGTACAAGCTAGCTGACACCTTAAAATTTCAAAGTTACGTTTAGTTTGGGTGTTGTGTTTTAAGGTATCGTCTGTTCCATAACCGGGCAAGAGATTCATACCCAACTACAAGTGTGAGAAAAAATTCACACATTTACAATTGTGTGAAAAAATTAAACAACTACAGTTGTGTGACAAAAGTCAGACATTCACAAGTGTGTGAAATACTCCTTACGCACCTGTAGGCGTAGGCGTGCACGTGCGGACAGGTCTTGCACGTGCCGTCCACGAGGGCGGGCGCGTGCTTGCTGGACGCGCTGCGCCAGATCTCGCAGCAGATCCGCGAGTAGGTGAAGAGCAGCACCGTCAGCGGGATCATGAACACCGAGCACGTGTACCTAGGGCAGAGGGAAGGAATACTTCAACATACAATAAAGTTTTATAGGAAAAACACATACACTGGAAGCCCAAGTCAATAAGATGTCAAACTATCTTGTAAATGTGTGATTTACTATTCTACACGTGAGTTTTCAAAGAGTGTGAAAAAATCACGCGCGGGAATATTCACACCTTTGCTTTTGAAGTTGTTGAATGGAAGGTACTCACACGCCTACAGAGTGCGACATTAAATGATCTAGGCCCACTCACCCACGCGCCGGTCACCCAAAGTATTTTAGCCCCGACGTAATTCACCAACAGGTATTTCAACCCCTGGTAATTATTCACCCATGAGCATGGTTGACCCACGGAACTCTTCGCGTCCAGATTTATTTTTACTTTATTTTCATAAAGCATCACTCTTCGCGTCCAGATTTATTTTTACTTTATTTTCATAAAGCATATCACTGTGAGAAAAAACTACAGTGAATCCTGTTCATTTGCGTGCCAGCAATGTCTGTGGCTTCAAGTACAGGATTCACTGTACTTTTCTGACAGTCCGTCCCGTACCCTTAAAAACCTAGGCTTATAACATTTTCATTTCGAGTCCAAACCCATGACATGTGTTGACATTTTTTGCTCGTCTCGTCGAGACGAATTTAATTCTACAATTGGATTTCCATTTCAACCGTTTTATTTTGGGGGGTACGGGATTGACTTCCAAAAAGGACAGTGAATACTGTACCTGAAACTACAGCAAAGGCTGTAACGGGAATCACTGTAGTTTTTTCTGACAGTGATTGGGGTTTCCGGCGAGGGGTCCATCACTCAGTTCTGGAGCGTACACACGATTACCAGTGATCACCCACAGTTCTCAGTGAAATTTTTGAAGAAACATTGAATTTTATGTCATTTTTTGCATAATGTCATGAGGAAAAACCTAGGAAAAGAAGAAGTTTTGGGACGTGATTACCAACGATTACCGGACAATGTGAACACCAGAGTTTCCGGTTCATTTTGCGAGCTACAAGAAAATTCAAAGAAATTTCGCCGACTTATTCCACTGCGAAATGAGCCCAGCCGCTCCCCTCTGGAAATCGCCCCCCACCTTCATCTCGGCAGTGAGCGTCGCGGTGGAGTGGGCTGACTCGGAATAAGGAGCACGCAAACCACACGGGTCGTTCAATTACCAAAACTTTGTTGCTAATCCGGTTACCGCTGCGGTCGCTGGGCCGGGCCGGGCTCTGGGCTGAACCGCTTCTCGCCACGGCCTCGGCCTGCTCTACAGCTCGAGGGAAATTTGAGCCGCGGGGTCCACGAAGTATCTGCCGGGCCGGCGTGACACGCTTTCCTCCCAGGTCTAAATATTTTCTCGTCAAAGTGACTCTAATAAGGGACGCAGACGTCCTGACCCATTACAAACTCTTGTCAGCGCATTGCTACACTCTGGCAGCCAAAGCTGATCTCATTATGCTGTTATTTCCACTATCTACTTAAAAAGCAAAGGTAGGATATAATACCTTTTAAAGGCGCTATTTATAGCAAAGCATTAGATTTCATATTTTCTCGATTTATTTCCTGCCCCGGCATCTTAATTCGTCTTAATTTTATTGTAGGCCTAAGCTAACGATTGGTTTCAGCTCAAAATTCTGCGTTGAAAGAGCCTACATGTGATGGGGGGCTGATCCACCGTATAGACAGTAAATTTTCGTATCATTGTTACTTATCAGAACCCTAAAATGTGCACGGTGGAGGAAACTGCTCCTTGATGTCCAAAGACCGTCGGAACGAATTAAGGACGGCCTGATGCGTTTTCACACCCCCTTCCTTGAATCGTTCCGATGGTCCTTGGACACCAAGGAAACGTTATTACCGTGTGTAGGCTCGTTTGATGCGGAATTTTACGCCGAGTACAATTATGTTAACTGAAATGTTGTCCGATACATAGCTCAGTAGAAACTTCGATAGAACGAAAGGACTAATGCCTTTGGCAAACAGTGCCCCGAAAAGGAAGCTGTATCCTACCTTTGTTCTACCAGAGTGAAAAATGAAAAGTAAAAATAAAAAGTGAACAACCTTTGCAAAGCCGCAGAGAGACATTTTTGCCTTCGGCACTTTGTTGTGGGGGCGCGTGGCGTGCGGCGTGCGGCAGGGAAATGGCGCGGGGCGGCGAAGTCCCCGCCGCAAAATGTTATTCTCGCGCACGCCGAGCAGCCCCCCCCCCCCCTCCACACCCCCAGCCCCTCAGTGCACCACGCTGCCCTAACGAGAACCATTCATGGTCCCTCCAGCTCGCTCACCCAATTAGCGACCACCTTACCTCACAGGGGCCCCCCGGGGCCCCCGCGCCCCCGCAGCCCCACGCAGACCCCGGGGCGTGCCGAGGCACCACGGGGCGGGCTTCACGTGTGGCGGTACGAATAGGGTAGCTCCAGAGTGACGTCACAGTCTAGTGTGTCATAACTGTGAACCTTCACTCGCGGCCACTGGTCTCTACTCACAACAGTATCCTCTCATGATGTTATGACCAATCTTTGAAACTCTTCGAATGACATTCATTCATTCATTCCCTCATTAATTCCCTCATTAATCCACTCATTCATTCACTCATTCATTCACGCATTCATTCATCCACTCATTCATTCATTCATCCACTCATTCATTCATTCACGCATTCATTCTCTCAGTTATTCATTCATTTATTCGACTAGAAGAAGGCGATGTGTTGTTCTTTTTAGGAAATAGGGGAAAACTCTGAGGAACTGAGGAACTGCCATACTTTGAGGGGAGCTCCTCTGATTTTGAGAAAGTCATCTCTTTCAAATGTGGGGAAATTTGAGGAGACACCCTCAAAATCTTGAGAGCTCTCCTAAAATAAAAAAAGTTTCTAAAAGTCTTCCTTTCCTTCTCAAAAATAACACAGTATTTTTACCGTGCCCCAGAAATGCAAAGTGCACTCATAAAGAGGAGTGTAAAAAAAAATCATTTTAATGTAAGACCAGTGGACTTTATATGTGACGAACAAAATGGGCCGCCTACATCACTCTTTCCAACAGGGAAAAATTTCGCCCGGATGAAATGAACTCAGCCAACCGCCGTAGTTAGACCAAAACAAAATACGGTATAATATCATTTCCTGCGTCCGTTCTTTGTGGTCAAAGGCACAGGCATCAACACGACGGTGAGGGCGAGCAGCGTAAATTTGCATTGTGGGGGTGGGAGAGAGAGAGAGAGAGAGAGAGAGAGAGAGAGAGAGAGAGAGAGAGAGAGAGAGAGAGAGAGAGAGAGAGAGAGAGAGAGAGAGAGAGAGAGAGAGAGAGAGAGAGACGGTACGTGTGTGTAAGCAGAGAGTGTTTGTTTTGGGGCCCGTACCTCAACGCCAGTCCTCCTTGACGCATTCCTTTCACACCTCTCCATCCACCCCGCCCCTCCGTCACATTCCAAACTACCATCAGCGAAGCGCACTGCTAAGACAAACAACAACGGAAATTGCTTGGTGGCCTTGTCCTATAAACCTCCCACGCCCCTTACCCCGAGAGCTGTCCCCAGGTGGGCTGGCCCCCACCCGGCCCCCGCCCGGCCCCACCGGGCCCCGCTCAAGCCGGAGCTATAAGGCCTATGGCTTATCCGCCCCCCAGAAGCGTGTAAACCCGGCGAGCTAGTTGCCGAGTTTGCCAGAGGCGCGGCGCGCCCCAGACGCGCATTCTTCAGTGTCACTCGTCACTGCTCGTCACTGCTCGTCACCTGCCCGATGTGCAGGCTCCACGAGCCGCACCAGCCACCCTCACACTCGAGAAACACAAGTTTGCGAATGTCGCACACTCACTTCAAAAAATATGTATGGAAGAAGTACCGCTAATAATTTTCCGGAGACTTCCGTACTTGAGGAAATCGGAAACGTCCGTTCAAGTCTCCGTAGTAGGCCTGTATGGCAATTGCTACAGTACCGTTAGAGAAAAACTAATTTCCTAAATTCCTAAGTTCCCTAAATTCTGAGTGTTCCTCAAAGTTTTCCCTTTTTTCCTTAAAAAAAAATCAGTCATTGTTTTTGCCGTGACGCAGCTTGATTTCCAGAGCGACCGCGGTGCGGTGTTAAAAAAAAAAATTCACCTGTAGGCTTGCAAGCACGCACCTACATGTGTGTACTAAGTACACACTTGAGTTTGCAGTGTAGCACTATGCCTTTGTGCGTTAATGTAATTGTTTCGGGCGCCGCACTCACCACGTGACGTAGGCCCGCTGCCCCCACTCCGGCACAAAGGTGGCCCAGCAGTCGTAGCCGCCCTCCACCGGCTCGATCGAGAAGATGAACACCTGGAACAGAGGGAACGGAACGGGTTAGCTGATATGGGCGAGAATTTGAGGGGAATTTTATTGGTTCCCGGTCATTTTTCCCAAACTTTTCCTCCCAAATACTTTTTGTCCTAATATTTTTCTTCCCAATAATATTTTCCCAAACTGTCATTTCCCAATAACTGTTTTATCCAAAATGTCATTTCCCAATAATTGTTTTATCCAAAATGTCATTCAATTTATTCTAGAGCTGGAACTAGAGTTGGAAGTGGTGTCCAATCGTCCTGAGGTAGTCATTGGTGTCCTCGTAGTTGTCCAGGTCCTGGACGATGGTCCGGATCCGGCGCTGCAGGTCCCTCCACTTCTTTTTTGGGGCGGGGACGGGACTTTTTCGGGAACGATTTTATTACTCTCTAGACAGTAAGAATTTTTTCCTCGCTCAATTTGAAGAAGTAATCTCGCCGGAATAACGTGAGGATTCTTGCTTAAATAAAGGGAGGCTACGAAATAATTACTCATATAGAGCGAGGCAAAAAAAAAAAAAATCTCGCTCAAAGAGAGAGAAGTTTAAAATTCTCACTCTAATTATATAAGCAAGGAAAAGTGTCCTTTCGATCCCTTTTCGGGCGAGAATTTGGATTCGAGGGTTTGCAGTGTTAGAATTGACCACCTCTACCACTACCATCCTTCTCCCCCCAAATAACATACGAAGAAGCAGGATTCAAGGGACGGTTTAGTGCGGGTTAGTGAGTATCGAATAGCAACGAGAGTCAAAACCAGTCGGGGGTCGGGGGCTGCGGGGGAGGGGGTTGGAAATGGACTGGAGGAGCCGGGGTAAGAAATAACAAGCAGGATAATCGGAAACATCAATCGGGCTTTACGAAAATAAAAATAAAAAAAATACCGCTGACAGCGTGAAAAATAAAAGGAGAAAAAGTTACCGGTCAGCTAGAGGTCAGACCAGGGCAGGGCCAACGATGACATATTTGAAATGACATGGCTGCGGCTCTGGCCCGGCCCGGGGCAGTTGTCCCGCAACCCAACTTTTTCGCGCAAAGCAGAGCAAACCGACGAGGCCCCGGGCGCGTATGTAGTTTACGTCGAGGGCGCGCCACGCCCGGCATGCGCCCGAGGGAACAGAGAGAGAGGGAGAGGGAGAGAGAGAGAGGGGGAGATAGAGAGGAGAGAGAGGGGAGAGAGGGGAGAGAGGGGGGAGAGAGAGAGAGAGAGCGAGAGAGAGAGAGAGAGAGAGAGAGAGAGAGAGAGAGAGAGAGGAGAGAGAGAGAGAGAGAGAGAGAGAGAGAGAGAGAGAGAGAGAGAGAGAGAGAGAGGGAGAGAGAGGGAGAGAGAGAGAGAGGGAGGGAGAGAGAGGGAGGGAGGGAGGGAGAGAGAGAGAGAGAGAGAGAGAGGAGAGAGAGAGAGAGAGAGAGAGAGAGAGAGAGAGAGAGAGGAGAGAGAGAGAGAGAGAGAGAGAGAGAGAGAGAGAGAGAGAGAGAGAGAGAGAAAAAAAGAGAGAGAGGTACTGTATGTGCTACAGGGGTGGCGGCGGTCAGGGCTGAGGGGTAGGAGCGGGGGCCCAGGGCAGTCAGCAGTGACCCCCCGGGGCTTGAGAAGCTGACGCCCAGCGGCACTAAAGGCCTGCGCCGAGCAGGAGAAAAGCACTGGCCGTGCACACACGTGGGACCACACGTGGCCACACACGTGGGCACACACGTGGGCGCTTAACGCACGGAGTGGCACAAAGCAGGGACGCACCGGAAGCAAATTACCCTAGGCCGCGCAGGAACCGGATGAGCCGCAGGCAATAAAGCCAGCAAGCATGTTAGCAAACAGTGCAAAATAGAAAAATCCTCAGAGAGAAAGAGAGAGAGAGAGGGGGAGTGAGAGGGAGAGAGAGTGAGGGAGAGGGAGAGAAGGAGAGAGGGAGGGGGAGAGAGACAGAGAGAGAGGGGGTGAAGGGAGAGACGGAGGAAGAGAGAGGGGAGAGGGGAGGGAGATGAGAGGGGAAGAGGAAGGGAGAGGGAGAGAGAGAGAGAGAGAGAGAGAGAGAGGGAGAGAAAGAGGGAGATAGAGTGAAAGAGGGAGAAAG
Source organism: Frankliniella intonsa (assembly GCA_033675135.1). Classification (NCBI taxonomy): domain Eukaryota; kingdom Metazoa; phylum Arthropoda; class Insecta; order Thysanoptera; family Thripidae; genus Frankliniella; species Frankliniella intonsa. The sequence goes on from CM066259.1 coordinate 579,581, forward strand.
CAGGGGAGGGGGGCGGGTGACTGGGAGGTAACAGTTTCTCCGACCGCACAGTTATTAAGAATCGCTGGATCCTGAGCTGCTGTGGGGGACGTGGCTTAGTGGCGCTCCTAATGGATCGGCACTTCGGCGGGGCGGGGCGGGGCGCGGTGGGGTGGGGCGGGGTGGGGCGGGGCGTTCGGGTTCACAGGACGGGGGCGTTGGCCGGCAGGCAGTGCACGCGGGACCCCCGGGCCGACCTGTTCCAACAGCGGGTGGAGGGAGCTTGTTGATGCTGCTGTGACGCACTTGAACGTTCAATAAGACATCTCGCTCGTCTCCACACTGCGCCGCTGAGTTGTTTTTTCAGTATTTTTTTTAGATAGCGAGAGGAAGAGAGGGGGAGAGAGGGAGAGGGGGGGAGAGAGGGAGAGAGAGAGAGAGGGAGAGAGAGAGAGAGAGAGATAGGGAGAGAGAGAGAAGGAGGGGGGGGGGAGAGAGAGAGAGAGAGAGAGAGAGAGAGAGAGAGAGAGAGAGAGAGAGAGAGAGAGAGCGAGAGAGAGAGAGAGGCGTGGGAGGGAATCATCCACAGAGTCTTGTTCTATAGAGCCACCCCGCCCCGCCTGGGCGCTGTGCTTTTGTTTTACAAAATACATTCCGATACACAGGCTGCCGGGGGGCGGGCGGGCAAATATTTGCAGTCGGTCAGGCAAAGGGCGCCGTCACTGCTAAGTAAGTGGCGCATTCGACGACGGCGGCTGGGGAGCGGCAGTAGAGGAGAGGGAAGGAGCGGAGGGAGCGGAGGGGAGGGGGAGGGAGGAGGGGAGGAGAGGAGGAGGGGAGGAGGGAGGAGAGGAGGAGGAGGAGGAGGAGAGGGGAGGAGGAGGGGAGGAGAGGGAGGGGAGGGAGGGGAGGAGGGGAGGGAGGAGGGGAGGGAGGAGGAGGAGGAGGAGGGGAGGGAGGGGAGGAGGGAGGAGGAGAGGAGGGGAGGGCCTGAGGGAGGGGAGGAGGAGGGGAGGGGAGGAGCGGAGGGGAGCGGAGGGGAGGAAAGGGAGAGGAGGGAGGAGGGGAGGGGAGCGGAGGGGAGGGGAGGGAGAGGAGGAGGAGGGGAGGAGAGGAGAGGAGGGGAGGAGAGGAGGAGGGGAGGGGAGGGGAGGGGAGGGGAGGGGAGGAGGAGAGGGGAGGGAGGGAGGGAGGGGAGGAGAGGAGGAGCGGAGGAGAGGGAGGGAGGGGAGGGGAGGTGGGACAAAGAGGAGCATCGTCTCGCCCTGGGGACGGGAGGGGAGGGTACTGTTGGACCGTTTGTTATTTATTTTAATTTAGATGAATATTGCTGGCGGGTGGCGCCGCGCGCACAACGCCTCCCCGCCAGTCCTAATGGCCGCTAAGCCGTGAGCCACTACTGCACTTTTTTCATAAATACGTGGCAAGCATTTTTTTTTTCCTTTTCCTTTTTGCAGTGTTTCGCTATGCTTGCTGTCGGGCTGTGTGTATTTAGGACCTCCCACCCATTAGCGCTCAGAAATGAGCTTCGGTCACCGCCCTCCGTCACTGTTTGCGTCGCTGCCATATGACTGTGTTTTGTAACGCACAGCTCCGCCCCCGCCCCGCCTCACCCCGCCCCGCCCCGCCCCGCCTCACCCCGCCCCGCCCGCCCCGCCCCGCCTCACCCCGCCCCGCCCCGCCCCCGCCCCGCCCCGCCCCACCCCGCTCCGCCTCGCGCCCAAACCTCCGCGTGCCCAAACTTCCGCGTGCGAACACGTACTGGAACCGTGCCCGAAGCGATATCGGCGGACGGATAGAAAATCACGCCGTTCCGAAGCACACAAACACTAGCATCTGCCAGCTATACGACGGGCCAGCGGTATAGAGCTGGCGTAGCGTATCCTGCCAGGCCAGCATGCAGACCTTTACAAATTTTCCCCCTCCGCTATGAAAAAAAACAACTGACGCCTCTTTCCACATTGCTCTTTTATTTTTCCTCTCTGACTCGCTCGCAACCTTGCCACCTCCTCCTCCTCCTCCTCCTCCTCCTCCTCCTCCTCCTCCTCCTCCTCCTCCTCCTCCTCCTCCTCCTCCTCCTCCTCCTCCTCCTCCTCCTCCTCCTCCCTCCTCCTCCTCCTCCTCCTCCTCCTCCTCCTCCTCCTCCTCCTCCTCCTCCTCCTCCTCCTCCTCCTCCTCGTCCTCCTCCTCGTCCTCCTCGTCCTCCTCCTCCTCGTCCTCCTCCTCCTCCTCCTCCTCCTCCTCCCCTCCCCTCGCCCTTTTCCCTGCTCTCTTTCTCGCCTTTTCCATTTTGAGGTCAACAAAAGAGGGCGGAGTTTGCGGCAGCGAATCATTTCTTCTAAATCACTTTTAATAGCGCCGCCAAGCGCAGCGCTACCACTGCCCTCCTGGCCTCGGTGCGGCCGGCGGCGGCGGGGGTGGGGGTGAGGGGTTAGGGGGAGGGGGGGGGGCGTATGATAACGGGTATATACGCACTAGCCCACACGCCCACGTAAACCCCGAGGCAAACCCCTTCTTGTGGCGTGGCGTGGCGTGGCGTGGCGTGGCGTGGCGTGGCGTGGCGTGGCGGGGTGGATGGGTGCGGTGATAGGGCTATAGCCTTCCGCCAGACGATATAAAGGGATGACGGGGTACGGGCTGGCGGGCGGCGGCGGGGTACCGTGGCGCGGCGTCGGGTACACGACCCCGCCAGGTCCAGGAGAGAGGTGGTGCGCGAAATGGAGCCACAACAACAGCAGCGAGAACAAGAACAAAAACAACAGCAGCAAGAACAAGAACAACAACAGCAGCAACAACAACAGCAGCAACAACAATAGCAGCAACAACAACAGCAGCAACAACAACAGCAGCAGCACACCCAGCCCCACCGCAGGCGCACGTTGACGAACCGCACGGCATTACATGAGGGAGGCGGGGCGCGGCACGGCACGGCACGGCACGGCACGGCACGGCACGGCACGGCACGGCACGGCACGGCAGCTCGCAGGGCAGCGGCGCAGCAGTACCCGCGCGCATGGCTTTACACACAAGCACAGCATCGGCCATTGCGCGAGAATTCCGCGCACTGTTGCAAGGTATACCTGTCCTGCCTTATACACGACACGACAGTCAGTTACTGCCTGCAGCCGCGGGGGAACGGCAAGGCATAGAATGAGAGACGCGTGCGAGAGAGACAGAGAGGCCCGGCACGATAAGGTAGTGCCAACCTCTGAATTTGGAGAATACGAAAATCCAAAACAGACCCAGCGGGTTTCGGCCCCAGACCAGGCCTGGGAGCAGTTCCTGGCCAGCGGCACGGCACGGCACGGCACGGCGCGGCACGGTACGGCACGGCTCGGCACGGCACGGCACGGCACGCAGCTCGCAGGGCAGACATGTAGTGCGCGCCGGAGTACCCGCGCGCGCATGGTTTACTTTACACACAAGTTCCCCGCATCGGCCATTGCGCGGGAGAATTCCGCGTCACTGTTGCGTGAAGGTATACCGGGTGTCCCGCCTTATACACGACACGACAGTCAGTTGGGCTGCCTGCGCTCTAGACTGCAGGCGCTGTGCTGGCGGAGGGGAGTGTCGTCCCTCTCCGCCGCTCTTACGCTGGCGCGCCTTAGGGTGGGGAGTATCGCCTCAAGGTACCGCAAAACCTTGAGGGGTGGCCGCGGCTGCGGAACAGCGAGGGGAGGCCGCGTACACGCAAGGGGTGGCCGCTGAACCGCGAGGACACATACGACGCCCGTACGTTAACATTTGTATTGCATACGGACCTTACACGTTCCAAATGCAAACATATGGCTCCCCCATACGGTGCATATGTGAACCACGTCCACACCACATACGACGCAGGTTTCACGGGCGGTACACTCTCAACCTTGCAGTGACGTTTTCGTTGGAAAACGATCAACGAATTTGAGCAAGGATAATTAGTTATTAGCGCGCAACAATAATATTGATAGCTGATTAACCTTTCTTATCCACAAAATGCGTTTGTTGATAATCCCCGAGCAAACGTTCCAAGAATTTCACTTCTGGCGCGGATCCATCCCGTGCCCCCAAAACTAAAAGTGTTGAAGGCCAATAACTCGCGAGTGTTTGAAATTTGCCCACTTATTACTTGTTAAAAGAGTGTACTGAGGTGAACCTACACAAGTACGCGTGTGACACATGAGTTTAAAGTGTAGACAAACACACGGAACTCTCGCAGACAGTATCAACAGCGCCCACAGAATGAGCCAAAATAAAAGTATCGCAATTGCCCCTTTCCCCTCCGTGTTTGGGCCGAGCCAATGTTTGAACAGCTGCCTCGGGGACGCACGGAGCACTGCAGTCTCCTCATTCGCTCTTCATATATCTCTCTATCTATCCATCTATCCATCTATCTATCTATCTATTTATCTATCTCCGCTGCACCCAGGTTGCTGCAGTCCCCTACTGGACATCAAGGGGGGATTGAGGCCCAAAGAGGCGTACTGGAGTGGAGTCAAGATAGGGGAAGGAAAGGGGGCAGAAAGTGGGAGAGATAGGGGCGCACGTGCGCTCACCAGGGGTAGGGGTAGGGGAGAGGGAAGGGGGAGAGGGGCGCACGTGCCCTCACCAGGGGTAGGGGGTATAGGGGAGAGGGAGGGGGACTTTGTCCAGCCCACCGTGTCGACAGCAGTGCAGGTATCGCATCCCAGTGATCACAGGGGCAGTTTTAATGACAGCAGTGCGGCAGTGCTGGGGGGGGGGGGGGAGGTGGGGGGGGGGGTAGAGCACGGTGGGGTAGAGGACGGCGGGGTAGAGGACGGTGGGGTAGAGGAGGGCGGGGCAGTCGATCCCGGCGATTACTCCGCCAGAGCCGGGTCCCTCTCTCCGCCAGAGCCGCTGCGTGATGAGACTGAATCCTTCTCTCGTCTCCTCGGCGAAAAGTAAGCACTCTGGGAGAAAGGGGGCGGGACGGACGGAGCACGGCAGCGTCTGAGCAAGGTCGAGAGAGAGGTGGGAGAGAGAGGTGGGAGAGGTGAGAGAGTAAGAGAGAGACAGACAGACAGAGAGAGACAGAGAGACAGAGAGACAGAGAGACAGAGAGAGAGAGAGAGAGAGAGAGAGAGAGACAGAGAGAGGGGGGGGGGACCAGCTCATTCCAAATCGTACCCGTCAGCAGCATGCAGCAGAGTCCCGCACGGCCGGGCACGCCTTGCGTTTCCTCCCATCCCGCCCCCGCACACTACACACGCCCACTGTGAGGTCCTTTCTTCCCCTCTCCTCTCTGGAATCTCGGCAAGCGCCGTATCTCCTCCACCTGCCTATCCTATCCCTCTCCCCTCCCCTCTCCCTCTCTCTCCCTCTCCCCTCCCCTCTCCCCTCCCCTCTCCTCCCCTCTCCCCTCCAACTCTCCCCGGCCCCGCCCCTGCGCACGCCTCGGAGAGCCCGAGGCAAACATTTCGGTGGGCGGTCGCACGCACAAACAGTGGCGTGTGAAGTGGAAACCCTAGTGTGTGAATGTCGCACACATGTGGGTGTGTGGATTTCCGTTCGGACACTTGTACACTTGGCAGTTACGGTGTGCCTACCCTACGGTCTGTATTGTCCTCCCCAACCTCCCCCCAACATGTTTGCAAAATTACGGTGCATCCCGTAAGGTACAGATCGTCAGCAAAAATGTTAAGTCCAGGCCAGGTAACGAATTGACGGAGCGGACCGTACGTAGGCGTTTTCTGTAGGTTTTTCTAATAGTGTATACATCTGCACCCAGATAAGTGTTTCTTTGAAAAAACATTAGGAAAGTTTTTCTTAATTTAAAAAAAAAAAAAAAAAAAAGCATTGTTTTAACGTAAATATGCCCTTAACTTTAAGAATTTCCCTTGAAATTAGGCAAACGTTTCTTAAAAATAAGAGAAACATTTCTTTATGTTCATTTTAGGCAAATTTACTTGATTTACAGGGAAAAAAACTGAAACGTAAGGAAATTTTTCATAGTTTTCTGGGTGTGTATACAGCAGTAAATTTTCGCCCGCACAACGTAATACTATGCCTAGAAACTTTATGACAACTTTAGGGGGCGGGCGCGGGAAGTATACGAATGAGCATTAGCACATTCAGACGTGTGCTCCACTCACACAGTGCGTGTGCGTGCGCGCGCGCTCACCTGCGGCAGACAGAAGAGGAGCGAGAGCCCCCAGGCGGCGGCCACCATGGCCCTGGCGCGGCTGCTGGACCAGGAGCAGTAGGTGAGGGGGTGGCAGATGGCGCGGTAGCGGTCCAGGGCCGTGGCCGTCAGCACGTACGAGCTGAGGTACACGCCCAGCGGCTGGCCGAACTTGACCGCCTTGCACAGGAAGTTGCCGCCGTGAAAGCGGTAGGTCACCTAAAACAGGCGGGAGAAGAAAAAGACACTGTTAAAAATAGTCGTAGGTTTACGGGAAAATTTTCCACGAAGTGCAGTTGTAAAATTACGATTGCAAATCGTAAAATTACAAGCACTACGGCTTGAAATTCATTCACGAGCAAAAGAGGTCCGTCGTAAATTTACAACATATTTCGTAACTCGTTATTTACAAAATTTATCGTAAATCTAAAAAGCTATTTTTCAGAGTGGAAATTGAAGTTGACGTGATTCCTGTGAGGTTGCACCGAAACTCCAAGTATGCACTGTTACATTCCTACAAAGAATTTGAATCCTTTGCAGATTGCGAAGCATTTACTTGGCAATTGCAAAAACATTCTTCGCAATCTACAACGATTCGAAATACTTTGCAAATTGCAAAGCATTTGCAAAAGTATCTCAGTGTAGGAATATGACAGTGTGTGGATGCCGTACAAGGCAGACAATAGTTGCGAAGAAAATTCACACTTTTACTTGTACAAGGTTTGCGAATGGGACACGGGACACGCACCTACACACTCCCGGGTTATGTACTTTTTTGTACGTAGCTATGTAAGTCTATGTGCATGCGTAGCTTGTGTAAATCAATCGTACATAGTTACGCATAAATAAGCTTAAATTGTGCATAACTACGTACGATTTTTTTCATAATTGTCTAAGAAATTTTACGTAAGCTACGCATGCACATAGACTTACGTAGATACGTACAAAAAAGTAAATAAACCGAGAGTGTGTACATTCACATCCTGGAGCTTTAAAGCCTTCGACGTTTTAAAAATGAGTGTGGTGTTATTCTCACCTTCCACGCGAGCTGCGGGAGGACGCTGAAGAAGGCGGTGACCATGTCGGCCACGCTGAGGTGCAGGATGAAGTAGAACATGCGCGACAGCTTCCGGCGGCCGCCGCAGCGCCGGCGCGCGTACAGCGCCAGCAGCACCACCGCGTTCCCCAGCACCGTGAGCACCAGCAGGACGCCCAGCACCGCCACCTCCACCTGACAGGCCGATATCACGACATCATTCAAAAATGTGCAACAAATAATGCACAATGTTTTGTCACGACAGCGAGCACACTGTTAAACTGAATTGTCATGTGACGATAAATATTGCTACAAATTATTCTTCACAAAGGCGCAGATGATACAGTCTTCTCTTTACGCATATTTCGTCACAATACATGCATAATTCGTCACATCAGAAGAATAATTCGTCACATCCCATGGATCATTCGTCACACTATGATGAACTATTTGTAAATCAACATAAACGTCACCCCGTGTGGCAAACCTTTTAAAAGTAAAATTTTGCACTGACTTCGTCGTAAGGTGACGACTTAAAATTTAACAGTGCAATCGTAAAAAGCAAGTAAAGAAGTGATCGCGCAAAGCAGCCAGGGGTTAAAATAAATCCACGAATAAACTAAAAAAAAAACTCTTGACTAAACAAATTTTCCCCGCGGGAGGCACGTGCCCGTCGCGAAGACTCGTTCTCATTTCATTCAAACAGTGAAAGATAGTCCGGTAGCAGGCCTGCTGCCCTGCTGCCCTGCTGGCCTGCAGGCCGTCGCCTCGGCTGCTGGAGAGCAATTAGAGGGGTGATGGATGGAACCGCTAGGTCTCTTAGAGAGTGGCTCCAGCGTGAGCCAGTCCGGGCGGGGCGGGGCGGGGCG
>CM066259.1:590085-892585 GCA_033675135.1 Frankliniella intonsa
TAGATAGATAGATAGATAGATAGATAGATAGATAGATATAGATAGATAGATAGATAGATAGATAGATAGATAGATAGATAGATAGATAGATAGATAGATAGATAGATAGATAGATAGATAGATAGATAGATAGATAGATAGATAGATAGATAGATAGATAGATAGATAGATAGATAGATAGATAGATAGATAGATAGATAGATAGATGGATGGATGGATGGATGGATGGATGGATGGATGGATGGATGGATGGATGGATGGATGGATGGATGGATGGATGGATAAAGATAGATCCTCGAGGGAGATGCGGGCGCTCTCCTTCATGGGGCTTGTGTCCGGGGCAGGAAAGTTGGGTTGTTAGTTGGGTACAGTACACTAGCGACCTATGCAATACGGTGTTCCCCGGCCCCGCCCCGCCGCACCCCGCCCCGCCCCACCCCGCCCGCACCGAACGTCGTGAAACCCAAGAGGGAAGCGCCAGGCGAAGGCGGTGGAGCAGCAGAGCCGGCGTCCGGCGTCCGGCCGCTCCGCCCCGCCCAACCCCGCCCCGCCCCGCCCCGCCCCGCCCGACCACTTCCTAGTCCGATCTAGACGTCAACGGCTGTGCCCCCACCCCGCCCCGCCCTGCCTTACGGCACAGGGGGTGCTGCCCTGCCGGCCGGGGTGCGACGTCCCACCCCCACCCCACCCCACCCCACCCCGCCACCGCCGTATTCCCGCTTCGTTTGCTTACCAACCTGCCCCGCCCCGCCCCGCCCCACCCCAGCTCGCAGGGCGGGGGCTTTTCCCAGCAGGGTGGAACGCTCCCGGCCGGGGTGCGGCGGGAATACAATCCACGACGCCCTTTTGCCCAGTGCGCCCGCCAAGGGAAATTCCCGGGAGGGACAGAGCAGCGCCCACGCCCGGCGTGGCGACGCGGCCGGCGCCCCGGGGGGTTAAACGCGGAGGGCAGAGGGCAGAGAGTACACTGCCAGAAAAAAGTACAGTAAAAAGTACGGTCTGTTATGGTCAATCATTTGCCTGGTGGGACCGTACTGACTGGGGTACGATATTTTGGGTACGGTATCGAACGGTGCAGTACCCAGATTTTGAAAAGAACTTCTGTACTCCGTACCCCAGGCAGTACGGTCCCACCAGGCAAATCATTGACCATCGTGTCCGGGTACAGTGGGTACAGGATTTTTGCCAGTGTACCACCCTGCTGCCCGCCGCCTGACCCTGCGCTACCAATATCGCCAATGGAAACAAAGCCCGTCTTACATTTTTCAATGTTATATCAGACCTTAGGTTAGGCTGGGTTCAGGATAAACCCGCTACTAGCGGTTTTGTCCAAAACGAAGCAGGTGATTCCCCAGGGCCTTGCCTGACCCGCGCCGAGCGGGGGACCAGGAGACTACAGTGTGAAAAATAGTCGTAGGTTTACGGGAAAATTTTCCACGAAATGCAGTTGTAAAATCGTAAAATTACAAGCACTACACATCGGCTTGAAATGCATTCACGAGCAAAAAAGGTCCGTCGTAAATTAACATTTTTCGTAAATCGTTATTTACAAATTTTATCGTAAATCTATGTACAAAGATATTTTATTGGGATTTCGTCAGTCCCGTGTCTGTGGAATGGGGTACGGGATTTTTAACAGTCAACTTTATCGTGGAAAATGATTCCTTATTGATTTTGTCCTATCATCGTCCTCGTATAACATAGCGGGTGTCGGTGCTCGACCGACCCGACCCGACCGGCGACACCAGGAGCGGACAGCTTCGCCAAGGTCAAATAGCGGGGGGCGCTGCCGAGCCGAGCGCGCGAGGAAAAAATCCGAAGCGGGTCGCGACATTCGGGAGATATTGCTACCTCGAGGTGGACTCACATTTTTTTTTCTACACCCCACTTATTGACACTGACGTCCCTGAACGGTCACTGGGGCGGCTGCCTTTGAACAGGAGCTCTGCGAAGCTCCACGCGACCAAGGGAGGGTGGGGGGGGGGGGTCATCGGGGCGCGCCAAATTTAAAATAAAACGTGAACTTCCAATTTGGGGGTGGGGGCGAGAACGAGAGGTGAGAGAGCGGTTGAAAGCGAGGAGGGTCCTTCTGGGCGGGGTGAAAGTAAAAAGAAGAAGAAAATCACAGCACACCCAGAAAACCGAGTTCTTGATTTCAGTACAGAAATGCGGTTGGCATTATGTACTTGGCTAGTGTACTTGATCCAAGAAATTTTCCCACATAAATCAAGCGCAGGGTAGGAAATGAAGTACAAGCTAGGGTCAATCCTTGCAAGTGACATATGCACTTGGATCGAGCGCTAAATGAGATTGATTTAACCAACCGCAAAATTTTCTTGGAACAAGTGCATTTTACTTGTTTCAAGAACCCAGTTTTCTGGGTGCAGAGCGCAGTCGTTGGTAACTTCATGGAGAATGGCTGATGGAGAGGCATCTGGCGCTCGAGCGGGCCGCAGTCGGTGACCGAGGACTGAGAGAGACAGATAAGTTCGTAACTGCCTAAACCGCGAACGCAGTGATCAAGACGTTTGAAAACTTCAACTCGTACTTTTAGGGCACTAAAACAATGCACAGCACGCAACTCCGATGAAAAAACCCGTCTACCTTGGCAGCTATGACATCAAGTACGTTTCAGACACATGCTGTCTCTCTCTAGCTTTGGTCACTATGTGCGGTACACTCGATTCCTTTGTATTTTACCGTTCTTACGGGCCAGTTAGTTGATTTATAATTGTGTACCGCACATCTTTGAACCTTTGAGATCAGAAGTGTGAAGACCAGAGGTTCATAGGTCAAAGAGGACAAGCCTTCTGCGCCATCAAGAAGAAGACCGTGTCACGCCAGATCGAGGGGGCAACCACTCCCCATCCTAGTGTACACGGGATTTCTACTGATTTTACAAGATCTCTCTCAGATTTTGAGAGATTTCTCTGAGATTTCATGAGAATTCACAAGATTTCTCACAGATTTCATGAGATTTCACAAGATTTCAATGAGATTTCATGAGATTTCTCAGTTAGATTTCCAAGGATTTCATCGAGATTTCCGAGGATTTCATCGAGATTTCTGAGGATTTCATCGAGATTTCCGAGGATTTCATCGAGATTTCTGAGGATTTCATCGAGATTTCTGCAGGTTTGCACACAGGATTTCACGAGTGGTTGCCCCCTCGCGCCAGATGCTTCTCCATTAGAATTAGTCCTTCTCCATGGTATCCTCACTCACTCACCTGCGCGAGTCGCTCGTCCCGCCCGCTCTCGTCAAGCTCGCCGGGGGCGGCGGCGGGGGCGGCGGCGCCGGGGGCGGTGGCGTTCCACACGGCGGTCACCATGCTGGGGCCGGGGCCGGGCGCGGGGGCGGGGCCGAGGTCGGGGCGCCCCGACACCCCATCGCCCTCCCCCGCCTGCCCCTCCTCCCGGGCCGCGCCCCGCTCCACCTGGGTCCAGGCCCAGTGCTCGGGGACGCGCATCATGGGGGCGCCGCCATCTGCAACTGGCGAATGAGACTGTCAAAGAAAGTGTGCAGCTTTTCAACACTTGTAAGTGTACAACTTTCAGTTGAACACGTGCAAGTGTACAACTCGCCAGTTGTACACTTGTAAGTGTCAAGCTCGCCAGTTGTACCGGGTGTTTCAGCAAATACACGACAGTCAGTTAAGTTGCCTATCGTCTGGTCTGCAGGCGCACTGGCTCGGAGCGGTGGTGGGGACAGCCTGGGACAGCACGCCCCGCCCGTCGAGGAGTGGGGGGACGTGGATGACGTTTGCTAGTGCATAGCGGGTGTCGCAGGGGTGTGTTGCGTCTTTGGAGGTAGTCGCGAGGGGTCGTCGCGGATCTCGGGGTGGCCGCGAGGGGTCATCGCGGTTTTTGGGGAGGTCGCGAGGGGGAGGCCGCGGGTCCCGGGGATGCCGCGAGGGTGTCACCCGCAACACACTAGAAGACGTCATGTCCCCACTCCTCGACCGTAGCCGGCGGGCGGCTGGGCGTGTTGTCCCCACCACCGCTCCGCTGCCCAGCAGTGCGCTCCGAGCCTGTGCGCCTGCAGACCAGACGATAGGCAACTTAACTAACTGTCGGGTCTTTGCTGAAACACCCGTTACGTTTGTAAGTGTTCAAGTCGACAGTTGTCGCTGAGCTACCTCCTGTAGGGGATCGGAAGTGTACTTGGTCGTGAGTCTGTCTGTCTGTCCTAGCCGGTTCTCCACTTCCAGTACAGAAGTAATCGTAAAAAGCGGTAGTGTTCCGTAATCAACTACATTCAGCGCTATGATATTCGTCCAGACTTTTCCCATCAATAGAGTTTGAAATATTTAAACGTTTAATTTGAATTTGAGTCTTCAGTTCCTAAAGGCTGGCAACAAAAGCAGTGTTGCCAGATTTGGCGGTTTCCCGTAAATTGGGCGGTTTAGGGAGGCAAAATACGGGTAAAATATTGATTGGGCGGTTTCCCGCGAATTGGGCGGATTTTGGTTTACGGGGCGAAAAGGGGCAAAAATGATAGCTACGCGTTTAAAACGCGCCCTCACTGCATTTCTCACGCTGCCCACATGACAGCGCTAGTAGTATTTCGTTGTTCGCTTGTTTTCTGCTGTTAGAGCTCAGACTCACTAGTCATAATAATTGAATGAATGACTGTCCTTCTAAAGTATTTGTTCTTTATTAAAAACATTTTCTTTTGTGAACTTTCTTTATTTCTCGAACAAAACGCGTCCTTTCGCCCGCGCCCAAAGAGAACACCCTGCTGATTTTGAAAATTTCCCGCGAATTGGGCGGTTTGGGACGTTAGGCGTTAGGCGGTTTGGGACGTTGGGCGCGAATGGGCGGGCTCAGCGCCCTCTAGCGGCGGGTTGAGCCCGGGAGTTTCTGGCCACACTGAACAAAAGTAGTTGAGCGGTAGCGCCACCTAACGACAGCGCGCGAACTACTTTACGTACGACCGCCCGACCGCCGACCGCCCACAAGCCCTGTCGAGCCCGGCGTCCACCTTGACTGTTTACAAGATCGAAATTAGAAATTTAACTGTCAGCTCGACAGAATATGCGGTCTGAAATCGTTTTCAGAGTGGTGGTAATCGCCACACGAAGTTTCAAGTGTCGTCATTTTGTAGAAGTGTGTGTACGAGTGATTTGTTAAGTGTTCACGTCTGTGGTTAGGTGCCTCAAGTTCTTCTCAAAATACCTTTGACTGTGTTGGATTTATTGTGGAATGAACGTTACGGATTACTGGAATGACAGCCACGATCGCTTCAACTGACTTCTCAACTTATGATTTGGGTGAGTGACATAACCTAATAACATAAATAATGTTGTTTACAACTGAGTATCATACAGTTCTGTCTGGGAGACAGCAGAGTTTGGTCTGAGTATTAAAATCACATAACATCTTGATTTGACAAGTGAGATTTACTAACTGTGACATTATTCCCCTATATTTGGTTAAATTTTGTTTGTAACCTTTGCTCGGTACCCAAGTGTTGTGATTTCTTATTGAGCCACCACAAATTACCAGCCAAACGGTTTCCCCATTACGGTATTGATGCTGTAGTAGAAGTGTGCTCCTTTTAGACATGAAATAAGAGACATTTTGTTATAAATAAGGTTATGAATTTATTAATATGAAATAGAAACATTTGGAGTCTCATTCTACTAAAGAAGACACATAAAAGTATGGTGTAAAATTATTAAAATCTTATAACTTTTAAAAGCAACAAGAAAAAGAAAATAGTATGGGTATTATTCAGAGAAATTTGGTAGGATTTTGTGCCGAACCTTTGCTGTTCTTCCCAGTGATACGATTTCTGATCAAGCTATCTTATTTGCTAAACCAAACATACTCCTAAATCTGTTTTGGCTATGAATTTGAATGAGATAAAAGGTGCTCTATAAAGGTAATGATACAGAGTAAATTGCTTTTAAAAAAATGATTATTTTAAAGAGATTTGACTCCCACAAATATTAGGAGCGATACTGTAGACTGGATTTAGGTGAGAAACGGTACTTTAACTTGATATATCAGTTATGCTGAGAGTGTTTACACTATATCAGTCTTTCTAAAACATAGAAATATTATCAAAACAAAGTCACATAATCATTAAAATGCTGCAGAGGTTTTGAGGAATTTCAATTCTATTTCAAATGGCTATCAATCATTTTGACAGAGATTCGCCTCATCATTTAAAGGTCTTGTCAATGTCTTAATTGCAAAGTTATTGGCCTGTGTAACAATATTCATTAGCGTGTCTTTTTAAATCAAAGTTTTCGTGACCCAATGTTTGGCTTACCATTGATACTAGTAAGATGGTATGAATACAAACTTATTTTAGAAGCATAGGAAAGGGGAGGGAGGGGGGGGGGAGGGTCGGACAGCATGTCATGCAGGTGCATTCTTCTACTAATCATGTAAATGATACTTATTGGCACTTATCTTACCCCGGATGAGCAGGGGGAAAGGAGGGGGGGGGGGGGGGAGCAGGTCCCCGCGCAGGATAACCACATTTTGGAGTACACCGTGTTTATGGCGTTGTGGATGCCAAGGTATTGAGCACATAGTGTGTACCTTGGCATGTAAACACTATTTACTGCATACATGGCCACGTATTCATTATTTACTGAATACCTGAAAGTATGCAGTAAATAATGAATACATGTACACACTTGGTTTTTCCACAGTACGGTCGAAAGCGTAACAGAACACTGTTAAAGTTCTGCGAAGTATTCTCACTCTTCGTAAACTGCAAAGCATTTGCTTCGTAACTTACAGAGAAAAAAGGATACTTCGTAGGCTACAAAGCTCGTGCTTTGCAGACAGCAAAGAAATTCTTTGCAGCCTACAAAGTGTCTGTTTTCTTTGTAAGTTACGAAGCAAATGCTTTGCAGTTTACGAAGAGTGAGAATTCTTTGTAGCCCTGCGAAGCAAATACTTCGCAGAACTTTAACAGTGAAGGTGTTCTCAGAACAAGGTGAATGTGCAGTATCCCGAGTGCTCAGCAGCACGGCGGCACTCAATTTCGTGGGGCCTTAAGAATTAAAGCGCTGGCGCATCGCCTCGAGTATTTCTTTTCGCAATTACAGGGGCGTAACCGGGCGGGGGCGGGCGGGCACATCGCCCTGGCCCGGAGCAGCGCAAGCCGGAGGGTAAAGCTGGACTACACGTCTCAGAGCGCCGCGCCGCGCCGCGCCGGGTCCGGTCTCCGCTCGCCAGCCATGAAGAAGCGGAGCGAAAAGGACTTTGCCCTCTCCCTCCCTCCCTCGCCTCCCAAAAGAGAGAGGACGAAAAGACGGGATCTGTTTCCTCTGCGTTGCCTTTTGCTCTGAGCGCGTCGAGATAGCGACATTCTTGCCGCTCTTTGCTTATTTCCTAAACTCCTTTAACATCTCCGTTTTTTTTTTCTCGTTCGCACTTCTCGCGCTAAAAAATTAAAACCTTCTTCCTCTCCTTCTTGTAATGCAAATAGAATGCTCCAATAATTCCCTCATTTACCTCTAAATACAGTCATGCGTTCCACTGTTTAAAAAAAAAAAAAAAACACACAGTAGTGAAAACCGTAAACCGTAAAAACCGTCATTGCACTCGGAAAAAGCGGTAAAAACTGTACATTCAGCGTCACCTTCCCTCCAAATTACAATAAGATTTTACGGTTTATTGTGTTTAGAAATACTTGTGTGAAACGTTGTTAAAACTGTGTGTTTTTTTTACAGTGTCTGTGCTAGCCAGGGTAGAGAACCTTAGACTGGTCAGGCTGTGCACACACATACGTACACACCGGGTCGTCGCCCTCAGAAACTTGTCATGCATATGCTATATGGTACCCGCCTCGCGTCAGCCGGCCCGTACCCGTAACGCCAACGTTTACTCTAGCGTTTGTTTGCGCGAGCAGCGACACACTGTGAAAAATAGTCGTTGGCTTACAGGAAAATTTTCCACGAAATACAGTTGTAAAATTACAATTACAAATCGTAAAACTACGAGCACTACACATCGGCTTCAAATTCATTCACGAGCGAAAAAGATCCGTCTTAAATTTACAACATATTTCGTAAGTCGTAATTTACAAAATTTATCGTAAATCTACAAACACGTTTTTCACAGTGCAAGTGTAAATCACGCGCAAATATACACACAGTACCATGCAGCGCACTCACACAGTCCCCAGGGGCCATCGTAGTCTCATTACGGGCCAGCAGGTCTTTCTCATCAACACGATTTCCGTCTAAGCCTACAGTTTTCATCTCATTCTGTTTCAATTTACATCTGTAACGCATTTTTCGCTAAGGGTTTTGTCCTCATTTTAAATACTTGGGTAAGCGGCGCATCGCCCTCCACGGGGGCGGGGTCCGGCAGGGCGTGGCGGGGCGGGGCGGGGCGGGGCGGGGCGGGGCGGGGCGGGGCGTGGTGGGGCGGGTTGGGGCGGGCGGGGGCCGGCAGGGCGAGACGGGGCGGGGCGGGCGGGGCGAGGCGGGGTGGGGCGGGGTGGGGCAGGGCGGGGCGGGGCGAGCGAGGCGAGGCGGGGCGTGGTGGGGTGGGGCGGGTTGGGGCGGGTTGGGGCGGGGTCCGGCAGGGCGGGGTGGGGCGGGGTGGGGCGGGGCGTGGCGGGGCGGGACAGTCACATTCGCATTCACGTCCACGGCTCCGGCGGGCTGATAGCGCGTCAGTAATGATCACGACCATAGCCCAGCAGCTCCAGCCTGGACCCACCTCTCCCCCTGGACCCCCTGGCCCTGGACCCAGCCGGCTCAGCCCAGCCGGCCCGCCCCCGCAGTCCGGCCGGACCCATTCGAATCCCGCTTAGCCCGCCCCGCCCCGCCCCACCGGTCCAGAAAGGCCCCACCAACGGGATGGCATTAGAGGACAATTCCTGGCAATCAAAGCGAGATGCGTGTCTCTTTATGCGCACGTCCCTCTCAACTCAGTAAAAAGGTTAAAAAAAAAACAAAAAAAAAAAAAAAAAAACTGACCCACCTACACACGGGCAAGATTTACACACTTGCGTTTCCCGTGGAACGATAGACCGCAAACAAAACTCCTTGTTTTTTACTTTTTTTTTCTGAATTACGTCGTACATTCGCTGTGAAAAATATCTTCGTAAAGTTACAACATTTTTCGTAATTTGCGGTTTACAAATAAAGTTCCAGATTTACGATTGGTTTGAAGAATTTAAGAAAGCTTATTTGTGCTCGTTAAGGAACGTCAAGTCGATGCCAAGTATGTCTTTGCAATTTTGTAAATTTTACAAGTTGATATCGTAACTTAACGACATTTCTCATGGAAAATTTTCCCGTGACCTTTAGAAACATTTCTCATAGTGTATGAGGTGGTGCTCAAACCGGCTGTCGCGCCCCGGACCGCGCGACCCCGGTAATTCAAATGCCGATAGGCGGCCGTTTACTCCCATCAAGTGTTGTTTGTGTGTGTGTGTGAGGGGGGGGGGGGGCGTGTGTGTGTGTGTGTGTGTGTGTGTGTGTGTGTGTGTGTGTGTGTGTGTGTGTGCCCCGTGCTACGCACGTTTGGTACCGCGCGTACGGTATCCGTGCGCATTCATCCTCATCCCACTGCGCGGTATTGGCCCGATACTACATCTTACTTTCAAATGACTCTGGCGTTACCCCCAACGCCTACGCCTAGCAGCGGCCCGGGCCCCTACAGTAGGCGCGTCTGTGTCGACCGAAAACCCTTTGCGCCGTGGAGGTAAGTCGGGGCTTTTGTACACCGCGTAAAAAATGCCCTTATGGGTTCACAAAATAATTGGTTAATTAATATTTTACTGAAAGAAAAAAAATTGTATGAATTATCCATATGAATTTTTTTGTGCCAGTGACGTAAACAGGCTAGTTCCCAAACAAAAAATTCTGCCGTCCGATAAATTTATGATTGAAACAAACAGCACTGTGAGTCTGGGCCGGTAGTATGGACCCAGTCCATGCTCACCACCATCACGTGCACGTAGCAGGTGGAGGGGTCCGAGGCGCATCTTGGCCTTCCTTCACAGGGACATGTTTACGCACGTGTGCGCAGCTCCTCCGCCCCCCTCCTCTCTCTCTCTCTCTCTCTCTCTCTCTCTCTCTCTCTCTCTCTCTCTCTCTCTCTCTCTCTCTCTCTCCCTCCCTCCCTCTCCCTCCTCTCCCTCCCTCCCTCCCTCTCTCCTCTCCCTCTCTCCCTCCCTCTCTCCTCCCTCCCTCTCTCTCTCCCCTCCCTCTCTCCTCCCTCTCCCTCCCTCCCTCTCCCTCTCCCTCTCCCTCTCCCTCTCCCTCTCCCTCCCTCCCTAAACCGCATATATCCAGGGAGGGTGGCCACGCTATGGCGCAGTGCTGCACTAGGGCAGCAGCAGGTGGCTGGTGGTCGCTCGATTCATGGCGCCCGCCAGAGATGAGCGCGCTCGGCCCGTGTGCACTGTGAAAATAATCTTTGTAGATTTACGATATATCTGGTAGATTACGATTTACGAAATATGTTGTAATTTTACAGTTGCACTTCGAGGAAATTTTTCCCGTAACCCTACAACTATTTCTACAGTTGTAAAATTACAATAATTGCAAATCGTAAAATTACAAGCACAACTCATCGGTTTGAATTTCATTCACGAGCGAAAAAAAAAAGGTCCGTCGTAAATTTACAACATATTTCATAAATCGTAATTCACAAAATTTATCGTAAATCTACAAAGATATTTTTCACAGTGGCTTAGAACGCCTCTGCAGGACTGATTTTTCCTCCTTGCGCCGACCTCCTCCCCCCCCCTCTCCCAGCCTGGCGCCCGCTCCCTCCGGCATTTTCTCCTTTCTCTCTCTCTCTCTCTCTCTCTCTCTCTCTCTCTCTCTCTCTCTCTCTTTATTATTGGCCCTCGACAGGTATTCCACGCGGCTTAAATCAAACGTGCTCCTCTCGTCTCCGCCCGGCCTGCACGGTACGCGTCACGCGCCTCGCCAAGCGCGCGCGCGATACTCGCTCTGCCACTATATATATATTTTTTTTCTTTCCTATACATCTGGGCCGGGAGCAGCGCAGCGCCGAATAGTCTCCGCCCGGGCCCGCTCGCCCATTGTGTGTGTTTTTCCTCTTTGCTGACTCCGCGCACAATGCCGCTGGCCTAGGACAGGGATAAGCAGATAGAAGCCATGCTGCTCGCAGGGGGGGCCCACCCGACTCGGGTCCCACCCGGGTCCCACCCGGGGGATCCCACCCGGGGCCCGTCCCGTCCCGCGCGCGCACAAAGGAGGCTTTCGCGCAGCTTTCGCGCAGCTTTCTCCCCGCGGCTGGCTCACACCCCACGGGAGCATCCTCCTCCCTCCTCCCTGGCCATACGGCCCTTCTAAGTCCTTGGCGCTCTCCTTCCATCGCCGAGCCTGCTGCTGCTATTTCTCAAACCGTGCGATGACACCCCCCCCCCCACTCTCCACACACGTGCCGCCAGCCACTTAGCAGTAAAAAAAATCCTGCCGGAGGGCCTGAGGGCGCAGCGCAGCGCGCTGTGCGTGAGAGGTGAAACACTTTTCTTACGAAGAACTGCTCTTCGTAACGAACAAAGAATCTGAGCCACTGTAATACAAACAAATTATTTGTATTACGGAGAGCCTGCTTTGTAGTACCAGCGAGGCTCCGAGGGGGTATGCACTCACGTAATAGTCGGGTCACTCTGTCCGTAATAGCAAGCGTAATAGTATGCGTAATAGTGGCGTAATAGCCGAAAGTCTTTGAAATTTACCTATTTTGGGGTTATTTTGGGCTGTTTTTAGCTGAATCCCGATATTTTTGAGGCGTAATAGAGCGTAATAAGCGTAATAGTCGGGTCACAGGTTTTGAGAGTGCATACCCCCTCGCGAGGCTCCTTCGTAGTACGAACTTGAGGTCTTCGTAATACACGGAAAAAAAATATGTGAGTTAATCGCGCGACAACCGACGAATTAATCGTGACAACTAAAATAAAAGTGCTGGGAAACAAAAAGTGGCTGTGGAAATTTCCGGTTTTACGCACTCAAACATATAAGTTGTCACTCTTTTAACTAATTTTTCGTTGTAGCGACTAATTTTCGGTCGCAACAGCAGACTTGCTTTTTTCCGTGTACGAAGAAAAGTGGTTTGTATTATGGCTTGCTTCAAATCCTTTGTACGTTACGAACCAAATTCTTCGTAATACGAACACCGCTGTTTGTAAGTAACTAACAGTGAAAATCAAGACTGCGGGAAGGTGCAGGCAATATTTTTTTGTTGCTAATTGCGAAAATGATGTTGGAAATTTGAAATTCACTGTGAAAAATATCTTTGTAAATTTACGACTTTTTTCGTAATTCGTGATTTACGTGTTGTAACTTTACGATCAAAATATTGAATTTACGAGATCATATTTCTGCTCGTTTAAGAATCACAAGTCAATACCAAGTGCTCATGGAAAATTTTCCCGTAACTCTTACAAACATTTCTCATCATAGTATTGGTGTCCTCAATTGCGACGCTCGGCGACACGAAACAAAACCAAACAAACGTTCGCCGTCACTTGGATCTATCTGGTCCACCGGAGCCTCGCGTCGCCTTCACTGTGAAAAATATTTCCGTACATGTACGAAATTTTTTGTAATTTACCGTTTACAAAATGAGTCGTACATGTCCAACCTCCCACTCTTGATCGTCATTCGATTCCAAGTCGATACGCAGTGCTTGTACATTTACAATCTAGGATTGTCATTGTACGACATCTTCCATGGAAAATTTTCCCGTACCCTGTACGACATTTTCTTACAGTGTTGCTAGTCTATAGCGGTCTAAGTCAGGCCGCCGAGACCGCGGCGCCGCATCCAGCCACCAGGCGCGGATCCAGCGGGGAGTTCAGGGAGGGGCGACGCTTGTGGGTTGCCTACCTTCAAGGGGCTGTGGTTGCCTTTTTACTCTTTTTCCGTAAAACCGACAATATTTTCACGCGACGACCCACATAATTACGTGTTTACTACTTGAAAAATTATACTTGCCAATAATTTTACTTTAATCACCAAGCTTAACTACAGCTGTAACTTAGGCACTTGAGAGGGGGTCAATTGCAATTGCACTGCCCCCCCGCTTTGGCATGGAATTTTTTACGCCCACTTTAGAGAAATTCGAGTACAACTTTTTAAGAATCGAAAATTTTGAAAATAAGGGGCGGTCTCGTGCTAGTTCCGCGTGCCGAGCGCTGCGCTGCAAAGCGCGCGCTGCGCGCGCTGTTAAAAATTTTGGGGGCGGCTAGACCTGAGGGGGGGGCGACGCCCCCGTCGCCCCCCCCCCTGGATCCGCGCCTGCCAGCCACCCAACCCACATCCCCCACATCCCCCGCGCCCCAACCAAACCGCTTAGCCAGTTTGCGGAGTGGGGAGAAAGGCGTGGTGGGGCGGGGCGGGGCGGGGCGGGGCGGGGCGGGGCGGGGGGGGCGGGGGGCGCGGCCTCCTCAGGTAGGCGAGGCCTCATCTGGTTCACGATCAAAGACGAGTGGCGGCATAGCAGAGCAGGCTGCGCCGTTGTGCTCCCGGGCACAACAAAGACACTCGTCGTCTTCGTCCTCCTCCTCCCCTTTCCCCTCCCCCCCCCCTCCCCCCCCCCTTCCTTCTGTTCCTCCTCCCTCAGCGACGCGACTGGGCGCGCGAGGGCGTCCCTGGAAGCCCGCGGGCCGCCGCGCCGCCGCGCCACCGCCCCCGTAAGCGATCATGGAAGTACAGTGAGCTGTTTTGGCTGCCCCCGAGGGAGCAGAAGACGATCATCACTGCAAATGCAGGAGTGAAATTGTTTCCCTCCTCACTGTGCAAAATATCTTTGTAAATTTACGACAAATTTTGTAAATTACCATTTACGAAATATGTTGTAAATTACGACGGATCTTTTTTTTTTTTGCTCGTGAATGAATTTCAAGCCTATATGTAGTGCTTGTAATTTTACGATATGCAATCGTAATTTTGTAGAAAATTTACCCGCAAACCAACGACTATGTTTCCCAGTGCTGCCCCAGTTTAGGAACCTCGCTCTCATTGAGCAAGAACCTTTAACGTTACTAAAATTACGTGATATAAGGGATATAAATCCTCACTCAGAAAGGTGCGAGGTTTGCCATTCCTTGTTCAAATAGGGTGAGATTTTTAAAACTATTGCTCAAATCGAGCGAGAAAACCAAACCTCGTTCGCAGGGAGAGAGAAAAAAAAAATCTCGCTCTCCTACGTGCCTTACGGCGAGACTCTTCGCTCTGGTATTTACAGTGATAACAATCGCACTAACTGGATTTGTATTTTTATTTGCGTTCATAGTTAAACAATCAAATTTTTCACACAAATTTGTGCGGTGATTGGAACGATTTTTTGCTTACATTTGTACAAAGTTATGCAGTTTTTCGTATAAATTTGTGTGAAACGATGTGTATGTTTAACTTTGCGCATACGTTTGCTCAAAAACATTATACACGTACAGTTAGGCTGAATGCGTGAAAAGCAAAAGTTAAGTTCAGCCTCGAAACCTCGAAACTTGAAACCAAGTGTTCAAGGGAGCCGTGAAACGGGCTCACCGTACCCATTAAAAGCGGCACGGAAGAACCGTTTTCGAGCTCTATAGCACTCAAACCGAGGTACGGTTGACCGTACTTAGCGCCGTTTGAAGTACGGTAACCAGCGGAAATTAATTAGCGGTTGCCAACCGTCATCTCACCGTTATTAATTTTTACAGTGTGGCAAATTTTGACACTTGGAATTGCACAAATACCGAGTTGTATACTTGGGCGTGTAAGACTGGAAGTTGCACACATTCAAGTGTTGAACAGTTGCACACTTGGTTTAACAGTGTGACCTGCAACGAGCATTGGTACACTGATGCACAGTGAGGCGCGCAGGCGGACCCCGTTATCCCCGCATGACCCGTTTCACAGTGTTCCACTCCACGGTGACCGGAGCGGAGCGGCCCGGAGCGGAGCGGCCCGGAGCCGACCGGAGCGCACCAGAGTTCTCGTTCGAGTGGGTCCAACTACCCGACCTCCTGGCGGGCCCGCGCGGGCCAGAGAGTAACCCGCTACCGATGCGCTTGTTGTCTCTATCAGCCAGCGCGCCCAGCACCCTATACCCCTTATGGTATAGGGTGCCCACCCCACTCGAGCACAACTTGTCGGGTCCAGAGACCCGGCCGGGCCGCGTACGCACCGCTGCCTCTTAGCCTACCCACCCGACCCCGACCCGACGCATACACTGTTAATTGGGGGTGCTCGGAAATTGTACGCAAGGCGTGCAGTGATCCTACGCCTGAGTCGCACGCCACGCAAAATTGCACCGAAAATTTTCACTGTGAAGAATATCTTCGTAAAGTTACAATATATTTTGTAATCACGATTTACAAAATATGTTGTAAATCTACGACCGCCCATTCTTGCTCGTCAATGAATTCTAAGTCGATACAAAGTAATTGTAATTTTACAATTTCAAGCTGTAATTTTAAGACATTGATCATGGAAAATTTTCCTGTAACCTTTACAAGTATTTTTCACAGTGAAAGGGGGGGGGGGCGCAACGTCCCGTGGAAATGTTTACTATTTCACAAGTTTATACATCTATGATGGAGAACTAGTTTTGGGAGACAAGTGACTTAGTTTAAAAATTAATGAGATAGCGTAATGGTAAAGTTTTGTGGCTTGAAGTTTTTGGAGCAGTGGGCTTGGCTGCGACGGATTCGCTGCGATGCACAGCCTGGGCCCGGCCAGGGGGAAAGCACGTTAGTGCGGGCAAACCGAGGGGCAAATTAGCCTCAGCAGCGTGGCCAAGGTAGCCGGTGTTGACTGGCTAACTCATTTCCCTGAACTCCTCTCGTCGCCAGCTTTCACATAGCGTACACTGGAAAAACAAACGTTGCGTGCGTCACACTAGCAAGTGCGACCCCTGGACAGGTCGCATCATGTGGTGTGACCGTAGTTTTGGTCACGTTTGTGATGCGACCTCCTATGTGAAACGCCGTATACCCTGGAGCTGGCGTCGCATCACATGGTGTGGCGTAAATTAAGATCGCATCATGTGGTGTGACCAAAACTGGTCACACCAATTGACGTGACGCACGTCACGTTTGTTTATCCAGTGTAAGGGACGATCAGCAATAGATATTCGATGAAGACCCTCTACTCTCCTTTCGCCGTGTGGCTCTCAGCAGGTGCACTCTCCTACTCTCCATAATCCGTTCTCAAGCAAGGCACTGTTTCTTTCCCTGTTTCTTTTTCTTCGTTGCCTTTTTTTTATCGCCTGTCCGGAGCGTCCCGGGAAAATAAGACGAGTATCGTCAGAGCCTACGGCGCGGCAGGCGGCGCCTTGAGTAATTAGTTTGTACACGCGAAGAACGTCACTGCACTTTGGTAAATAATGCGAAATGGCGAGAAAGCCTTTCCTGCAACTGACGGGTGTGTCTCCTTTGATCTCGTTTTCTTGAAGCAATATGGCCGACACGCCCCTGTATCGACAGGGTAATTAATACACAGTCAAAAAACAATCCTTCAGGTTTAAAATAAACGTTGCCGCCACAGACAGTATTATGCGCAGTGTGCTACGTTTCGTTGCCCAACACTGTCAAAATTTCCCACGGTAATTACTACGGAATTTCCCGTTAATTTTTTACCAGGTCTGGCCCGTTGTTAGAGAATACGGACCGTTCGTTTCTGACTAGAAATACTATTCTGTCCGTACTACCTATGTCCTTGTTTGGACTTTTTTCGAAGTTTGAAGGCTCTGAACCACAGATTTTGGTACGGGACATTCCGTGCCCATTCAGGTCCGCCTACGGAACTACTTACCGTAGCTTCAAGGCACGGACCGAGGGGGTATGCACTCGCGTAATAGTCGGGTCACTCTATCTGTAATGGAGGCGTAATAGTATGCGTAATAGAAGCGCAATAGCGGCGTAATAGACAAAATTCTCCATTTTATACTAATTTTTGGGTTGTTTTCGTCTGCTTTTGCCTGTTTTTGGCTGAATTTGTACAATTTCGAAGCGTAATGCAGCGTAATAGACGTAATGGTCGGGTCACAGATTTTAAGAGTGTATACCCCCTCGGCACGGACTGCTCCGTTATCAACTGAAACGGATTTTTCCGTTGTCCATCCATGAGAAATCGGGTACGGGATTTTCGACAGTGAGTCACCGCCCCGCCCTGCCGCCTTACCCCTGCCAATTGCCAGGGTATCTCGAGTAGGCCGCCGGTACGGTTCCTGCTTGCCCGCCCGTGCTGCTCGCCCGCCGTCTCGAAACTTGGACAATGCTCCATCTCCTGCCCCGGCCTCCATCTTGTCCTTGCCCCCCACTCCTGACAAAACAAACCCCACCGCCACCCCGTCCGCCTCTCATCCCCGCGCGCTCCGTTCCTCCTCCGTACGTTTGCCGTGAACCTGAGCGAAGCAAACTTGGGGGCCGAACGGCTAGATAGGCTCACGGCTGGGTGGCGCAGGCGCGCGCGCGCGCGAGAGGGGGCATTCCAAAAGCTTCAAACTTCAAAAGGGAGTTGCGCGCCTCCCCGCATTGAGTCCGCCTAAATTAATTTCGCCAAGTTTTGGCGCGCATAGCGTCCTCGCGGCACAACCGGCCGGCCGCGGCTACGTTTTCTTGGTTTTCTTAAGTCTGTGTTTGCGCGGGCAGGTTGGCGGGACTGGCCGGGCCTGGCCTCGCCACGCGACGCCGCCGCCTCCTAAATATGAGCTGACGTTCGCCGAGTGAATCAACAGGTCGCCTGTTTTGAGTGTGTCGAGCGGGGCGGGGCGGGGCGGGGCGGGGCGGGGGGGCGGGGCGGGGGCGGGGGCGGGGCGGGGCGGGGCGGGGCGGGGCGGGCGGGGCGGGCCACGCGCTGCGACGCGGCAGACGAGGGGAAGCGGGTCGGACAGCCGGGGCGGGGCGGGGCGGGGGCGCGCACAGTCTGGGAGAGATATTCTTACTGATGACGACGGGAAAAATTGCCCGCACCTCGCATTTCGAGAAAAACATAACAACGTCCTCACCTTCTCAGAGCTCGCGCGCGGCGCGCGTATGTGCGACAGAAAGATTTGTGCAATCAGGGGATTCCCGCGGAGAAAATGTTTCGCAGGGGTATTTTTCTGGTTTGTAGCAAGGACACGCGTGGGCCCCGGGAAGCTTCTTTGTAGCAGTTCTCCTCCTCCTCTCCATGGCACGGGTTACACTACATTCACTGTAATTCAGCTGGTGAGACACATCACCAAATTTGGGCGTGACAGTTTTGTATCGCCATCCTAGAGCAAGACAGGTTTGTATCACCCAAAAAACGTGAGACTGGTTCGTATCACTCTAGAAGAGGTGAGACAGGTTTGTATCGCCCAAAAAGAGGTGAGACAATTTAAGACGCTACAAACCTGTCTCACCGCTTTATGGTCAATACACACCTGTCTCACATCTTTTAGAGTGATACGAACCAGTCTCACCTCTTTTTGGATGATACAAAACGTCTCACCGGTTTTTGAGTGATACACAGTTGTCTCGCCCCTCTGAAGGTGAGATGTATCAACTTTTGATTTATAGTGCTTGGAACCCTGCTGCCGGCGAATTTTCTTTCGTCCCTAGACAGAATAGTATTTCTACCTCCGTAAAAGTCAGAACGGACGTACCGTATCCTCTAAAAAAGGCAAAACCGACATGAGCCCCGCCCGAACCTGAGCCCGGAAGGCTTCAGAGGCGACCTGGGCCAGATATGAGTCCAAGAGGTTGGGGTACCGAGGTCTCTTCCCAGGTTCGGACTGATGTCAAGCTTGCACCTAACCTAGGTCCTACTCGTCCCGGGCTCAGGTTCGGGCGGGGCTCATGTCGGTTTTCCCCTAAAAACGGACCAGACCTAGTAAAAAATTAAATTCCGTAGTAACCACTGTGGAAAATTCTGACAGCAGTGAAGTGCGTGACATGCGCACAAATGGGTTTCCAGTGCAGCCGGAGCGAGGTTGCGACCTTCACCGTCAAGTGTGGTTATCAGTAGACTACTCTCCATACGCCAGCGACATACCGTCGATAAAACTAGTCACTCGGCCATGCGCGCACTCTTTTCTATTTTTTTTTTCAGACTTCTTTTTATCTCTCTCTCTCTCTCTTCACGTTCGTTCCCACTCCCCCGCCCCAACCCCGCTGTCTCTCGTCTCTCTCTCATCGAACGAGTTGCGTTTCCCTCTGGCACCGCGTCGGCGGCTGCTGCACGCGCGCGGAGCAAAGCGAAGAACGCTTCCGCCATCAAGGCCAAGTTAAATATTCCACTACTAGCTTTCGCCGGAATTTTCCTCCATACACTGGAAAAACAAACGTGAAATGGTGCCTTGCTTGAGAACGGATTATGGAGAGTAGGAGAGTGCACCTGCTGAGAGCCACACGGCGAAAGGCGAGTAGAGGGTCTTCATCGAATATCTATTGCTGATCGTCCCTTACACTGGATAAACAAACGTGACGTGCGTCACGTCAATTGGTGTGACCAGTTTTGGTCACACCACGTGATGCGATCTTAATTTACGCCACACCATGTGATGCGACGCCAGCTCCAGGGTATACGGCATTTCATATAGGAGGTCGCATCACAAACGTGACCAAAACTACGGTCGCACCAGATGCGACCTGTTCAGGGGTCGCACTTCCCAGTCAACAAGAAAGGTCCTGACTACTTTCGGGATGTTTTTAGGATCATCCTATATTAAAGATATACACGTTTTCCCGGGACATACCGCAAGTACATGATATCTAGTGTTTTAGCACGCCCTACTCAGTAGCATTACATATATACCATGCCCCGAACGTCCTGGAGGACCTCCCAAACAACCCCACACCGATTGGAACTTGCCTGGGTCGTCCTGGCGTGAACAATGATTAGAACGTACTGACTTGGAACTGAGAGGGACATCCCAATAAGGACCTACAGGTACAGTATATCTGCCTGTGATGTACTTTAGTACATGTCCCCAGACCCTCCTATGCAGGACCTGCTCGGGACGAGCAGATCAGTGGGCATCCTAGAATGAGGTATATCCTATTTGGAACTCCTGCAGGAGGTCTTTGGTATGCCAGTGAAAGATTCTCTATATGCCCTGTTGTATTTCTCCAACAGATGGCGCTAGCATCACCAGTATATAAGTTCAAACTACTTTTGTGCTTTAATTGAAACAAATAATGACTTCTTTTAAAAAATTAAGCCATTTCTGCGTATAATAAGGACCCTTAAGTGATTTTAAACTCAATTTGTCGACTTGTATGTTCAGGTATTATTATTAATATGACATTCATATTAACTCGCGTGCAGTATCCGCACCGACGTCTTGTTGACCCCCGAGCGAGTTTGAGGTACAATTGTGGTGAAGGGATGTTTCACTTTACCACATCAATTTTTGTTGTACTTGGCCTGGTTAAGGGGTCGTCCACATATTACGTCACGCGATTTTGGGCACTTTTTGACCCCCCCTCCCCCCATGTCACGCACCGTCACGATAGATGAACCCCTTGTGACGTCACATTTCCGATCTTTTTGCAAAAAAAAACAAACATATAATTTAAAAGAAAGCGCTACACCGATGATAAAAGTTTATAGTGTTGAATGTTTAAAGTGCCGATTGTTGTCGGGCGCCCGGCTTGCTGGCCCACCCGCGCGGCTGAGCCGTGTGACTGCTCGCCCGCGTCTGTCCGCCCGTCCGCGTTTGCTCCCTGCACCCAGACAGCAGCTCGCTGGCCGAAATCGCGTGAAAAAATAGTGGAAACGAGTGAACTTTGTTGTTTAAAACTCTTTTCTTTTTTTTACGAAAATGTGACGTCACATCGCTCGACACCCCCCCCCCTCCCCCCATGTCACGCGCCGTCACGCTTGCCGACCCCCCCCCCTCCCCTAAGCGCGTGACGTAATATGTGGACGACCCCTAACTCCGGATGAGTAGTTGTGAGCCTGTTTTCAGGTACTCATGAACAATTTTAAAATAATACATCCTTTAAATTAACTTATAACATGAGTAACAGCAATTTAAACGGTACGACATTCTGCCCAGATCCTGCTAGGTCATCCTCGGGACGTACTTCCCGGGACGTGATAAGGAGCACCCACTTAGGACCTACTGGTGGGACGTTCTGATCATCTGCTCAGGCTCAAAAAAATGTTGCATTTGGAAGTACTGTGGGACGTCCCAGCTAGGACGTCCCACACCACAACCGTGTAGTACTCAGGAGGTTTTCAAGACTATGCTTTGTTGACTGGGTTGCAGGTGTAACGCGTGTCACATTAGCTTTTCCAGTGTATATCCCTTTTGTAGTGAAATCGTCGCGCTAGTGAGCTACGACTTTACTGTAAAAAAATATCTCTGTAAATTTACGACTTTTCTCCTAATTTGTGATTAACAAACGGTGTTGTAACTTTACGATCGAAATCGTAAATTTACGAGAGCCTATTTGTGCTCGTTTGAGAATCACTCACAAGTCGATACTAAGTGTCCTTAAAATTTTGTAATTTTACAATTTAATATCGTAACTTTACGACATTTTCCCGTAACTCTTACAAACATTTCTCACAGTGCTCTTTCAGGACAAGTTACAGTGACAGGTGCTTCCGTGTGAGCCAGACGGCTGGAGCCAGTCCAGCAGAGCGTGGCGTGGGCTGGAGGCGAGCGTGGGCGCCCGGACAGGGCGGGACGGGCAAGTATGGCGGTCAATCTGACAGACAAATGGGCGGCTGCGACAGGCGCACTAATGCGACAGCGCGGGAGGGAAGCATTAGGCGGGGCCTTCGACAGGCACGGCGGAGCGGACTCAATGACGGGAGAGAGAGAGAGAGAGAGAGAGAGAGAGAGGAAGGGAGAGAGAGGAAGAGTAAGAGGGAGAAAGAGAGAGAGAGAGGGAGAGAAAGAGAGAGGGGGAGGGAGAGGGGAGAGAAAGAGAGAGAGGGAGAGAGAGAGAGGGGGAGACAGAGAGAGGGGAGAGAGAGAAAGAGAGGGAGAGAGAGAGGGAGAGAGAGGAGGGTGGTTGGAGAGAGAGGAGAGGAGAGATAGAGAGAGAGTGAGAGAGAGGAGGAGAGAGAGAGAGAGAGAGAGAGAGAGAGAGAGAGAGAGAGAGAGAGAGAGAGAAAGAGAGCGACAGGCGGCGAAAATGTATTGCTGAGTTGCGTGGACAGGTGGTTGGAGACTTTTAACTGCCAGTCCAGCAGAAGTTTGCAACACATTGTCGCCCCGGCCCGGCCCGGGCTGCGCACTGCAGAGGCTGCGGTTATCTTCCGGCGGAAGATTCCGCTCCGGCGCGCCGGACCCGGACCCGGACCCGGACCCGGAGCCCGGGGCCCGGACCGGGCGGAACACGCATCGTCGGTCGTTTGCGGACGACAGCAAAGGAGCGTGGGCTACACAGAACGTGCACTGTTGTTACAAGCTCGCTCCGGTGAATTTGAATTTCATAATAATTTTAACTACTACAGCAGCTCTTGGTCGTTTTAGTATAAACTGAATAGAGACGATGTGGATAAACAAAGCGCACATCCGATGCCATCGGACGCGAGGCAGTGTCAAAAATATCTTCGTAAATTTACAAAATATTTTTTCAATCACGATTTAAAAAATATGTTGTAAACTTACGACCGCCCATTCTCGCTCGTCAATGAATTCTAAATCGATACAAAGTAATTGTAATCTTAAAATTTCAAGTTGTAATTTAAAAACATTTATCATGGAATATTTTCCTGTAACCTTTACAAGGTATTTTTCACAGTGGGCGAGGTGATCCGAGCCGGGAGAAGAACGAGCAAATCTGCGACCTGAGCTCCGGTTCCGTTTCCGGTTCGCCGCCATCTGCAAACACCTGGGCCACGGGACACTTCGCTCCCCGACCGCCCCTCTCCATTCTCGCCTCCTCCCCGAGAACAACAGTGGTAGTACAGCCGCGCGTGCGGGGGATTTGACGACCCCGCCGGGCCTTTACTCACTGTGAGAAATGTACGGAAGGGTAACGGGAAAATTTTCAACGAGAAGGTGTCGTAAATTTACGATATCAATTTGTAAAATTACAAAATTGAAAACACCGGGAAAAGAAAGGTGCTAAGCAACGCCTTTCCTGGGGCGCTAAAATCAAGTGCTAAGATATTAGTGCCTTTCTTGGGGCACTAAATCTTAGTGCCTTTGCAAAGGCACTAAATTTATGTGGAGACTACGCAGCTGGTCAGCGAAAGGTGCTAAGTCCTACCTTTAAGAGGCACTAACAAAATTTAGTGCCTTTTCTGTGGCACTAAATCTTAGTGCCTTTCCAAAGGCACTAAATGTTGTTAGTGCCTTTTAAAGGTAGTACGTAGCACCTTTGTTTTTCCAGTGAAGACACTTGGTATCGACTTGTCCATCTCAAGCGAGCACAAAAAGGCTTTCGTAAATTTACGAAACCGATCGTAAATTCACAACTGCATTTGTAAATCACAAAGTACGCAAAATGTTGTAACTTTACGAATATATTTTTCACAGTGATAAAAATAACCAAATTTTTAAAAGTAGTCATTATTTTGTGACAGTGACATTTCACATTTCACGCATATGAAGGGTAATCCTGTCCAGCCCGGCGTGGTAAATCACGTCCGCCATGGGCGGGGCGGGGCGGGGCGGGGCGGGGCGGGGCGGGGCGGGGCGGGGCGGGGCGCAGGCGTGTAGCGCGTGGCGCGGTGTAGCGCCTCGGCTCGCGGGGCCCCGCCGCCGCCCCGCCACACACACCAAATGTGATATATGGATTTCATCTCCATCCCGCCGGTTTGGTTCGCTTCCGTTTCCGCTCCATCGCCCTCTGATGGCCGCCGCGGTCTTATTCACAAGAATGAATCTGGCGCGGACGGGCCGGGCCGCTTATTTACAATCCCTAGGCGATTCAGCGCTTTGCGGCAAAGTCCGCTCTGTACGCGGCCCCGGCAGCGCTGAATCCCCAAGGGGTTTGTAAAGAAGCGGCCGGGCCGGGCTGCACAACTGCAGCATTCATCACACGCGGCCGGGCGGCGGGCGGGCGAGGCGCTCAAAGGGGTCATTGTTCAGCATTGCGTTATACGTACCGCAGAGAAATGTATTCCCGACAGCCGGCGGGGCGCAGGCCGGGCCGGGCCGGGCGAGAGTATTGGAATACGCTCCATCCATACACTCTCCTGCGAGAACAATTCACATGCGGCTTCCCACCCGTTCACCCACAGATGGGTGCGCGTACCTGACTTTTCGCGTAATTAAGAGATTCAGAAGCAATCACTGCAAGCCTCGTAATGACGCACGTCATCGGAAAAGGGATGACGTGCGTCATTATGCAGTTTTTCTTGAATATTTTCTACTCAAGCTTCTGAATTTTATTTTTGATGACACCATTAAATTTCTCGTAAAAAAACATGCGTATTAAATAAACTCCCAGACTTCACAGCAAATAACTATCATCGTACAACAATTATTGTCGATTAATTAGTTGTAGTTTGACAAATAATGGGTAGAATACTAGTCACATGTCCCGATGCTCACGCTAACTTAAGCGTGCATGCCATGCTCACTCTAACTAAAGCGTGCATGCCATGCTCACTCTAACTTAAGCGTGCAATGCTCACTATAGACTTTTCAGTGTGCTCTGATTTTTACTGATAATCTGTACACTTTTCGGATTTCCTCTAAATTTTACCCAATTTTTTTCTTCTGATTTTCCCCTCTGAACTTTAGAGTTATTTTTACCTCGCTACAATTTCAGTGCCCTCATGTGATTGCAGTCCTTTATTTTCTCAAGCCTGAATGCCTAAACGCTGCCTGAAGTGGTTTGCCACTGCCGTCGCAATCGACCGCAGAGCACAGCACTTCTCGCACCGCATGAAATATTCAACTAGCTTATAGGGAAGGGGAGACAAGGCAAGGCTGTCCGCTATCCAAAGCTCGGCTTTCACTCTTCCACGCGCCGCGCCCTCCTCCCCCCGGGCCCGGGCAGCGCAGCGCGGCGTCCTGCTAGCTTGCAATGACGTTAGCGGAATCGACTCTTGTTCCAGATGTCACTGCTGACAAGACCGTATAGGGGCATTTTTCTTCCATCACCGGAAACCCAAGTGTGTGAATTAATGTCGCACACTGGAAGGTGTTTTCCATTCGCATACTGGTGTTTGCAAAACTCCTGAGAAAAGTCACACCTATTCTTGTTCAAGTGTACCAAGGAAAATTTACACACCTAGAAGTGTGCGACACTCACACACTTTAGTTTCTATTTTTGCTTTTTCTTTTTTAAAGAAATTACGCGGCGTGACAAAGTGTCCTACGACTGCTGGGGGGTAGTCAAGCAGGATGAAAGCGAAAGGGCTGCGTGACAACAAAACTAACTATGCAGGGTGAGGAGCGGTTGGGCATCAGTCATCGCTAGTAACGAGGCAGAGTAGGCGATACTCTGACGACAGAGATGAATGTCAGGAACAAAATACCGCAGAAATACTCCAGAAAATAAAACGATGTTCTTCACTGTTAAAAATAGCTGTTCAGAAACAACTCTTTTCGTGATGACCGTGTTGTTGGCCAACAGGCATGTTGTTCGAGAACAGCCAGAATGTTCGAGAACAGCCAGGTTGTTCGAGAACAACACAAAGTTGTTGCAAAACAGCAATGTTTGTTGTGAATTGAAAAGAAAAATTCATGTTTCTGAACAACTTTTTTGTTGTTCCAGAACAACTTTTGCTGTTCCTGAACAACTTTTGTTGTTGCTGAACAACCTTTGTTTAATGTTACTGGGCCCTTTTTGTTGTTGGTGGACAACTTTTGTTGTTACTTGACAACATCGTTGTTGCCTTACAAGTTATGTTGTTGTACAACAACACTTGTCGCTATAAAAATTAACAACGAATTTGCTGTTAATTTGCGACCTTTTTTTTAACAGTGTATGATGGGACGGGTATATCAGCCGTGCAGTGGTATATAGCATATCAGCAGCCACGCGTGCGATATAGCGTTTCACGAGGGCGATTTGCTGCTGCGCACACACAGCGTCCAATTGACGAGCTAATGAATACGCCCCGGCCGGCCCGGCGCGCTGTTCGACACGACAGAGCGCACCGAGCACCTAACACAAACAGTACACTACTATTTGCTCTAGAAAGCCATCGACACGAGTGGCGCGCTGCCTTGCTGCAGGCAAACGTTTCATTTTATTATTTTTTTCACACAGTTTTAGGTGTACGATAAATTTTTCGTACACGTGCATGAGTGAGCTTATTCTCATTTTTATATAAATTAGGAAAAACGTAATGGGCATCCAGTAAAGCGTGTGCTTGGATCATGCCAAATGTACTTGAATCGAGTGCAAAATACTTGATAGTTTCAAAGTCAAAGTACCATGTACCATGTTCTTAAGTATTTGTGCTCATAGCAATTCCAATTCATTCTCGAATCGTTCCCCTTGGCACTTGAATGGAACGCATGTTCTTAGTTTAAGGCTAAATTT
Source organism: Frankliniella intonsa (assembly GCA_033675135.1). Classification (NCBI taxonomy): domain Eukaryota; kingdom Metazoa; phylum Arthropoda; class Insecta; order Thysanoptera; family Thripidae; genus Frankliniella; species Frankliniella intonsa. The sequence continues at coordinate 616,468 of CM066259.1, forward strand.
GGGCTTGGATTAAGCGCCAAATTGTACTTGATAGCAAGTATACAACCTTCTCTGGGTGGGGCAAAAATAATTCTAAAAAACATACCGTTCTGTAAAATCCTGCTCCCAAACTCCCAAAACTGCACTGTAAAAAATGAGAGCCCAAAACGGTGCCAGGTACGGTGCACCGTACCTGCGAAATTGAAAAATGATACGGTGAGCAAAGTACGGAGAGACCGTACCCACTGATTTTATACTACGGAGCCGTGAAACGGCCTCACCGTACCCACTAAAAGTGGTACGGAAGCATCGTTTTCGAGCCCCATAGCACGCAAACCGAGGTACGGTTGACCGTACTTAGCGCCGTATCAAGTACGGTAACCAGCGGAAATTAATTAGCGGCTGCTAACCGTCATCTCACCGTTATTATTTTTTACAGTGTGCCATATCGCATACCCGACCCCAGGGGCAGGGCAGGCCTACTGACTGGCCTGGGGTCAAGCAGCATCAAACATGTCAGTCTGGCCAGCCGTGTCCATGTCGGCCCGTCGCGCCCCGGTCAGCCGTCTAGTTTGAAAGATAGGCCTGGCCGGGCCGGGGCGCGGCGCGTGGTGCTAGTCGGGCCTCGTGCACGCGCGCCCCTTGGGCCAGCAGGGCCGGGCGGGGCGGGTCAGGGAGGAGAGAGTGTTTACCCGAGATTACCCGCCAGTCTCTGACCTCGCCCGTGACTCCCCACCCCCACACGGTTATAAGCGATGGCTGATTCTTTTAAGGGAAAAGGGGAAAATTTGAGGAACATCCACAATTTGAGGAAATCTCCGATTTTGAGGAAGTCTCCTCAAAACATAATGTGGAAATTTCCCTCTAATTTTGAGGAGCCTTTCTCGAAATCTGAGGAGGTTCCCTCAAATTATGGGAGTTCCTCTAAGTTTTCCCTTTTTCCTCAAAAAATTAGGCATTGCATTTACCGTGCACTACACACAGTTACACACAGTTACACACAGTTACACACAGTTACACACAGTTACACTAACCTTACATTGTAATTGTTATGTAATTATATATAATTTTTTTTTTTTTTTTTTTTGGGGGGGGGGGGGGGTGTGGGTGGGTGGGGATGAAGGTTATTAAGGTCCAGTTATTATATACACACTCCTGGGTTATGTACTTTTTTGTACGTAGCTATGTAAGTCTATGTGCATGCGTAGCTTACGTAAAAAAATCGTACATAGTTACGCATAAATAAACTTAAATTGTGCATAACTACGTACGATATTTTGCATAATTGTGTAAGAAATTTTACGTAAGCTACGCATGCACATAGACGTACGTAGCTACGTACAAAAAAGTACATAAACCGGGAGTGTGTATAATACAAATACACTGTAAACGCTGTGGCTTCTTTTAAGGCCAAATTTTGGCATTCGTTTTTGAACGCCAAATTTCGGCCTCTTTCTAAAGGAATGCCAATTTTTGGCTACCTTTAGTGCCGAGTTTTGGAGTTCCTTTAAAGAATGCGATTTTTTGCCGTTAAAAAATGACAAAATTTGGCGTTCAATAAAAAGGATGCCAATATTTTGGCATCAAAAGTTGTCACAGCGTTTACAGTGTGAGAGTGTACATTCAGAGGCGCCGCGCCGACACCGGCTCACCCCCTTTCTCACCCGGTATCGGTGTCTGGCGGGGTGGGGTGGGGCGGGGTGGGGTGGGGCGGGGTGGGGTGGGGCAGGGTGTGGGGCAGGGTGGGGTGGGGTGGGGTGGGGCTTGAACAGCGAGTGCCAGGCCGGGCCGCCCACACCACGTGTACACAGGGTCACGGTCGGCCGCCGCAGTGCAGTACATGCAGGTCTGCCTGCGGGGCTCGGCCTGCTGCAGAGGCCGGGTCCGGGGTCGGATCACACACCAAATGTTTATGCACTTTTTTGTACATAGCTTATAAACTGAAGGACGCATACCAAAACTTTGCACAAGTTTGTTCATAGCAATGTACATACTCTACATAATAATGCACAAATTGTGTACAGAAATCTGGTAGCTACTATAGTACTATAGTACAAACATTTGTGCATTATTATGTACAAATTTGTACATCATTTTGCATGTGTCATTCAGTCCATTATTATTTGCGAAAAAAGTACATAAAAATTTAGTGTGCACACAACGGGGACTGTGATAGAGCATCGGTCAGGACTGCGACCACAGGAGCTGCCAAACGAGATTGGACGGCCTTTCGCAACGGGTGGGAAAGGCTATGGTGCGGGCCTATGGGTGGGGTGAGGGTGGGGGGAGAGAAAGGGTCGGGAGAGAAGGGGGGAGGGGGAGAAAGGGGGGCCTACCCTGGACGCGGCAATCCCATTGGGGTTAACATCCTCGCCTCGGAAACTGAACGAGCAGCGCCCCGCGTGTCCTTCGCATCAGACCGCCGAGGATTGGCTGGCCGCGGGTTACCGTCGATAACACACCAGCCATGTCCACAACCACCACCACCACCACCACCACCACCACCACCACCGCCACACACACATATTGGAATCCTCCTACATGCGTGAACGCCACTCAATGGTCGGTGTGTAAAGTCCTATGCACACACTAAAACCACTTCGAGGAAGCGCACACTCCCGGGTTATGTACTTTTTTGTACGTAGCTATGAAAGTCTATGTGCATGCGTAGCTTATGTAAAGAAATCGTACATAGTTACGCATAAATAAGCTTAAATTGTGCATAACTACGTACGATTTTTTTCATAATTATGTAAGAAATTTTACGTAAGCTACGCATGCACATAGACTTACGTAGCTACGTACAAAAAAGTACATAAACCGGGGGTGTGCGAGGGTGTGACTTTTCCTAGTGCACTAATAAAGTCTTATGGTGAATTTCACTGTAAGCTACGGTGAACCCTGCAGCACTGTAGCTTACTGTGAATGTCACTAAGTACGGCCATTCCGCAGCAGTTACGGTGATGTATTTCGGGGCGTCTCCACCGTAGTGCGAAAATAGTTACATTCACGGAGCGTTTAGGCACTCACTGTTAAAAAGGTACGGACACAGTAAATGGTTCCGTACGCGCCGTTTATTTTTTATCTGGTCCTGGACCGTAATTTTTGACTACGGTCTGAATCTTACGGTACGCTCCGTAGGCTTCAAATATGTTGGGGAAGTGCAATGGAGAACATTCCATCCGCAATGAATGTCACTGTGTCAGCTACAGTGATTTCGGGCGCACCACCACCGTAGCTTGCAGTTACATTCACCGGGAGCGTTTTAAGCGCAATCTTGAAGGGGCGTGTTGTACGAATGAAAAGTCACGCACCTAAAAGTGTGCGACATCTGCACACTTGGGTGTCCATTGCCCAAACCGCCATCATCGTCACAAAAGAGGCGCCCCTCATTGCCCCCCGCGAATCAACGTAAATTTATTCCGTCCACGGACAGTCTCTTGCATGCAAAGATGGAGCTTTTGAATATATTCATTCGGACCCTGTATCCCTCTCTAGGTCGTTTGGGTACGGGTGCGCAGCGGAGCACAACGACCTCCAGCCTCGTGGGACCCGGATTATATATATATATACACACTAACTGTATTTGTATCTTTTATTTGTACAAAGTTAAACAATCAAATTTTTCACACCAATTTGTGCGGTGATTTGAACGATTTTGTACATACATTTGTACAAATTCATGCAGTTTTTCGTGTAAATTTGTGTGAAATGATTTGTAGGTTTAACTTTGCACGAACGTTTGCACAAAAACATACAAATACAGTTAGGGTGTATATATATATATATATATATATATATATATATATATATATATATATATATATATATATATATATATATATATATATATATATATATATATATATATATATTGTTTGTTTCAAGATCAGCTCAGGTACACAAGGATTAATTCGTTCCACCCCTATTCACCCATATCGCGATTGGTTAGCTTTTCTCGGGATTAATTCAATAAAAATGGCGCACGCCCTTTTTCACCTTTCGCTGAAGAGTAAACACACGACAAATCGCAGAAGGATGCGTACGACACTGCGAATCCAAGTGTGGAACATTCATACGCAAGGTTGCGTGGAACAAAGTGTTCCACGCACAGAAGCGTGGAAGCGTGGAACACAAAATGTTCACCCCAAACAGGCGTAAACTTAGTTTGTCTTAACATAGCCTAATTGTAATTCCACGCATGGAAGCGTGAAACACTTTGTTCCACGCACACTGCGAATCCAAGTGTGGAACATTCATACGCAAGGTTGCGTGGAACAAAGTGTTCCACGCAAAGAAGCGTGGAGCACGGCAGGTCCACGCTTAGAGGCGTGGAACACGGCAGGTCCACGCTTAGAAGCGTGGAACACAAAATGTTCACCCCAAAGAGGCGTGCACTAAGTATGCCTTAACATAAGTGGAATTGCACGCATGAAAGCGTAGAACATTTTGTGTTCCACGTTTCCATGCGTGGACCTGCCGTGTTCCACGCATCTATGCGTGGAACTGCCGTGTTCCACGCAACCTTGCGTATGAATGTTCCACACTTGGATTTGCAGTGTACAAAGACACGGCCAGTATTCCGCACGCACCGAAATATAACACGCGTGCCAGCCAGAGGGGCCGGGGGGCAGCAGCAGCGCCGCCCGAATAACCCAGAACCAATACCGACCTCTGAAATTTATCATATATGCCAAATACAACCACATACAATAAATCAAACAACGGCTAGGTCGTCACAGGTCACATAAATTCCTTCGCCGTCGCAATAATGTTGATTCACGACGGTACGGTCCCCGCCGGCCGCGCCTCCATCTCCGGGAGTCCTGGAAGAGCCCCCCCCCCCCTTCCCCCCCGGACTCCCCTCGCTATCTTCAGTATTGCAAAGCATATTTGGCAACGACAGAGACGAAAAGACGCGGGCGATATGGGGAGAGGAGGTTGTAATGGATTAGCTGTGCCGTGGGCAGTTTGGCCCAGGACCCGAGGGGCACGAGTAGATTGTATACGAGACAGTAGTAATCCACTGTGAAAAATATGTCTGTAAGTTTACGACTTTTTTCGTAATTTGTGATTTACAAATGGTGTTGTAAATTTACAATCGAAATCGTAAATTTACGAACGCTTATTTGTGCTCGTTTAAGAATTACAAGTCGATACCAAGTGTCCTTAAAATTTTGTTATTTTACAATTTGATATCGTAACTTTACGACATTTCTCATGGAAAATTTTCCCGTAACTCTTACGAATATTTCTCACAGTGTCCCAGTTTGGCCTAGCAGTGCCACGGCCCGCAACGACGACGCCAAGCAGCCGATCAACTCCCCCGATGTAGAGTTATCGACTTGAGAGGCTGCCCACTCACAAGGGAACATACCTTATAGTGTTACCCTCCGATTTTGATCCGCCTTTGGGGTTTTAAAGGTGGACTGTATGCATGACAATTGCTTAAAAAGTTTGTGCCCAGTTTGATATCTTGGGGTCGAAAGGTGGACTCCTTTTTCTCAAAAAGGCCATACGTAAGCCCATAACTGAATCAAGAATTTTTGAAAAATAATTTCATGTGTCCTACACCCAGAAAAGTGTTTCCTTGAAAAAACATTAGGAAAGTTTTTCTTAATTTCAAAGAAATGCCATCGTTTTAACGTAAATATTCCCTTAACTTTAAGAATTTCCCTTGAAATAAGGAAAACTTCTCTTAAAAATAAGAGAAACATTTCTTTATGTCCATTTTAGGCAAATTTCCTTGACTTAAAGAAAAAAACCGAAACGTAAGGAAATTTTTCCTAGTTTTAAGGAAACGATTTTCTGAGTGTAAGGGGTAACTCGACGTGTTTTTCAGGGTGTGTAGACACTAAAATTCTAGGGACAATTGTGTGCATGAGTTAGGCAGGAATCCGAGCATCTGTAACATGTGTACGATTTCGTGCCTAATTACAGACTAATAGTGCGCTGTTGAGTAGTAAAATAATACACAAGCAGACTTGTGCATAGTTGTGCATGCACGGATTCATGCAGAGTATTGCAGTAAATTATGCTTAGAGTCGTACTCTAGCTTATGTACTAATGATTGTAAGTATGATTTGTGTACAAGTACGCATAAAAACCTGCATAAAATTGTACTTTATATAAAAATTCGTTGTACAAGTGTACAAGTGGGAAATCGCTCACCGACTCATGTGTGACATTCACACACTTGGGTTTCCATTAACGATGCGCTGGTAATCCTCAGGCGGTGCCGGGGCGCTCAGACCATTAGCGAGTACTCGCTGGAGCGCGGGAGCGGCGGCACGGGGCGCTAGCTGTGTTCCAAAAATGGAGCAGTGACTCGGTACCAGCTGGGTAACGAAGTAAAAAAGAGGAAAGAAGAAAAAAAAACACTTTTAAAACTCGGGTGAAAAGGCCGCGTCGCCACGCGTATAAGAGAGAACGCCTGAATAGAATCCTAGAGTGTCAAAACGCTGGCGGGGCCGGGCGGGCTAAGTCTCGGGGGTGGCGCGGGGCGGTGCGGGTCGGCGCGGGTCGGCGCGGGTCGGCGCGGGTCGGCGCGGGTCGGCGCGGGTCGGCGCGCGCGCGGGAACGCATAGCCTATTAAGCGGGTTGTCAGTTCCCCGGCTGGGCTGGGGCCCGCTACTTCCAGCTGAGTTCACTAACACACACGCACATCGGCTCGCCCGGCCCGGCCCGCCGCCGGCCTTGGTGGGCTGGGTCACCCTGACTTGGGTTGTTTAGAACAGCGTAAATAAGCGTGAACGCAGCAGCACAGCCCGGAGCGTTGGGTTTAGCTTACAGGAAATATTTGTGTAATCAGAGAACGTCAGGAAAGATAAGAGCAAAACTTGCAACAAAAAAATCACGAAAACATCAGGAAAATTTATGAAAACACTGGTAAAACTAAGGCGTAACATAGCGCCTTTCATGAAGCGTACAGTCCGTACGCCCTTCTTGAAGCGTAAAAGAGCTCATGCGCTCCTTTTCTCCTATCTAAATGCATGGGGGGAATTGCCATGAAGCGTAGTTGTACGCTTCAAGAAGGGTGCAAGAGCTCTACGCGTAGTTGTGCGCTTGAAAAAGGCGTACAACTACGCTTTAGTTTTACCAGTAAATTCGCCAAAACATTCAGGAAAATTTTGCAAAAATTCAAGAAAATTTTTCAAAAGTTCACGACATTTGAAAAATTCAGGAAACTTTTTCGAAAGTTCACGACATTTGAAAAATTCATAGTTATTTCCACTTCGACGCGGGGGTCATTCCCTACCTTCAAATCGACCCCCGCATCAGGGGTGGCTTTCCGCACGCCTCTACACTGCACACCCCATTAGCCATTAGAAGCACTCGTCCTCAACCATCCATCAACAGCGGGGGGGGGGGGGGGGGGGGGACGTGACGAGAGGCGGGTGCCGGGAAATAGTAAAGAGAAAATGGAGGGGGAGGGGGGGGGGTAGTGCGGGGATAGCGAGGAGGAAGATCATTCACACGGCTGCTGGAGGGGAACGAGCAGGGCCGACCCGAGGCGTCTTTCCGTATAGTCCGAGCGAGAAAGGGAAAGGGAAAGTGTGCACTGTTCAACCAAGTGTGCAACTGTTCAACACTTCCAGCTTCCAGTCTTACACGTCCAAGTGTACAACTCGGTATGTGTGCAATTCCAAGTGTCAAACTTGCCAGTTGTACACTTGTGAGTGTTTAACTCGACATTTGTGCACTTGCATGTGTTCAACTTCCCCGTGCAACATTTCCCTTGTTGAACACTTGCAAGTGTACAACTGTCGAGTTTAACACTTCCAAGTGTACGACTGGCGAGTTTGACACTTCCAATTGCACATATACTGAGGTGCGCACTTGCACCTGTTATATTGGAAGTTGCACACTTTCAAGTGTTGAACAGTTGAACACTTGGTTTCACAGTGTATCGCTCTGCCTCGCTCCCCCTCACCCCTCACCCCTCCCTACCACTCCATTCTCATACTTTTTTGGAATGATGTCAAGTTTACTCTCAGGTCTGGCTTTAAAAGACTTCGGCAGTGACGCGCAGAGCTCGGTGGGCGCCTGACGGGTAGGCAACAGCATGACTCTGGTGCACGGGTGCACTGCGGGCTGGCCTACCCCGCGACTCACAGGCGCCGTGAGCTGTCTCGTTCTTGGGAGAGCAAGTTTTCTGCGTACCAAATTTTCATGCTCCTGATCGACATAGCACTTGGTTTCACAGTGTGAAAGAAATCTATTTCCTGCTCATTTGAAAGGAATACAATATCGCAGTATAGAAAAGAAAATAATACTTTTCACGGCAAGGAAAGTTAGGGTTTCGGTTACACGAAGAGAAAAGACGGAAGGATGGCAGTATAGACTATAGTGCCGGTTGTTTCTTTGAATGCGTAGCAGTGTTGCGGGATTGCATACTCTCCAGCGCTGCAGGGGCCATGGCGCCTTACGGGCGAATGGAATAGGCACACCCGCAACACTGTTACGCATTCAAAGACACTGCGAGGAATGTTTGTAAGAGTTACGGGAAAATGTTCCATGAGACATATCGTAAAGTTACGATATAACATTGTAAAATTACAAAATTATAAGAGCACTTGGTATCGACTTGTGACTCTTAAACGAGCACAAATTGACTTTCGTAAATTTACGACTTCGATCGTAAAGGTACAACACTGATTGTAAATCAAAAATTACGAAGAAAAGGTCGTAAATTTACAAAGATCATTTTTTTTTTACCGTGGAAACACCCGGTAAACCTACTACAACAATCAATCGGCTACACCAGCACCAGCCGCGTTCACAGAGCGAGAGGAAGGAGTTTTAAATAGTTAACTAGAATTACTTTTTCAACGAGACCATGCGCCCCGCTCCAGCGCAGACCCCAACCAACCCGACTGAAAACTTACTCCTCTCGGGGGAGCGCCGCGCCGGCCTAGCCTTCTCGACAGTGCTTAATATGAAACCTGACAGAACCACCAACGAACAGCAGGCTGACTATCAGAGGCCGGATCATTACCCTATTAAAACTATACGGGGAGAGGAGACGGATGGGAGTACGCGACGTCTGCCGCAGCTGATACCCCCGCCCCGACCGGCACTGCACTGTTAAAAATAGTTGTGAGGTGATGGTCCCTTTCATAATGACTTTTCTTGTTTGCTAACAAGATATAGCTGCACTGTGAGAAATATTCGTAAGAGTTATGGGAAAATTTTCCATGAGAAATGTCGTAAAGTTACGATATCAAATTGTAAAATTACAAATTTTTAAGAACACTTGGTATCGACTTGTAATTCTTAAACGAGCACAATTAAGCGTTCGTAAATTTACAATTTCGATTGTAAATTTACATCACCATTTGTAAATCACAAATTACGAAAAAAAGTCGTAAACTTACAGACATATTTTTCAAGTGTGTGTATTCATCCCGAACTCCAAAGATGTTGTATAAGGTACAATCCTGGTTGTAACATTACAAATCCTGTGCTGTAAAACTTTCATAGCAATATATGTTGTTTCTGAACAAACAAATAAGTACTGTAACAACTGTTTTATTTCAAATCAGGAAGAAGCCCTTAACTTTTTCATCCTAATCTGTTTCAGATTGTAGTACGGAACCAACTACGGTGTCCCATATCTTCGTTTTCGAGAAACCGACTACGGAGCGCAGAGTACGACGCCAGCGTAACTCATTTTCGGTGTTCGGAGGTCATGTAAGTACGGTTCTTACGTACCCTATTTTTTTTAGTACGGTGATGCCGTACTATTGGCAGTCCGTAACGAGGATTCGAAAATTTCTAGTACCGAGCGCGCCGAAGTAGAAAGGCACCACAACACGGTAGACACCGTTACAGGAATTGGCGGTGATTTCCGTAGGTTTCACCGGCATTATTTGTTTACAGTGTAGGGGTACGCGACGTCTGCCGCAGCTGATACCCCCGCCCCGCCCCGTCCCGCCCCGTCCCGCCCCGTCCCGCCCCGTCCCGCCCCGTCCCGCCCCGCCCCGCCCCGTCCCGCCCCGTCCCGCCCCGTCCCGCCCTGCCCCGCGCCCGTTCCGCCCCGTTCCGCCCTGTCCCGCCCCGCCCCGCCACGCCCCGCCCCGCCCCGCCCCCCCCCGCCCCGCCCCGCCCCGCCCCGCCCCGCCCGTGGTAGACGGAACTGCACCCCCATACCCCGCGCGAAGACAAGAGCCCGGGGCGGCTCGATCTCATCCGCGACATAAATTATGTTCCGAAGGGAAAGCTTGTGCGCCGGGCGTGGCGCGGCGTGGTCGTGTCCGGGGTGATGGGCGGAACGTGCGCGCCTGCCCCCCCCTCCAGGAAACCCAAAGTTTGCGTGAATGTCACACACTTGCAGGTGCGTACACCTGAACAAGTAAAATAGGTGGAATTCCCTGGAGTTTCACACACTGGCACTTTTTGCCGTACTTTTTTTATGTGCGACATTTACACTCTTATTGTCGGTTTCAGCTGACGGCACCACACACTGAACCCTTATGCATTTTGTTGTGCATAAACATGCAGAAATTTAAGCAGCCATAATTATGCACAATTTTTGTGCATAGTTATATATAAATTGTGCACATAACTATGCACAAATTGTACATAGTTATGCGTTAGATTGTGCATACTTTTTGGCTGAGCGATAGCGAAGCCTATTACTTCACTGATCGGATTTGGCTCCTGTCTGTCTGTCTGTCTGTCTGTCTGTTTGTTTGTTTGTTTGTCTGTCTGTCTGTCCGCACGATAACTCAAGAACGAGTAGAGATATCGAGCTGAAATTTTTACAGTAGCTTCTGAACATTAATAGCTCGGACGAGTTCGTAAATGGGCATTTTAGCTCAAAAATTGACACCGTAAAAAAATTAGTTTACATTTTCAAAAAAATTAATTTCAAAAATAAATATTTTTTTACAGTGTCCTGAGGGATAACTCGGCGAGTTGCGGCCCTTTAGGCGAAAATTTCGTCCGTTTGGCCGTAACTCTTACCGTTTAGCCGCTACAGCGTGACTTATGGGCGAAAAGTCCTCAAATTGCATGTTGGGTGTCGTTTCCGGGGTATTTTGACGAGATAAGGTTCTCTGGACGAAAATTTCGTTCGTTTGGCCGTATCTTTTACCGTTTTGCTGTTACAGTGTTGAATTTGGACAAGAGTTCGCCAATATGCCGGTAAATTAATCAGATGGGGCCCTCTGTTTTGTTTCTCGAATCGTATTTGAACATGTCAGCAAGTGCATAATTCAAAATTTCGGACAATCCCAAACTACCCTTTCCCGTACATTGTTATAACAGTCCCATCGAGTGCAATTCAATGGCGTTCACCGATTTGACGACAAGCGTTAAAATAATTTTCGAAATTATGGCATCCTTATTTATACAGAAAGCGCCGCAGGCCTAGGCAGATGTACGCGGGCGCGTCGCAGCGTAATAGTGTTTCGCGAGATATCGCGAAGCCTGTTACGCGAGACGTGGTCTGGCGTACATCTACACTGTTAGAAAACGTTGTTGGCTGATGACACTCTCCGTGATGAGAATATTGTTTGCAAACAACATTACTTGTTGCTTGTATTCCTTGATGTTCTGACAAAAGTTGTTCTATTTTACCCATAGTGTGGCCCATTACAGGAACAACTACTTATCACTATGTTGTTAGTCTACAACAAAATTGTAGTTAAGTTTGATAGCAACACATATCGTTCTAAAACAACAAATTTGTAGTGTTACAATTTTTGTTGTGAAGGAGGAACCAGAAACTCACTCTTTTCAGGGGAAAAAATTTTTCAGGAATTTTCCGAAATATTGTTGGATTACAACATTGTTGTTGGAGAACAACATGTGTTGCTAACAAACTTAACTACGAATGTGTTGTTAATTTACAACATTTTTTTAAACAGTGTACCTAGTATAGTTGCTTAAAATCCTACATGTTTATGCACAATAAAATGCATAAGGATTCAGTGCGCACGCGCGCGGGTTTCGTCCTCCATATTTTCTTTTAATTTTTATGCGCGCGGCGGGATGCCAGAGCGCCGTGGTGGCGCCTCTTCTGCCCCTTCCCCGTCCCGCCCCGCCCCGCCCCGCCCCGCCCCGCCCCGCCCCGCCCCGCCCCGCCCCGCCCCGCCCTGGCCCCGCGCCAGCAGGGCTGCACTTGGCAGGCGGGGAATAAGGGGGGAGTCTCAAGCCCGGCCCGCGACGCCCCCGGCGGCGGCCGGAGCCGGAAGGAAAGAATAGGAGAGGTAGCTAGTGGGGACCAGGCCCGGCCTCGTCCCGCCCACATAGTTACGCACAAAATTTTATGCATAACTTTGCACACTATGTACATAGTTATGCACAAATTTGTGCTTCAGGGACAGTTAAGTTAAGCATTGGCAGAAAAAATTGTGCATAGTTATGGTTGCTTAAATTCCTGCAAGGCTTATGCACAACAAAGTGCATAAGGGTTTAGAGTGTGCGTTCTGCGCATGCGTCAGACACTCGCTCACACAAACCGGGGAATATTTCCGAAAACAGCCGGGAACTCACGGTAAAATGTTTGCTGTGGCTGCAGCGCAGCACAGCACCTGGCGGAGGGACCTGTTGCCCGGCCCGGCGTGCACCCGCGCCGTGAACGACACAGTAAAAACTTCGTCCAGGTTTCCAAGCAGCCAGGATTTTCTTACACTGTGAAAAATACCTCTGTAAATTTACGACTTTTTTTGTAATTTGTGATTTACAAACGGTGTTGTAGCTTTACGATCGAAAGGTTTACGGGAAAATTTTCCACGAAATATAGTTGTGAAATTACAATTGCGAATCGTACACGATTGTAATTTTATAAAATTACAAGCGCTAAACATCGGCTAGAAAGTCATCCACGAGCGAAAAAAAGGTCCGTCGTAAACTTACAAGATATTTCATAAATCGTTATTTACACTCTTAAATCCTTACAAAGAAAATATACGATTTTTTCTTGTAATACAAAGAAAACTGCGCTGTTGTAATACAAATGGCTAATTCTTTTTTTAATACAAAGAAAAATCTTTGTAACTCAAAGAAATATCTTTGTAATACAAAGGTCGAGCCTTGTAATACAAAGAAATTTCCTCTGTATTACAATAGCACAGGTTTCTTTGTATTGTACGAAAAAATTCCTTTTAGAAGATTTAGAGTGTACAAAATTTATCGTTACTCTACAAAGATGTTTTTCACAGTGAGCGACTAAGTAATTAATGAGAGTGCATGAGATGACATTGCGACCCTGCAGGCCGGTGACGGGACCGGGAGCGGCCGATGCTCCTCCGGAGGACCCTGCCACCGCCCGGCCCCCGCCCTTTAGGATGTTGTAAGTCCAGGCTCCAGGCGCAGCGCTGCTGTCTGAGGTTTTATTTTACTACCAATTTGGCTTTACGAGGGGCCCGCGCGTGCAAGCACAAAGGCGACCGCATCACCAGGAGTGCGGGGGGAGCTGTGCTCGAGGAGACCCGCTACCAGGGTTTGCTTTTGTCCGCGCGGGCGGCATGACAGGGGGCCACCATTGCCCGGCACAACGTTGCAATTTATTTCATTTTTAATAATTTTTTTTCACACCGGAAAAACAAATCGCTCGTCCCTAACGCAAACCACGTATCTTTGCGCGACCCCAGTGAAGCCACGCACGGCTGCGCGACCCCAGTGAAACCACGTATCGTTGCGCGACCCCAGTGAAACCACGTAACGCAATTTTTGGTCATTTTTTAAAAACTACACCATTCGATTCAGAATTCTTTGTACTATAAGAATTTGTAGTCCACAAAAATGACCAAAAATTGCGTTACGTGGTTTCACTGGGGTCGCGCAGCCGTGCGTGGCTTCACTGGGGTTGCGCAAAGATACGGGGTTTGCGTTAGGGACGAGCGAAATGTGCTAAGCAAATCCTTTCCTGGGGCGCTAAAATCAAGTGCTGAGTTTAGTGCCTTTCCTGCGGGGCACTTAATCTTAGTGCCTTTGCAAAGGCACTAAATTTGTATGGAGTATACGCAGCTGGTAGCTAAAGGTGCTAAGTCCTACCTTTAAAAGGCACTAACAAAATTTAGTGCCTTTCCTGGGGCATTAAATCTTAGTGCCTTTCCAAAGGCACTAAATTTTGTTAGTAGTGCCTTTTAAAAGTAGGACTTAGCACCTTTGTTTTTCCAGTGCAGAAGCATTGGGTCAATTCTTAGCTGCTCCTATAACGTTCGCTCGCAGAGATACGCCAGCGGGAGAGAGCGAGGAATAATTCTCGTATGCAAAGTGATTTGCAGTACGACCTTTGCGCGCACTCGTCTGGGATTCCTCTCCAGCAAGGGGGGTGGGGTCCCGGCGTCTACGCGCACAGGAAAACAGACGCACTTAGGCGGGCTCGACCGAGCGTGAAATGGGTTTAGGGATGCTAATCCAGGCTCATGTACCCTGAGCAGCACTGCCCCCTGCCGGCCCCTGCCCCCCCAAGGCCCTCAGAAGCTCGCTCGGATGCGTGGGGCGCGCTCATCGTAAGAATATGTTAATGGAGTTTTTCATTGAATGATTAAGCAGGATACATGGGAAAGTGCGCCCTCCAGCAGCAGTGGTACTACTGCAATACATGTGGTAGTAATATCAACGTTATTCCTAGGGCCCCTCGGTCATTTTGCACTACATTACTGTATCGCAGTCACTGAAGCCTCTATACACTTACTTTTAGTATCTCTAAAAACACCTTTTTTAAAAAAATGCTAACTACTGGAAAAAGTATTTATCACACACTGGCAGGCGCGGATACAGAGATACCTAACCTAGATAACCGCCTGAAATTTAGGCAGAACGCTATACTTTGCCCCTCTAAGTAGGCAGAAATTGCTACTTTGCCCCCCGCCCCCAAGGCTGCCTCTAGATCCGCCACTGCACACTGGAAATCCTATAGCGTGAATTTGAGTTTGTGAATTCATATATGGTTACTTGCCCCGCGTGTGAGAAATTCATATAAGAAATTCACATATTTTACTTATTCAAGACTGCGAATAACGGGAATTCACTCACTTCCACACCTGCGTAGTACACATTGAAAAATAGTCGTGAGGGTTACGGAAAAAAATTTCCATGACAAATGTCGTAAAGTTACGAGTTCGAGTTGTAATTTAAGAGTACTTTTAGGCATCATCACTGTAAATATTATAGTCACATTTCTCGCCCGTATTGAGCGAAGTATTTCTGCATCGCTCAATTAGAGTGAGGTTCGCTAAAACGACTCAAAACGATTCTTTTCTGATATTTTCAAATCGCTTCATTAGAGTGATGTTGACTAAGATGACTCAAAAAGAGCATAGCAAATCGCCGAAAACGTCCTCAAAATGACTGTAATCGAGCGATGTCGATCCGACTCGCTCTCCCTGGAGCAGAGGTGGGATTCGGTACGCTGCGGTACACATTCTGCGGTACCGCCTAAACGCGGTCCCGTCCCGCTACCGTACCGCCGGTCCGGTACCGTACCGTACCGTACCGCCGGTCCGGTACCGTACCGTACCGTACCGCCGGTACGGTACGGTACGGTACGGTACGGCGCGGTACGGTGCGGTCCCGGCCGGTCCCGGCCGGGACCACTCGGTCGGGGCCGAGTGAGCCTGGTCAAGATGTGCGCAAAAATATCACTTTCGCTGGACAAAGCAAGTTCCCTCCCACAGTATGTACAATCCCCTAGGCTGGGCGGCCGGACGGCTTTGGATCCCCCACTACACCGGCGGTACCGGAGCGGTACCGGCGGTACAGTTCGGTCCGCATGCGGTCCCCGCTGGTAGCGCTGCTAGCGCTGCTGGCGGCTCTAAAGCTAAGCATAGCCGCACAGCGCATCGGAGGCGAGCGGAGCGAGAAACCAGGCTGTCTGCCTGGCCGGGCGAGCAGACAGTACCGCACACCGGTACCGCAGCGTACCGAATCCCACCTCTGCCCTGGAGCAAGAAAATTGGGTACAGAAAAGTCGCTCTTCCAAGATCGACAAAGGTGACTCCTCCAGTTACAGTGATGTGTCGATTTTGCTTTCTTCAATGGGCAATAATTTGCTCTCGTAAATTTACGACTGTGATCGTAAATTTACAAATCCGTGTCGTAATCCAAATTCATGAAAAAAGTCGTAAATTTACAAATATTTTGTTCACGGTGCGCGGAGCCACACCCTTCGTACAGCTCCTTTCTATTACATTTGCGAAACGGAAGTTCTCCCAAGGGCCGATTGGCCGTGAAATATTTCCTCATCCCGAGCTGGGGACCTGTTGCGCACGTACCTGAGCGTGAGAAAGGCGAGGCTCAGCCCGCGGGTTGCGCGCGCAGCTGGATGGGGGCTACAGGTGGGGCAGACCCCCCGGCCTGCCAACAGAACAAAAAAAAAGAATATCTTGTTCATGAATGCGTTTTCATCTTCCACATTTAAGCCCCACGCAGGCTAGAGGCGAGCCATCTCGTTCTTTTCTTCTTTTGTATTTCCCTTTCTCTCTCCCTGCTTTCGCATCTTTCTTCCTCGTTATTAAGCCCGCCGTGCCTTTCTCCCGTAAGCGCGCGCGTTCGTCACAGAAATTGTTTCCGCCCAACTACACAGCGCTGGAGGCCACCTCTCTGGCGCAATCTCTACACTAAAAATGCAACAAATGAAGACACGTGCATTACACAAATGACTGGAAATATAGTGCTAGAAATCCAGGTGTGCGAATGTCGCACACTTTTAGCAGGTGTTTGAAGTTCCATTTCGTACACTTGGGAATCCCTAAACCTGTATAAAACACTGTTAAAAATTCCGTGGCATATTACGGAAATGGTTACGGAGAGCACCGTAGTATCTTTTTACGGAGTGGTACGTACTTCCAAAATACAGCAAAAACCTTAGTTGTAAATTACCGCCGCTTCGGTACCTGTTTAAGTACGGAGAGTCCCGTAAAAAGTTTCGATAAAAAGTGCCGTAGTAGCAATATGCAGAATACGGGATTTTGGGGTACGGCTTGCACCATATTTTAGAAGTACGGTAAGGTCCGTAAATCGATTGGTACGGTCGAACCGTATACTTAAAAAACGGTTCACACCGGCTAAAAAGTTTCCGGACAGAACCGTCAAAATTTCCGTGGAAATTTTTAACAGTGAATTTCTGGGAAAATTATTCACACGCATTTTGTTTTTCAAGTGTGTGAATAAGAGTTCACACCAACAAGTGTGCGACATCTTGGGTTAGAGAGTATGTTTTTATCCTTTCTCATTCGTATAGCTCGCGGCGCGCGAAGAGGTGAACTGCGGCTAGACTACACTGTTAAACCAAATTGTCATGTGACGATATATATTGCTACGAATATTTCGTCACAATAGCTGTGATGAAACAGTCGTCACATGACATACATTTCGTCACTTGACATGAATTTTTCGTCACATGACATGAATCTTTCGTCACATGACATGAATGATTCGTCACATGACATGAATCTGTCGTCACACTGTGATGAACCTTATGTCATGTGACGAACCATTCAAAAGTAAAATTTAGCACTGAATTTGTCGTAATGTGACGAATTAAAATTTATCAGTGTAAAGCGTACTACATAATGTGCCAGCGAATGCCATGACTGCATGAATAAATGGATGAAATGATGAACGAGTACCTAAACGAGTGAAAACGTAAGCGCGACAGTGACTGAGTAAATGAATGGGTAGCACGTGGCAGGCTCACGCTCACGCCCACGCCCACGCCCACGCTCACGCCCACGCTCACGCTCACGCTCACGCTCACGCCCACGCTCACGCCCACGCTCACGCCCACGCTCACGCCCACGCTCACGCTCACGCCCACGCTCACGCCCACGCTCACGCCCACGCTCACGCTCACGCCCACGCTCACGCCCACGCTCACGCTCACGCTCACGCTCACGCTCACGCTCCCGCCCACGCCCACGCCCACGCTCACGCCCACGCTCACGCTCACGCCCACGCTCACGCCCACGCTCACGCTCACGCTCACGCTCACGCCCACGCTCACGCCCACGCTCACGCTCACGCTCACGCTCACGCCCACGCTCACGCCCACGCTCACGCCCACGCTCACGCCCACGCTCACGCCCACGCTCACGCTCACGCTCACGCCCACGCTCACGCTCACGCTCACGCTCACGCTCACGCTCACGCTCACGCTCACGCCCACGCTCACGCCCACGCTCACGCCCACGCTCACGCCCACGCCCACGCTCACGCTCACGCTCACGCTCACGCTCACGCTCACGCCCACGCTCACGCTCACGCTCACGCCCACGCTCACGCTCACGCTCACGCTCACGCCCACGCTCACGCTCACGCTCACGCTCACGCTCACGCCCACGCTCACGCCCACGCTCACGCCCACGCTCACGCCCACGCTCACGCCCACGCTCACGCGCACGCATGGGACCCCGCCCCGTCAGCACAGCGTGCGGTGAAACAACAAAAGTGCGGGGCACAAATCGCAGAGCAGGATCAAATTAAACTTGGGGGGCCACGTGGGCCAGCAGCGGCACCCCGCGGTGGGGGCTGGGGTGGGGACGGGAGTGGGGGTGGGGTGGCGGGTGGGGGAGGGGGTGGGGGAGGGGGTGGGGGGGGTGGGGGTGGGGATGGCAAGTCTCGTGTGGTGAGGCCGAAATAGGCGCCAGTGCGTGGTGGGTGGCGATATACAATTCGATTCCAGTTCCAGGCGGCATCAATGGGCGTCCTCCTGACGCCACGGCATACGCATAGCGCGTCGTGCGTCAGGCGCAGCCGTGGACCCAGCCGCCCCACCCCGCCTGACCACGCCCCGCCCCGCCCCGCCCCGCCCCGCCCCGCCCGCTCGCCCACATAAACGTCACGCTGACAACAAAATGAATGGAACAACGTCACAGACCGCAGCGCAGGGCGACGCGCCGCTCCAACAGCGTCGTGATAAATATCCTATTTAAGTCGCGCGCCGCCAAGGCGGACACGCCCGGGTGGGGCGGGCGGGGCGGGCGGGGCGGGGCGGGGCGGGGCGGAGCGTTTGGGACTGGGCGGGGTGGGCGGGGCAGGGAAAGACGGTCCGCGCAGGTCCGCGCGCTCGCGCGCCCAAGGGCACGAAACGAAGCCAAACTCGCATTGGAGTTCGGCAAGAGGACCGCCGTCCCGCCGCCCCGCCGCCCCACGCCGCCCCACCCCGACCAACCCCGACGCACCCCACCCCACCCCGCCCCGCCCCGCCCAGCGCCGACAAGCTCCAATTTTACAAGAAGAATGTTGTTCGGTCGTTTGCTGATAAACCGTCCGCGCTTGGGTGACGGCCGGGCTGTGTCTGTCCGGACGTCCTCAACAAGTCTGATGTCGGCCGGCCTGGGTCGCGGCGTGCTCCTCCGTTCCTCTTTAAAGGGGACCGGGCCGCGCGCGGGAAAAATGCCTGAGGCCCGTCAAGCGCGACTTCCGTCTGGCAAACGCGACCACTCTCATCTCCTTGACACGCGCTAGCGAATAACAATGGCCAGCAAAATTATGCAGATGACTAAAACGGCACCTCCAGGAAAAGCGGTAAGCTCAAGGAACTCTATCACTGTGAAAATTCCACGGTAATTTCTGTAATTTACGACTTTTTCCGTAATTTGTAATTTACCAGGTCTATGGACCGTTGTAAATTTACAATCGAAATCCGTAGTACGTATGACCGTACTGCCTTAATTTAACTTTTTCGAAGTTTGAAGAATTAACGATACCAAGTGTCACGGAAAACACCGTATTTTTAAGACGTAACTTTACGATATGGCTGTTCCGAAAATTTTCAAACTGTAACGGATTTTACCGTAGTATCTGTGGCCTGGCACAGTTATACACTGTATACCGGAGCGAGGATTCTCGCCCTCAGGCGAGCGAGCCATTTTCACTCTCGCTATTTGACAGCGAGGTTTGGTTTTCTCGCCCGAATTTGAGCAATGGTTTCAAAAATCTCGACCAATTTTAGTGAGGGTTATTGGAAAACCTCGCCCTCTTTGAGTGCGGATTTATATCATTTACCTTACTTAATTTGAGTGAAGTTATAGATTCTTTCTGAGTAAGAGCAAGGTTTTAACCTCGCTTGAATGGCGCAAGATGGAAAAATCTGGCTCTTTATAGATGAGACATCTCACTCTTGTATTTGCAATGTATAGAGTACCTGTGCTATAGCAATAAATGCTGAATGGAGGTTGGAGGATAATTTAACATCACTGTGAAAAATATCTTCGTAACGATAAATTTTGTATATTACGATTTACGAAATATGTTGTAAATTTACGACGGACCTTTTATGCTCGTGAATGAATTTCAAGCCGGTATATGAAGCTTGTAATTTTACGATTTGCTATTGTAATCTTACAACTGCACTTCGTGGAAAATTTCCCCGTAAACGTACGACTTATGTGCGGCGTGACTCCTGTATGGTCACGATCCCGTGCTTAATGATAGGTGGGGTAAAAGCTCCGCGCACTGAACGTGTTCAGGCCCAATCCCCCCCCCCCCCCAACCCCCCACCCCACCCCCCTTTTACAAAAAAAAATCATTCTGGGGTGAGGGTTGGGGGTTGGGTGTATCGGAAACACAACGCAGGGCCTATTGGTTTGCCGAGCACTGCGGGGCCAATTTGACACGCCGACCGTGGAAGCGATGCGGAGGCACGAAGTGGCAAAAAAACAGGACACTAGAGCGCCAGTCGAATTGAGCAGCAGCGGAATGAAAGCGGAGAATGAGTAGGTCGAGGGTCGAAGGGGGGGAGGGAACGCAATACGGCCGCCATCTTCTATTGGTATTTGTTTCAACGTTCTTGCGTGATGAAAATCATCACCCAGTTATTGCATTTCTTTTTTTTTTGCAGTTAAGATTAGCGTCGTCTATCACTATTGCCTACACTGTGAAAAGTATCGTCGTAGATTGACAACATATTTTGTAATCACGATTTACCAAATGTGTTGTAAATTTACGACAGCCCATTCTTGCTCGTCAATGAATTCTCGAGGGGGAATTCCCTTCCGTAATACACTGTACACCAGATCCATGTATTACGCTGTAATACCCGTAATGTAATACTGAAAACATGAAAATATTCCCTTAAATGATCAAATATTGTGTGTAATACCAGTGTAATACAGTGTAATACCGAGTAGTCTGTACAAGATTTTCTGATGTGAATTCCCCCTCGTGAATTCTTAAACGATACGAAGTACTTGTAATTTTACAAATTCAAGTTGTTATTTTACAATATTTATCTTGGAAAATTTTCCTGTAACATTTACAAGTATTTTTCACAGTGCTGTGTCAGGCCGACCTCCATGAGCATTAACGCAAATTGTAAGAGAGAGGGAGATCGGCAAAGACATATTTAGTGTGACGCGACGAGTGGTCACACATTATGAAAAGTTATGCTAGTGGGCCGCCACATTGCGGCCAAAGAGCTCCTCTGCAGTGATATTTATGGGTGTATCGCGCATGCGGGCGGAGTGTGGCGCGCCTGTCCGAAACAGATAGGCCAGAGGGGGGCCAAGTGAAGCGAAAGCCGTTTCGGGGGATATAAAAAAGTATGAGTATGGCCGTGGGCTTTCTGGAGGAGGCTACTGGGGCGACAACACACTAGCCCCGGCGGGAGGCGGAGCACGCTAAGCGAAGGTGTCTGGCGCTCCCATATACTGTACGAAAATTTGTACGCCAACGGTGAAATTTTCAATGAGAATAAACGTTGCAAAGGATACACGACTTTTTGGACTTCAAATTTAGGAATTCAAAGATTGTGCATCGTTTATCGAAAGAAAATATTTGGTAAATTTACAAAGATTTTTCTCTCGGTGCGGCACCACGCCGTCCTAACCAGTTCGGCACGGGTCAGCCGTGTTTTATTACGGCGATAGGTTCGTCACAACCCAGACCCTAGGGAGCCCCCGTCGTTCCGCTCTCTCTCTCTCTCTCTCTCTCTCTCTCTCTCTCTCTCTGTCTCTCTCTCTCTCTCTCTCTCTCTCTCTCTCTCTCTCTCTCTCTCTCTCTCTCTCTCTCTCTCTCTCTCTCTCTCTCTCTCTCCCTCTCTCCTCTCTCCTCTCTCTCTCCCTCTCTCTCTCTCTCTCTCTCTCTCTCTCTCTCTCTCTCTCTCTCTCTCTCTCTCCCTCTCTCTCTCAATGACCCAGGTAGGCCGCTCGTCCCCGCCACATGGCGCCGGGAGACACGAAACTTGCCAACTAACTTCTCGCCCTCCCGCCCGGCCCGGCGGCGCTGCCCAGCCCAGCCCCGGCCAATACCAGGACGTTTACGTCCCCCAGACCGGAAGGATCCGGCAGTCGAGGGATCGAGCGGCCAGAAGGGGGACGGGGGAGGGGGATTGGGGGAGGGGAGGAGGGGGAGGAAAACAGCAGCCCCCTGACTCTTAGGAGAGTGGTGCCAGGAGGCGGCCCGAGACGCTCCGCCGCGCACCAGAGTCTGCTTTTTATACTCCCACGTCGATCAACAAACTTCCTATATACGGCGCGCGGTCCGGAAGCGAATCGAAAGGACGAGGACCCGGTGGGCGGGGGGGGGGGGTCTATGGGAATGGGCGACGAGGAAAACTCCTCTGGTTCCGCTCGGGCGGCGCACACGGGGACCGTTATGGACGATGGGGAGGTATTCAATTAGGCGCGACACTCGCTCGACACAAAGACGAAGACACGTATTCGATTCTCCGCGTCGACAGCTGTCTGCCAGAGTCTCGCTCGCGCTATACTTTGTCGTCGTTCCGCCGCGGCGAGGCGGGGCGGGGCGGGGCGGGGCGGGGCGGGGGCGGGGCGGGGCGGGGCGGGGCGGGGGCGGGGCGGGGCGGGGCGGGGCGGGGCGGGGCGGGGCGGGGCGGGGCGGGGCGGGGTGGGGGGGGGGGGGGCGGGGGGGGGGGGGGGGGGGGGGGGGCGGGGCCACGAGGCGCCTCCTCCCTCGGACCAGCAGCTGGCGCGCAGTTTGGATAAAATGCAAATGGACAAGCGGGGCTCGGAAACGAAAAATAATTATTCCGAAAGGTAATAGGGTTTCGCGGCGGAGAGACGCCCCCGCCACGCCTTTCCGATACAATCGATCAATCAGTCAGTCACCGCCGCCCACTCCCCGACAGAGTAAAAAAAAAAAAAAATTATCGTCGCTCTCAGCAGCAGGGCGGTTTTTAGCTCACTGTTTCATTATCACGACCTACGAGGGCTACTTCGCTAAGCGCATTCAGTGGGGCGTGGCCGGGACGCACCACGTGGCCACGCTCCCGTGTTACGTTATTATACACTGGAAAAAATAATGTGGCATGCGTCACAAGGAGTCTTTTAGTGACGTCGGGTCATGAGGTAACGAAAATTCAGTGCATTCTCAGCTTTCAAACGAACTCTAGTTTGTTGAAATTTCTCTTACCGATCGGGAGAAAATGTCGAAAAAGTGAAATTATTTTCGGTTAAGTTATCACGCCCTGAGGGTGAGCCCGTAGTTTTGGTCACGTTTGTGACCTTCTCTGCACTGAAAAATGCTCGCAAAGAATTGGTTCGTATTGCAAACTATTTTCTCGGTAAGTTGCAAAGAGTTTTGCAGCATTGTACTACGAACTAATTCGAATTAGTTCGTAGATCTTCGTAAGCTTACGAACTGCGAAAAATATCCTTGCAGATTCACACGAATTTACCAAATTGAAAATTTACGACAGCCCTTCCTTAATTGCTTGTCGGTAGGTAGTTTTTTTCAGTTGCGCGCAATTTTAAGAAACGCTTCACGGAACAACTAGAACCGTTACAAAACAGCTCATTTTTCATTGCGCCGGAAACTTCCTCATTCGATTAAAAATGTTTCTCGAGGCGCAGGCGGGCTGGGCAGTCAGGACCCACCTGAGCGGCAATGCCCCGAGGCCGCCCCGCGCGCCCACGTCCGCGCAGATCCGGCCGGCCTGATGGATTCCTCCCACCTCCGCCTCACCGCCTCCTGGCCAGATCCGCCAGATCCAGGTCACTGGGCCACCATAGGAGGCGGCGGCGGCGGCGGCGGAGGCTCAGGGTCGTAAGCGATGCGCCGTGAAGGCAAAAGCAAGGCTCTGCAAAAAAAAAAAAAAAAAAGTCGAAAGGACTTAGAGAGAAAGCTTTAAAATGCGAATCGGGTCGGGGTCGGATTGCCTGGAAGGCCTCATGCAGGCCGCTCACGTCACAATTTGTGACTCACGTGCCGGGGCAGGGCCGAGGCGGTGAACGGGGGCGGGGGTGGGGGTGGGGGCGGGGGCGGGGGCGGGGCGGGGGCGGGGCGGGGGTGGGGCGGGGGCGGGGCGGGAGTGCAGCAGGAGCCGAGCAGAGCACATGATACCCCCCGCCGGGCGAGACGCCTACCCCGCCGGGCGCAGCCTTCAGCCGTGATAATGGTCATGGCTACATTTTCCTCGTTAAAGTTTTAGGTGTCAAAACTTTCACCCGGCGAGCTCGTGCGACGAGGCGGAGGCGGCGGCCTGAAGGGTGCCCGGCGCGGGAGACACACTGTCAAACCAAGTGTGCAACTGCTCAACACTTGTGCTCAACTTCCAGCCTAACATGTGCGCAAGTGCGCAACTCGGTGATTGTGCAAATTCTAGCGACAAAAACTCGCCAGTTGAAAACTTCTAAGATGTTTAAGTCGACAGTTGTGCATTTGCAGCCAGCAACAGTGCAGTCTGCCTGGATAATTCGTATTCGTATATGCAGTGACAGTGGTGTTTATTTTATTTTTTTTTTTTTTTTTGGGGGGGGGAGGGGGTGAAAGAGGTGCGAAAGTCAAAAGGAGAGTAGGGGGCTTCGTTAATCTCCACGTGACACCGCAAGAGAGGAGGAGGGAGGGAGAGAGAGAGAGAGAGAGAGAGAGAGAGAGAGAGAGAGCGAGAGAGAGAGAGAGAGAGAGAGAGCGAGAGAGAGCGAGAGAGCGAGAGAGAGAGAGAGAGAGCGACAGTGAGAGGGGCGTAGGGGCGTCTCGTCTGCCAATGTCCGCAGTGTTCGGGCTCCGTGGTCCTCAGTTGAACCGTCGCGCCAGAGGAGTCCCATTT
Organism: Frankliniella intonsa; assembly: GCA_033675135.1. Taxonomy (NCBI): domain Eukaryota; kingdom Metazoa; phylum Arthropoda; class Insecta; order Thysanoptera; family Thripidae; genus Frankliniella; species Frankliniella intonsa. Next base: position 641,411 of record CM066259.1, read on the forward strand.
CCGGCGGCTGATGAGAAGGCAGCGACGTAATGTGGCGCTGCCCGTGGCGGCGCCTGGGGTGGTTGGGGGGGGGGGGGCATGGGCAGGGGGCATAGGCGCTATGGGGGTCGTGTGTCGTCCCCTTGTTCGTGCCGCTTGTACACGGGGACGGTCACCTTCACCAGCTCGGCGCGAGAGGTCTATAGTGCCAGAGTGGTCACGCTGGGACTATGGGGGGGTTACGGCTATTCCTCATGCAAAGGGCCCCCCACCGAGGTCCCCTGAGCCGCCGCTGGCCGAAGGGCCCCGCCGAGGGCGCACCTGGTGATTGCCAGGGAGCCCCGGGTAGGCTGGTCCGAGCCTGAGAGTGGCAAGTGTGTGTGTCTGTGTGTGCGTGTGGTACCCGAACCCACAGCCACAGTGCATGGTAAAAGCTACGACCAGGTTTCCAAGCAGTTTTGGAAAAACCAAAACGATACAATGGAATTTCTCCATTAGTAAAACCTGGCTGCTTGGAATCCTGGACGAAGTTTTTACCGCAGAACACTGAAACCAGGGGAATGATGCATGTCGATCACGAGGATATTATGTGGTTTTTGTGCAATATTATTTAAGCAAGCTCCCGGACTTCATAAACGATGGCACCATCGGATTCCTCGTAAACTTTCTGTTCGAACGAGCATACATGCCATAGAGTTCCAGCCAAAGTTTCCTGGCAAGTACAACTACTATCATTCATAAGTGTCTTTTTCCGGGCTCGAATCCCCAAAAACCCGCATAATAACGCGCGGTATCCTCTCGTGATCGACGTGCATCATTCCTGCGGTTTTAGTGAACAGGCATAAGTGAGAGGGAGGGAGAGAGAGAGAGAGAGAGAGAGAGAGAGAGGAGGGGTTGCTGAGACGCCTGCGTGCTTTCCGATGCAGCGCGTGTTTCCAGAGATGACGGTGGGCCGTAGAGCACCACATGGTGCTGAGTGCGTCTGGCCGTTCGTTCGGCAAAGGGGCACAAGTGGTGACCGGACTGGCGTGGCACCCATCTGGCACCCATCTGGCACCCATCTGGTACCCGTCTGCAGGCACGCCGCGCTCCAGCGGCCCTTCATCAGGGGCAAATGGGCAATCAGAGAGCCCGCCCGCAGGACCAGCCCGGCCCGGCCCGGCCCCGCCCGCGGCACAAGTGTGCAGAGCAACGCACCGCACAGCGCGGGCAAGGGGGTTCTGGTTCCACATCCGGATCCGGATCCGGGCCAGGCAGGGCCATGACTGGTAGTTACGAGAGGCGAGAAAATATTACGTCCGTTGGGTTGGCGCCAATAACCACGATTGGCCAAACGGAATTAGTTCAGCTTTAACGGAATGAGGTGTTTGCGAGGGGGCAACCACTCCCTATCCTAGTGTACACGGGATTTCTACTGATTCCACAAGATTTATCTCAGATTTTCAGAGATTTCCCTGAGATTTCATGAGATTTCACAAGATTTCTCTGAGATTTCATAAGATTTCACAGGATTTATCTCAGATTTCATGAGATTTCACAAGATTTCAATGAGATTTCATGAAATTTCTCAGTTAGATTTCCAAGGATTTCATCGAGATTTCCAAGGATTTCATCGAGATTTCCGAGGATTTCATCGAGATTTCTGAGGATTTCATCGAGATTTCCGCAGGTTTGTACACAGGATTTCACGAGTGGTTGCCCCCTCGGGTGTTTGACTGAGCCAGGTCGGAATACCGTGTAAAAAGCCAACAGACGCGCACAAGAAACGATGAGTTGTCAAATACGGTAAAAATACCGATAGGTACCATTCAAAACGTTAACCAAAACACAACAACCTGGCAGGATTGTGGAGTCTCGTTATAATCGCGTTTTCGGCGGGCGTCGAAAGTACCTATTTCTTGGTGGTGCAAAATCTGACACTCTGGCTATGTTTTGTACCGGGCGTTTCATAAAGGACGCAGGTGCTGCCGGGTTTGCCTACCCGATCTTCCTGTAAGGCGCCATTGCCCCTTGGGTAGGCAAACCCGCCCGCACCTGCGTCTTTTATGAAACGCCCGGTACAGCCAAAGAGGTACCTCGCATAATTGGGTTTCCGGTCTATTTCTGCTCGGATTTTTATTTTGTTTATTTTAACTCTAAGAATAACGAATACGAGGCCGGGCGTAATTACGACCAGCGGAGCAGAAAGATAGGAACGCGTACGCGGCCGTGACACTGATGGGGTCGGACTGGGCGGGGCGGGGCGGGGCGGGGCGTGGTGGGGCGGGGCGGGGCGGGGCGGGGCGGGGCGGGGCGGGGCGGGGCGGGGCGGGGCGGGGCGGCCGGCTCCAACACGTCATGGCGCCGCCGCCACTACGCCTGGCCGCGCCCAGCCCAAATGATAAACCCAACTGTGTCAATGACACACATTTGCTGGTGTGTGAATTTCCATTAGAACCCTTCCCCCTTTAAGTGTGTGAAATTCCTGGCGAATCTTCCAGACACTAGTTAAACTAAGTCATAGTTGTATGCTTCATTGAAGCGTACAACTACGCTTGAATACCTTACGCCCTTCTTGAAGCGTACAACTACGCTTGAATGCCTTACGCCCTTCTTGAAGCGTACAACTACGCTTCAAGGCAATTCCCCCATGCATTAAGATAGGAGGAAAGCAGCGCGGGAGCTGTTATACGCTTCATGAAAGAAAGGCGCTATGTTAGGGTTCTCCATATGGGAAAGTTTTCCTAGACAAACCCTGCCTACTAGGCAACATGCCTACACCTATGTACTGCAGTTTGCCTAGTAGGCAGGGTTTGTCTAGGAAAACTTTCCCATATGGAGAACCCTACGCTATGTTACGCCTTAGTTTTGCCAGTGGAGAGGCAATCGCGTCAGCAGGACCGCAACGCGCAACGTGCGGCTGGGAGCGCCTGCGAATGCAGGGGTAGGCAACCCGGTGCGCCCAGAGGCGGCCGGATTGCCTACATCCAGGCGGTCCAGCGCGCGTGCGTGCCGCTGGCGTTGGTAACGACGCCATTAGGGGCGGTGGGGGTGGGGGAGAGGCAATATACCCTACTTTCTCCCGACGGGAAATATTTTCTTCGTTTTTTTTTCTTCCGAGGTTTAACAAGGCTGCTGCGCCTGTCGGGGGTCCATCCCATTATTATGTTCACTAATATTGGATTTTAATATTCATTCATTTTTATTTTATTTTTTTACTTTTTTATAAAGAAATCAACTCGGCACGTAAGTGTGCAGAAACTGCACATTTGTTTTACCAGTGTTGTCTTTCTAGCCCCACACAATAACTCGAGGGGTCCCCCACTAAAATACTCATTATACACCAAAAAAATTACTCGCGAGTTACTCGCGAATGTTCGCCAATACTCGCGAGTACTCGCCAACACACGCGAAAAAAAATCAAGAAATACTCGCACGATACTCGCCAAAACTCGCGAATACTCGCGAATACTCGCCAATACTCTTCAATACTCGCGAAACTCTTTGTACAACCCTTTTGGAGAGTGGGGGACCCCTCGCCAGGGTTGGCATAGAGTATTAAATTGTGCCAAATTGTGCCAAATTGTGCCAAATGCAATATACCTGGGGACACCTCATGACCTCCAATAGGACTTTATAAATTCGCAGTTGATAGCGTCGTGAGTTTCAGCCAGGTTAGACGCTGACTGAAGCGCAGGACGCCGCGCAGTGGAGAGAAGGGCAATATTATTTGACCAAATAAAATAAAATAAAAATTTAATTTAATACTCTATGCCAACCCTGCCCCTCGCTATAACTTTATTGTGGGGGTAAAAAAACGCCCTGCACCGCGGGTACCTCTGCGCACATGAGCGTGCACAAAATACTGCTGCCACTGCTCTTCGCGAGTACCGGGACCGGGATGTCGCACGCCTCTATAGGCGGCCGGCTGATTAGTGGCGGCGAGGCCGCTCCGCTCCGCCCGACTATCGGAAGTCGATAAGAGAGCAGAGCAGAGCAGTGGGCCACAGTGCTGCAGCCACAGCAAAACCAGCTCGCACGTAATCCCTTTTGGCGGATGACGGGCGGGCTGGGGGAGTGCTAGACACTGTAAAATGTCTAGTTATGTCTATACACCAGATAATGCAAAGTCATCAACTCGCACGTAAGTGTGCAAAGAAACTTTTGAAGCATTTGTATTGCGAACTAACTAAGCTTACGAACTATGTCTTTGCAATACAAGGGTCCCCACAAAATACTCATTGTACAATCTACTTCTAAATCGCGAGTTACTGCGAATACTCGCCAATACTCGCGTTTCTAGAGTACTCGCCAACACACGCGAAAAATCAAGAAACATCGCACGATACTCGCTAAACTCGCAATACTCGCCAATACTCGCCAATACTCTTCAATACTCGCGAAACTCTATGTAGTACAACCCTTTAGATTTGCAGACCCTCGCTATAACTTTATGAAGAAGTTTTTGCATACCTCCGCGCACATGAGCGTGCACAAATTCTGCTGCAGTGCACTTCGCGAGTACCGGATGTCGCACTTATAGGCGGCCGGCTGAATTGGCCGCTCCGCTCCGCCCGGACTATCGGAAGTCGATAAGAGAGCAGAGCAGAATTTAGTGCTGCAGCCACAGCATTTTACCAGCTCGGGGAGCGGGTTTGGGGCGGGCGGGCCGGGGGGAGGGGGCTGTGAGTGGTAAAGGTAAGTGAAGGGATGAGACCTGCGGGGACACCGCGTGGAAGGGAGGAGGGGCTGGCACAAAGTTCTGGTGGTGTGAATAAACTGGAACATTCACGTTAATTGCTACCGCCGTGGTTGATTGCGCGTGTCACAGTGACGGAGGGGAGAGGAGAGGAGCGGAGACAGCGAGAGAGAGAGAGAGAGAGGGAGCGAGGGAGAGAGAGAGAGAGAGAGAGAGAGGGAGAGAGAGAGAGAGGAGTGAGAGAGAGAGAGAGAGAGAGAGAGAGAGAGAGAGAGAGAGAGAGAGAGAGAGAGAGAGAGAGAGAGAGAGAGAGAGAGAGAGAGAGAGAGAGAGAGAGAGAGAGAGAGAGAGAGAGAGGAGAGAGAGAGAGAGAGAGAGAGAGAGAGAGAGAGAGAGAGAGAGAGAGAGAGAGAGAGAGAGAGAGAGAGAGAGAGAGAGAGAGAGAGAGAGAGAGAGAGAGAGAGAGAGAGAGAGAGAGAGAGAGAGAGAGAGAGAGAGAGAGAGAGAGAGAGAGAGAGAGAGAGAGAGAGAGAGAGAGAGAGAGAGAGAGAGAGAGAGAGAGAGAGAGGCCGTGCGTGCGTGGCATCGGACACGCGAGGCCTTGCGAGGACAAAAGGGACACCGCAATCAGGACTCAGGAGGACGACGAGGAACACTAGCTAATGCGCGGCGGTAGAGGCCGAGATGGCACCGGGGGGGGGGGGGGGGAATGTCGAGGAGAGAAGGGAGTCGAAGGTTGATCCGACGAATAAAATTGCCTCAAAAAATGTTTATCAGTGGTGTACCACTGCTAAAAATGCCGCAGTATATTACGGTAATGGCTACGGAACGCACACTGTAAAAAAAGCTTGTTGGAAAACACCCTATTTTGTAACAACCATGATGTTGACAAACAACCATGCTGTTCAAGTACAACAAAGGTTGTTGAGAAACAACAATGATTGTCTACGAAGGAAAACAAGAACTTTATTGTTCCTGGACAACTATTGCTGTTAATGGACAACTTCTGTTGTAGCTTTACAACATTTTTGCTGTCACTTGACAACTTTAGTTGTTACTGGACAGCTGACGTTGTTGCCAGACAACAGCTGTTGTTGTTCTACAGCACGAGTCAGTTAAAAACTTAACAACAATTTGCTGTTAATTCACAGTATTAATTTTTACAGTGCAGCGTTGATGTTTTTTTTACGGAGTGGGGGAATACGGGAAAATCCGTAGTTGAGGTACGGAAGGTTCCGTAAACAGTGTCCATTGAAAGTATCCAACAAGAAAGAAAATACATAGTACGGGATTTGTAACACGACGAAAATCGGTTTGTAATTTGGCGGTTACAGATGCTTGGTACGTTTCAAACCCAATTAATTTGTATTATGAAGAAAATCCTTTGTAAGGAACTAACAGTGCAAATAATAACTCCACATTTGTAACAATGTCATATTTAACTTTTTACTTTCAAACATTTTTTTATTTTTTTTTTGCGCCTCCTTGCAGTGAAGGCGCGGTAGAGCGGTATAATAACGGAGTCGTGTTCCTCTAATCGTGTCACCGTCACCCACCGCCGCCTACCAGACCGGAAGAACTCGAGACCGCGACAAGGCGCCTCACCTAACCACCGCACTCGCAAATAAACGCACCGCAGCGGAAAGTTTTCGCCGAAACAGCAACGCAGCGCGCTGCTGGTAGCGGCCTGAGACCGGGGCAGATTTACTTAGTTATTATCAACCAAACTTATTGTCCCAGTGGCATGGCGGCGCCACCTCGCCCCACACAGCTCATCACCATAAGGACCAAACATCGACATTTTTTTTTTCACCGAGTGTCTCATGAAAAATTCAGGAAAACGAACATATACTCCTTACAGATTTTTTCTCATGTTGCATTTGGCTTATTTTCCTCGTTTGCCGCACTCTGTGCTGCGTTAATATTTTTACTTTTCCTTCCTCTTTTTTTTTTATTGAGGGGCGGTGCGGCGGGGCTGACTGAGGAGGCGTGGCGGGGTGTGGCGGGGCGGGGCGGGGCGGGGCGGGGCGGGACCATCTCTCATACGTCACGCACAGCAGCGTGCTCTGCTGTCTGCGCAAGTCCCGTGTCCTCCTAAACGTACATCCGACCCCGAATCCATCTCTTCAATCGAACGAGAAAGATGCCTCCTCTCTTCTCTCTCTCTCTCTCTCTCTCTCTCTCTCTCTCTCTCTCTCTCTCTCTCTCTCTCTCTCTCTCTCTCTCTCTCTCTCTCTCTCTCTCTCTCTCTCGCTCTCTCTTTCTCTCTCTCACTCTCTCCTCTCGCTCTCCCTCTCCTTCTCTCTCTCTCTCTCTCTCTCTCTCTCTCTCTCTCTCGCTCTCTCTCTCTCCTTGTGATTTCTCTCTCTCTCGCTCTCTCTCTCTCTCTCTCTCTCTCGCTCTCTGTGTCTCTCTCTCTCTCTCTCTCTCTCTCTCTCTCTCTCTCTCTCTCTCTCTCTCGCTCTCTCGCTCTCTCTGGGAGGCGGCGGGTGCCGCGGATACCCGCTCGACCCGGCAATACCCGCCACGACAAGTGCGGCCGCTGCATTCGAGATGCGTGAGGTGAGGTGAGGAGGGGGAGGGGGGCGCTCCGGGGTGAACGGGTGTCAGCGCCCCAAGCAGCTCGCCACGCCCCACCGCACCCCACCACACCCCGCCACGCCCTGCCACTGCCACGCCACACCCCACCGCGCCCGCGCCATACCGACCGACGACCCGCAGGGACCACGCACCTCTCTCACATTACGTCTGACATGTCAGAGGGTATTTTTTCCCTTCCGCAATATCCCTCTTACTGCCGAAAAAAGCGAAAACGAATGACGCTGTACATTTTACCGTAGACTAACAACAGCTTATTTTTTGCTCGTTTGAGAATGACATGCCGCGCTCATCAAGTGTCATGATATTTTTATAACTTTGGAATTTGATATCGTAATTAATATTTCACACTACTCGTAAAAATTTTCTGTCATATCCCAACAAACATTTCTCGTAGTGAAATAAGCGTTACAATTTTTTTTTCACCAGAAGATGCTCTGACATGTTGAGTTTTTTTTTTTTCGGGGGGAAAGGGGGCGGTTGAGGGGGTGGGGGTTAGGTGGTAGGGTCCACGGAGAGATCGGCGGAATCTTTCCGAGATCAAAGATACCCGTGTGCACGCCCCGAATCCAGCGGCACGTGGCGCGGCGCGGTGCGCACTGCGCGCCACTTGAGTCCTAGAGTGACTCCTAGAGTCTAGGACTCTACCCGCCACCAGCCACCCTCAGCGAGAGGCGCTTCTTTTATTTCCCGCCAGTATGGCGTTCGGCGTACGGCACCTCTTGGCGCAGGAGAGTATTTTAAATTGTAGTGAGCGATCGTAAATGTCCTGGACGCAATTTTGCGTCGGCGGAACGCGTGTAGTATAGCGCGGTGTGGCAGGTCGGGGTGGGGCGGGGCGGGGCGGGGCGGGGCGGGGCGGGGCGGGGCAGGGTGGGGCGGGCCACACCTCCCCACAGCAGAAGTAGTATGCACACGCACCGACGCGTATGTTTATGAGCTTCGGAGGGCTATAAACGGCAAAGTGTTTGAGTACGCGAGCCTCGGGCAGGCACCCCGCCCCGCCCCGCCCCGCCCCGCCCCACCCCGCCCCGTGCCGCCACGCCGCCCGCCCCGCGGGCTGAAAGAACCTCTACAGGGGGCAATAACGCTGAGGGTGTGAGGGAAGAAGGGGGAGGGAGTTTTCACTTGCAGTGTTTGTGTACACAGTATTCCATAATTAGTATATTATACGGTATTACGCCGTTATTATTATTTAAATATTGCACCCATACTTCCGATGTTTCAGTGAATTTTTAAGAAGTTTCCGGTATTGCATCACAGATGAAGCGTACATACACTGTTCGAAATACGCACGGTAAACGCCTACGATCCGCGCCGTTAGTTTGTCACGGGACTTACTGTAATGTTTGCTTACGGTCTTTACCTTACGGGATATGCCGTAATTTTGAAAACGTGTTGGGGAGTCTCAATACACAAAAATTCCAATACAATAAAGTATACACCCTAACTGTATTTGTATGTTCTTGTGCAAACGTTTGTGCAAAGTTAAACATGCATATCGTTTCACACAAATTTATGCGAAAAACTGCGTAAATTTATACAAATGTATGCACAAAATCGTTCAAATCACCGCACAAATTTGTGTGAAAAATTTGATTGCTTAACTTTGTACAAATGAAAGATACAAATCCGGTTAGTGTGTAGTGCGTACCATGACGGGCTGACCGTACAAGAAAATTACGGCACGGACCGCAGGCAAACCCTGACTGGCTTACACGCAATGAGAAAAATAGTCGTAGGTTTACGCCGTACACTGTTAAATTTTAAGTCGTCACATTACGACAAAGTCAGTGCTAAATTTTACTTTTGAAAGGTTCGTCACATGACAAATGGTTCATCACGGTGTGACGAAAGATTCATGTCATGTGACGAAAAATTCATGTCAAGTGACGAAAGATTCACGTCATGTGACGAAAAATTCATGTCAAGTGACGAAATGTATGTCATGTGACGACTGTTTCATCACAGTGCTTGTGATGAAATATTCGTAGCAATATTTATTGTCACATGACAATTCGGTTTCAGTGTAGGTATCCGTCGTAAATTTACAATAACATATTTCTTAAATCGTAATTTACAACTTTCGTGAATCAACATAGATGTTTTTCACAGTGCGGTATTACAGGAAGTATAAAGACCCCCTCGAGAGAGAGAGAGAGAGGAAGTACCCATTGGGGTCTGTTAAGGGGTGAAGATTACCCATGAGGGGCGGATGATGTGGCCGAGGGGGCGGGAGGGGAGGGGAGGGGGCCCCGCAGGGGCCAGCCGTCGTATCAGATAGTGCATTTGCATTCGCTGTAGACCCCCCCCCCCCCCCCTTCCGCCGTGGAAGGGCCCCCTACACACTTTACGCTGAAATCGGTCCAAGGGGCAGACGAGAGCGGCCGGGGGATGATCGGGGGGACGAGGAGGGAGAGGGATGGGAGGACAACGGATGCGGGGACCACTTTAGGCTGTCCTCTAACCCCCTATCACCACTCAGCTCGGCCCGGCCCGGCCTGGGGCGCGCCCGAGGCCTTGGGCAGCTTCACCGCCCAGGCCCGTCCCGCCCAACGGCCCACAGCCACGCCACGCCCCACCATGCTCCCCCCCCCCCCTTCCCCCGTCATCTGCACGGCCACCCGCCGGCTGATTTCGATGCCATCTCATTGCCAGGGGTCCAACGCCCAGCGGCGTTGCGGCTCCTGATAAGACTCATTGACAAAGTCGAAGCAGTTCGAGGCCGGTGCCACGCCACGCCGCGACCCGCCGCGGGGAAGGGCGCCAGGGTGAAGAGCCTCCGACGGGGAAACAACTCTGAATTTTGGTGCACAATTGTCGTGAATTTTTTTTTTAATTTTTGTGAATTGTTATAGGATTTTTGAGAATTTTCTTTTGAATTTTTTCTCAATACAATTGTCGTGAATTTTTTTTTGTGAATTTTTGTGAATTTTTGTGAATTTTTATAGGATTTTTAAGAATTTTCTTTTGAATTTTTGCTCGATTTTTTTTTGAAAGTTTTGTGAATTTTTGTGAATTTATGTGTTTTATATGAATTTCTCAGGATTTTTTTCTGATTTTTTCTGAATTACGAGGTGTACAAAAAATTCAGAGTGGTTTCCCCCTCAAGGGCCTCCCGAGGACATGTCCAGATCGTCGCTGACAGACACGCTGTATAAATGTTGCACATTTGTAGGTGTTATTTTTGTTTATTTTTCTACGCTTTTATTGCGCTTTCGTGTGTGTAAAATACCCGAGAAAATCCTACACCTTTACACGTTCAAGTATGCGAATGAAACTTCACATACCTGCAGGCATGCGACACTCACACCCATCTCACTATGAAAAATATGTTCGTACATGTACGATATATTTTTTAATTCATCATTTCTTCTTCTTCTTCTTCTTCTTCTTCTTCTTCTTCTTCTTCTTCTTCTTCTTCTTCTTCTTCTTCTTCTTCTTCTTCTTCTTCTTTACGCATTGTAGATTTAAAGTTAATATTTTAACAGGGGGCCGGGGGTTTAGGAGGTGAAGTGAAGCAGAGGTAACGGCAAGAAAGCTGATTGGCCTGCCAGGCCGGTGGTTTGAGCTGAGCGCGCGCCCTCGCGGCCCTCGCCCTCGGGCGCCAATTAGGTGAACAAGAAGACGATGGGGATTCACTGATTTTTCATCTTTCATTTTGTGTTTCGTCGACTCGCGCTCTCCAGCTGTTGTATTTTTTTATCGTTTATTATTTCTCGGTACGGTCGGTAAGAAATGAGAGGAGTAAGAAGGAAAGAAATACCAACAGTGCAACGGAAGGGCATAGACCGGAGCTGAGCACGGTGGTGGCCTCGCCCCGTCAGCGCCCCGCCACGCCACGCCCCGCCTCACCCCACCCCGCCCCGCCCCACCGCGCCCCACCCCGCCACGACCCGCCCCGCCCTCGGCATCCAAACACCTGTCCCGCGGGGGGGTCAGGAAAAAGAGAGCGGCATCGGCCGGAGAGAGAGACGAATGGTCCCTCAATCCACCCTGACTGCTACCACATATTGGTCCCTCCAGCCGCCCGACCGCCTTTACGTCCTGTCTGTCTGTCTGTCTGTCTGTCTGTCTGTCTGTCTGTCTGTCTGCCCGACCCTCTCCCACACCCCCGCTCCAATAAGAAAGGCCATGCACCAAACCGATGCGTGCCCCGACTGGCGAAGAGGCGGTACCCGTGGGTGTGGGTATGCCCTCCGAGCCATAAATTTAACGATATAGCACTTGAAAACAATAAAGGTGGTACCGAAAACAGTTGGCAACTCTCGGCTGAAATATTTTCTTTCATTACGAGTACCATCTGTGTTGCTCCGGCTTGTGGTGTGCGTTGCGTCATGGGAAAAACAATTCCCGTAAAACTTACAACTATTTTTCACAGTGTAACTTTTTTTTTTGGAAACGTCAGGATATAGTCCATCTTCATATTCAAACTAGCCAATCCGATTTCCGCTGGCTGGAGCCCGAAATCCAGGAAACAAAACAAGATAACAAGCAAAGAGTTTCTCGGAGGGGAGAGGGGTGGTAAGAAAAGATAGGCGACCGCGGAGAAGAGCAAAGGGGAGGAGTGGCAGGGCGGGGCGTGGCGGGGCATACTGCTGAGGATGACGACGCTGCTCATTACATTTTGGCAAGGCGGATCTCTTTTCGAGAGACCGCACTTTTCTTATTTTTATTCGTCTGCAGCCTCGCAGAATTGCATCGCCTGGCATATTTTGTCTCTACGGCACCTCCCTATGGGACTACTATTCTCTGTACGCGTGGTGGAAACTAAGTGACAGGTAGGGAATTATAATTCGAATAATAAGGGAGAAAGTTTCTCTTTGCGTCCCGTTGTTCCCAGTGCCGCTGCCGCTGAGTATACTCACATTTAAGTGATAGAACGCGCCGGTTGTCCCTTGCCGTGCTCCGTGCTCCGGGCTCCGGGGGGCACTTGCGCCCCGCCACGCTCTGCCCGCCACGGCACGCCGCAGGCCTAGAGGCGGCTGGGCCCCCTGGCCCCTGGGCCCCTCTCGTGGAGTGGAGGGAGAACGGCACCCCAGCGGGCTTTTCAACGGCCTCCTCCAAACTCATTACACGCGCAACACGTCGTTGGACCATCCGTCTGGCCTTTTTTGAGTGGTTAGGGAAGGGGGGGAATCTTAGAGGGTGGGAGTGAGGGAGAGTGAGGGAGAGAAAAAGAGAGAGCGAAGGAGGCGGGAGAGGGAGAGAGATAGAGAGAGAGCGAGAGAGGGAGAGGGGAGAGAGGAGAGAGAGAGAGAGAGAGAGGCGAGAGGGCGAGAGAGGGAGAGAGAGAGAGAGAGAGCGAGAGAGGGAGAGGGAGAGAGAGAGAGAGAGAGAGAGAGAGAGAGAGAGAGAGAGAAAGAGAGAGGAGAGAGATAGAGGAGAGATAGAGAGAGAGAGAGAGAGAGAGAGAGAGAGAGAGAGGGAGAGAGAGAGAGAGAGGGAGAGGGGGAGAGAGAGAGAGAGAGAGAGGGAGAGAGAGAGAGAGAGAGGGAGGGAGAGTGAGAAAAAGAGAGAGAGAGAGAGAGAGAGAGAGAGAGAGAGAGAGAGAGAGAGAGAGAAGAGGAGAGAGAGAGAGAGGGAGGGAGAGAGAGAGCGAGCAAGAGGGAGAGAGCGAGTAAGAGGGAGAGAGCGAGAGAGAGAGAGAGTCCACCCGCAGAGGTCTCACGCGTCAGTCTTGTGAGACAATACCCGGAATAATTGAGTAAAACAAAAAAAGGTGAAGGGAAACAGTGGAAACCTAACTACGACTGACTTTAAATGAAAATCCTCGCAACTCATAAATAAAACGTTCCCGACTCGTAGAGCTGTATGGGGGCTAGCCACAGATGGATGTGCGTAAGAAGCTGTCCGAAGACAAATCACATTTACAAAGTTATTGCGCTTGGTCCTCGTTGGGGACCGGCCTTAGTCCGCGCACGTGGCTTGTTCTGTGTGTCGCTGCGCGTAAAAGATGGAAGTTGGTACAAGCGTAGGGGTGCCTGTGGGGATTTAGATCCAACAAAAAGAAACGCCCCCCCCCCCCCTCGGTACACCAAGCCAAGCATTATTCACACCTGAGCCGGACCGAGGGGATAGCCGGGAGTAGAGGAGGGAGGCGGTAAGGGAGTGCGAAGGAGCAGCAGGGTTAAGGTTAGGGGGAAAGGGTGGGGGAGGACGAGCGACTGCGCGACCAGCCACAGCCGAGCTGGCCTTGTTCCAGAAACCACGGAGACAGATTCTTTCTCACCGTTGCCAACCACCCTTCACCCTCCACCCGCCTCCTCCCCGCCCGCCAGACCTACACCTACCCGTAAAACTCCACCAGCTTGGCGCGGGCGGCCGGACCGTGCGCTGCAAGAAGTACAGCCCTGGACAAAAAAAAAATTACGCGTAGGTAGGTTGTCTGGCTTGAGAATCCCTGCAGTACAGGGGTGAGGCGTCTGCTGACATAAGGGTTAGGGCAGCAATAACTCAGAGCGTTGTGGCTGCAAAATGTTTAGCGCTGTGAGGTGCAAGGAGACAAGCCCCCTACACACACACAGATACACACACACGTAAATTTCCTGCAGAGTTTGTTTGACCTCAGACACTGTCGAGGAGATAACGGTGGTAGTCGCCCTACTGATCCCGTTTTCGAGAAGCCTACTCTAACATGCACGGCAGTTTACTCGAGTTTACTCCACCGCCGTCACTATAAACGCTGTGGCATCTTTTGAGGCCACAAAATTGGCGTCCTCTTTTGAACGCCAAATTTTGGCATCTTCCTAAAGGGCTTCCAATTTTTGGCCACTTTTAACGCCAACAATAATTGGAGATGGTGTTCTGTAAAGGGAGGCAAAAATGTGGCATTAAAAGTAGCCAAAAATTGGCACCCTTTTAGGAAGAGGCCAAAATTTGGCGTTCAAAAAAGAATGCCAAAATTTGGCATTAAGAGTAGCCACTGCGCTTACAGTGGTGGTCGGCCGCGATTCACCGCCCCGTCTCCGGCACAGAGCGGCATGGTCGAGCGCACGCGCACACTGCACTGTAAAATCCTTACGAAGAAAATTCTTCGTAACGTTGCGAAGCATTTGGCTGCTTCGCAATGCTTCGTAATACGAAGCATTTTCTTCGCAAGCCCTGCCTTACGAAGAAATTTCTTTGTACTCTACGAAGAAAATTCTTCGTAATACGAAGCAGCCGAATGCTTCGCATCGCAGCTTACGAACTCCTACGAACGCTTACGAACACAATTTCTTCGCAAGGTTTTTACAGTGTGGACTTCACGGCTATCGTCCCTTTTTGCCAACATATTCCTCCTCTCCACTCTTTTCCAGCTAGCAGGGCTCCCTCCCCTACCCCCTCTCTCTCTCTCTCTCTCTCTCTCTCTCTCTCTCTCTCTCTCTCTCTCTCTCTCTCTCTCTCTCTCTCTCTCTCTCTCTCTCTCTCTCTCTCTCTCTCTCTCTCTCTCTCTCTCTCTCTCTCTCTCTCTCTCCCTCTTTTCTCTCTTTCTCTCTCAGCATGGTCCCTGGCTCTGACGCGCGGTCATGTTTGTCGCAGGACCTCGGCCGCCTCGCCCTGCGCCCCGCCCCCGCCTCGCCCGGCCGCTTGCCCACAGTACACGTTTTGCGGCCGCGCCCCGCCCCGCCCCACCTCACCACATCCCACCCCACCCCGCCCCACTCCGCCACGCGGCTGCCGCCACGCCTCTTTGCGCCCACTCTTAGACGGCCGGCTGGCCAACACTGGCCCCCACTCTCGGCACACCGTACTATTTTCAATTCCATTAATGTCCGCCGCACCCCTGGCCCCGCCCCCACCCCTGCCCCATCCCCGCCCCACCCCCGCCGGGCTGTACTGCGTATCGCACACGGGGCGGGGCGGGGCGGGGCGGGGCGGGGCGGTCAGGCCAGGCCGTCGCCGAAACTATCAACAGAGCGCTAGGCTGTGGTCTGGTCTACACCGGAAAACCGCGAGTGTGAACACGAGTCGGTGCGCCTTAACTTCCTCTTTTACACCATACTTGTGCCTTCAATAAATGTGCGCATACACTGGAAAAACAAAGGTGCGACGTAACGCCTTTAAAAGGTGCTATTCTCTAGTGCCTTTAGAAAGGCGCGACACTGTAAAAAATACCGTCAAGAAGAACCGTACAAACCGTTCTTGTACTTGAAATTAACTGTGAAACACTATACATTCAGCTCGTTGCACCCTACAATGTACAATAAATTTTAACAATTTTCTATTGTGCTTAGAAATAACAATTCCAAACTGTTGTGAAATTGTGGTATATTTTAACAGTGGATTGTGTCCAAAGGCACTAAAATATAGCACCTTTTGGTCAAATTAGTGTCTCTGTAGGGGTGCTGTTTGAATAATGCCTTGGTAAAGGCACTATTCCGTGTAGCACCCCTACAAGGGTGTTATGTCCTACCTTTGTTTTTCCAGTGTAACTTCCAGCAGTAAAAACCTCACTCCGTTTCTTGTTGAATCATGACGGAAGCAAAGTTACCCTCAAGTGTGCGACATTCACACACGTGTGCGTGTGTTCCCGTGTACAGGGCGAGGCCTCCGCGCACGCGGACACCCATAAAACGGTTCCGTTGATTCAACGGATTTGACGTTAAATAGGAATATAGGCGATTTTTCCCATGATTCAAGAAAATTTCCCAATGCTTCTACGGAAATTCTATTAAATCATTGGAAATGTCATTGAGTCATTGGATAAATTTTCAGGAATCATGAGGAAAATTGCATGTATTAATTACTATTTAACGTCAAATCCGTTGATTCAACGCGGAACCGTTTCCCGGGTGTGTGAATTGAAGTTACGCTGCGACGGCCATGGATCTCGATATATAATTTATATAATAATATCAACCTCTCCTCCCTCCAGCCTCCAGCGGGCCAGGCCGGCCCGACGCGACGCCCAGCCCGACGCGCGTACACTGTGAAACCAAGTGTTCAACTGTTCAACACCTGTAAATGTGCAACTTCCAGTATAACAGGTGCAAGTGTGCAACTCAGTATTTGTGCAATTGGAAGTGTCAAACTCGCCAGTCGTACACTTGTAAGTGTTTAACTCGACAGTTGTACACTTGCAAGTGTTCAACAAGGGAAATGTTGCACGGGGAAGTTGAACACATGCAAGTGCACAAATGTCGAGTTAAACACTTACAAGTGTACAACTGGCAAGTTCGACACTTGGAATTGCACAAATACCGAGTTGTACACTTGGACGTGTAGGACTGGAAGTTGCACACATTCAAGTGTTGAACAGTTGCACACTTGGTTTAACAGTGTAGTGCGATCTCCTAGTTTCCCGCCTCCCCCCCCCCCCCCCCCCCCTTTTCACATATTCCATTGCAAACCGTAATTTAGAGCTCGCCTCGCCTCGCCCCGCCTCGCCTCCTGGGCCGCGCGGCGCGCCCAGATAGAGCATGCAAAGTGATTTAGTTACTTCAAGACGGCGAGAGAAGGGGGGGGGGGGGATAAAGAGTGGGAGCCGGTCTGCCCCCTCCCCACCCCACTCCAGCGAGGCGGACCTGATGGAGAGAGAGCTACTTTCGAGGGCAATCCCCCCCTCCCATCCCTCACCCCCCGCGGCAGGAGGCGAGAGAGCCGGAGGGGGGGGGGGGGGCAGCAGGGCGCAATCAGTGACCCGACGAGCAAGGCGGGGGAAGCGGGCGGGGGTGCACACGCAACGCGCACCCAACTTTGCCACTCGTGGGAGTCTTGGCGAGTGTATCACACACACACATACACACACACGCCGTGCCACCACCGCATGGCCGCATGGTCGCCAACCCCACGAGTACCGCAACTTCCCGACGGCGGCCGACCGCCTATCGCCCGAGACAGGAGACGCGACGCTCGCGCTCTACTAGCTGATTGAGCCGCCGCCTACACTGTCAAGTTTCAAGTCGTCACATTACGACAAAGTCAGTGCTAAATTTTACTTTTGAAAGGTTCGTCACATGACAAATGGTTCATCGCAGTGTGACGAACACGGTAAAAACCGCGTCTTGGTTTTCAAGACCTTTTGGAAAAACCAAGACGCTGCAATTCATTTTCTCCATAAGAAAACCGTGGCGTCTTGAAAACCAAGACGCAGTTTTTCCCGTGAAAGATTCATGTCATGTGACGAAAGTTTCATGTCATGTGACGAAAGATTCATGTCATGTGACGAAAGATTCACGTCATGTGACGAAAGATTCATGTCATGTGCACCCTCACTCCCTTAGTGACCTTTTTGTTGGTAAACTATCAACGTATTTGTGCATTGATAAGGTATAAACAAATTTGTTTTTAACTCGCAATAATAACGTTGATAGCTTACACACTTCTCTTACCAACAAAATGGTTTTGTTGAAAATTACTAAACAAGATTGATGGTACCAATTAACAATTTTGTTGATACCTTATCTTATCAATGCACAAATACGTTGATAGCAAAAAACAAAACTCTCCATAGGGAGTGTGACGATAGTTTCATGTCATGTGACGAAAGATTCGTGTCATGTGACGAGAGATGTGACGACTGTTCCATCACAGCTCTTGTGACGAAATATTCGTACCAATATCATCACATGACAATTTGGTTTAACAGTGTAAAACACAAACAAATGAAAACGAGCCGTCGTGGTGCGCGGTAGTGCCAACTTCCACATTACTCTATTACTTCCCGCCGCGCTCGCTCGAATGACCAACTTTGCAATTTCAAAAGTCGAGCTGGTCAAATGTTCGAGCAGTGCGAGAGGGTGGCGTGGCGTGGCGTGGCGTGGCGTGGCGTGGCGTGGCGTGGCGTGGCGTGGCGTGGCGTGGCGTGGCGTGGCGTAGCGTGGCGTGGCGTGGCGTGGCGTGGCGTGGCGTGGCGTGGCGTGGCGTGGCGTGGCGTGGCGTGGCGTGGCGTGGCGCGACGCGGCGTGGCGAGCTTTCGGGAGGAGTGGTGGGGGGTGCGATGACATTAGTGTTGGCGTCGTATACTAACCCTAACGACCGTTTCCGGCGGGCGCGGCTGGGGCTGGGTCGGCCCGGCCCGGCCCGGCGCTAGACCTATCACTCGGCAACCCCTATCCTATTATGCTGCCGGCCCGACACAACAGATGCTTGTCGAGATGGGCTTAGCCGTGCCCGTCCCGCCCCGCCCCGCCCCGCCCCGCCCCGCCCCGCCCCGCCCCGCGGACGCACAGCGCGACATCGCCGAGTTGTTCGCTGATAAAATTTGAATGGCGCATAATACCCCATCGCTCACATTCTTGTTTTTTGTGTGTGTGTTTTTTTTTTCTTTCTTTTTTGCATCAATTTTAATTTTAACTTGGCTGACGTGGAGTGGCGTGGCGGGACCCGTCCGCCCCTTAAAGCACAGAACCCGACAGCTCAACTCTTTAGGGGACCGAGTCGACCATTACGAATTAATTTCCGGCGTTCAGTGCGTCTGTCAATAACCCGGCGGCGGCTCAGCCAGACTGTCTGTCTGCCGGGGCTGCTTCCACGAGTTGCAAAGAAAGGCAGAAAGACAGGAGAAAACGTGGGAGAGAGAGAGAGAGAGAGAGAGAGAGAGAGAGAGAGAGAGAAGAGAGAGAGAGAGAGAGAGAGAGAGAGAGAGAGAGAGAGAGAGAGAGAGAGAGAGAGAGAGAGAGAGAGAGAGAGAGAGAGAGAGAGAGAGAGAGAGAGAGAGAGAGAGAGAGAGGGAGAGGGGGGAGGATAGAGAAGTCTACCCAATCTTCGCGCAAGCAATGGAGTTTTAGCCTGCGGCTGTCTTCCACTACCACAAAGAGAACTGTCTTCCGTCCGGTACAGAGGAACCTGGACCACAACACGTCGGGGGTTGCCTCCATCCTTCTACTCCAAATTTTTTTCCCTAAAAACTGAAAAGAGAATTGGCTAACTACTTACTGAGCAATCCAAACAACCGTAGCTGTGGTTGAGTTAACAAAAGATTTCAAGAAATAAGCATCTCTTCGAAGGCATGTTGGGGGCGTTTTCAGTGCGGGAGCCGATAATTGTGAATTCATAAGACCATCCAGGAGAGGCAAGCCAAAGTTAAACCAACTCTCAGAGTTTGATAAGAGAGGCCTCTTGCGAGGCTACAGCCCGGTGGACGCGCCCCGCCCCGCTCCGCCCCGCCCCGCTCCACCCCGCCCCGCTCCACCCCGCCCCGCTCCGCGCCCCACCCCGCTCCGCCCCGCCCCGCTCCGCCCCGCCCCGCCCTCCTTCACCGATACACATCCGCGGTCACTCACTGGTAAAACAAAGGTAGGATATCCAACCTTTAAAAGCACCAAAGCTCCAAAGACATTACAGTGAATGTTTTTTTCTCGAAATATTTCCTTCCTATGGAATAAAATTGAATTCTTAGACCTACTATCGCATTCTTCGCTAAATTCCGGGTCTTACGAGCCTACCTATACATGTGATAGCGGATTCTGTTCAAAAATAGCATAAATTGGTTTTTTTTTTACTTTTTTACTTGCATATATTCATGTGCTGACCGCTTATCAGAACGCTATCCCATGCAGGCTCGTTTGACACGGTATTAAATATACTTTAGCACCCCTGGAAAGGTAAGGAAATGGCACCTTTGTTTTCCCTGTGCTCTCGTCTGCCCTGCTCTGCGGCGTGTGCCTCCTCCTGTCCTCCTGTGCAGCGGGCTGTGTGACGGTCTGTGTGACTGTCTGTGACGGCGATGCCGGCGGTGACGGGGGCCTAGCAAATAGTGCAGCAGAGGGAATTGTGCGGTAGGGCGCCACTGCTACACCGTCGGTTGTGTCAGTGGGAGGGCAGGGCTCGTCACTGCCAGGAGCAGGCCCCGCAGGCGCACCCGTCTCCTCCTCCTCCTCCTCCTCCTCCTCCTCCTCCTCCTCCTCCTCCTCCTCCTCCTCCTCCTCCTCCTCCTCCTCCTCCTCCTCCTCCTCCTCCTCCTCCTCCTCCTCCTCCTCCTCCTCCTCCTCCTCCTCCTCCTCCTCCCTCCTCCTCCTCCTCCTCCTCCTCCTCCTCCTCCTCCTCCTCCTCCTCCTCCTCCTCCTCCTCCTCCTCCTCCTCCTCCTCCTCCTCCTCCTCTCCTCCTCCTCCTCCTCCCCTCCTCCTCCTCCTCCTCCTCCTCCTCCTCCTCCTCCTCCTCCTCCTCCCTCCTCCTCCTCCTCCTCCTCCTCCTCCTCCTCCTCCTCCTCCTCCTCCTCCTCCTCCTCCTCCTCCTCCTCCTCTCCTCCCCCTCCTCCTCCTCCTCCTCCTCCTCCTCCTCCTCCTCCTCCTCCTCCTCCTCCCCCTCCTCCTCCTCCTCCTCCTCCCCCCCCTCCTCCTCCTCCTTCTCGTCCTTCCTCTCCTCCTCTCTCTTTGCCCCCTCCCGCCCCCGCACCCATGCGCAGCTTTGTGCGCAGAGATCCAATCCCTATATTGTTCCGCCTACATGTTTTGTGCACTGCCTGCCGAGTTTCCTCTCAGCGTGAAATGTGTTGTGGTTTGCATAGCGCGGCGGGCCGGGTGGCGCGGCGAAACGGGCGAAACCCTCTGTAGCCTCACGCCAGGCCACGCCACGCGCGTATAAAAAAGGAGCCAGGCAGACTGCGGATACGTACGACCAATCGGCCAATGCCACGCTCGCCAATCTATCGAAAGTTTGAATGAGCGGTGCGAAAATCGGGACGCGCGCGATAGCGGGGGCCGCACAAAAAAAATGGCTGTGGTGTGGCTGCTGTGAAAATACCCCAAGGGCTTAAACAAAAAAAAAAACGTCTGTTATTGTTTTTCCACAGTGGTGCGTACGAGAGAGTTTCTGGAGGGAGAGAGAGTGAGACAGACATACGGACAGACATACACACACACACACAGCGAGAGCGGGAGAGAGAGAGAGAGAGAGAGAGAGAGAGAGAGAGAGAGAGAGAGAGAGAGAGAGAGAGAGAGAGAGAGAGAGAGAGACGTAAGAGACGATCGAAAATAGCCTATGGCACTCCAGCGACGGGGACGCGCAAACACTCCAGGATATAAAGATCGTCAGAACAGCAGCGCGGGGAAGTTCTCAAGATGTGCCAAGACGGGGCGGCGTAGAGGACGGGACGGGGCGGGGCGGGGCGGGGCGGAGCACGGCGGAAGACGCAGCGACAGCCGCCGAAACTTGTCGGATATTAAAAGCAGACGAGTGTGTGGTGCTATACCATGTACATTTGTGTACACAGGAGGGAAAGAGAGAGATAGAGAGAGAGAGAGAGAGAGAGAGAGAGAGAGAGAGAGAGAGAGAGAGAGAGAGAGAGAGAGAGAGAGAGAGAGAAGGGGCGAGAGTACGGCGCGGCGGATGAGGCTACAGGGCGGCGGACGGGACAGACTAATGGAATAGGGCTTTAGCAATATTGACAGTATTTTACGAGGTGCCTGGCTGCCTGGGCGCGGCGGGGCGCGGGGCGCGGACCATCGACATATCCTCGGCAAAGCTCACACGGCACGGCCATCTGCGCGCGCGATCAGGAAGGGCAAACAGCAGGGCCCCAGCGGAGGCGTGAGGTGAGCTAAGCCCCTCCCCCGCCCCGCCCCGCCCCAGCCGTGACGCCCAGGGAACCTTTCTGCAGACGTGCGCGGGCGTGTTGCCTACTCGCAGGCGGGCGCAGTGCTGAGTGGTGACCGCCGTGACGGTAGGCAACCCTGCCACAGGCGTGCGGGCATGTTGCCTACTCGCAGGCGGGCGCAGTGCTGAGTGATGACCGCCGTGACGGTAGGCAACCCTGCCACAGCCGTGCGAGCATGTTGCCTACTTGCAGGGGGCTTTGGCCCTGTGCTGAGTGGTGACCGCCGTGACGGTAGGCAACCCTGCCACAGGCGTTCGGGCATCTTGCCTACCCGCAGGTGGGCCCTGTGCTCAGTGATGACCGCCGTGACGGTAGGCAACCCTACCACAGCCGTGCGGGCATGTTGCCCACCCGCAGGCGGGCCCTATGCTGAGTGGTGACCACCGTGACGGTAGGCAGCCATGCCACAGACGTGCGGGCGTGTTGCCTATGCGCCGGGCTCCCTGCTGGGGAGAGGATGGTTGGTGGGTGGCGTGACGGTAGGCATAGCGTTCGCGCGTGACGCCCTTTGAAGTGGCGCTGACCGTAAACCTTCCCACACTTTCCCCCTCGCTAACTCTATCCCCCGATAGAGTGACTGATTGCGTGACCTATCCGCGGCCTATCCGCGGGGCAGGGGCATTCGCTCGCTCTCCGCGACATCAGTCGATGTCGTGAGAGGACGAGGTTGGGAATGCTTAGGGCTTACAGATAGGGGCCGGGCGCGGTGCCGTGCCGAGTCGAGCCGCCGAGGAGGCAACCACTCCCCAACCTAGTGTACACGGGATTTCTACTGAATGCACAAGATTGCTCTCAGATTTTGAGAGATTTCTCTGAGATTTCTATGAGATTTCATGAGATTTCTCTGAGATTTCTTGAGAAAGAATTTCATGTGATCTCGCCCGAGATAAAGTTTCACAAGAATTCTTGCAAGATTTCAATCAGATTTCATGAAATTTCTCAGTTGAATTTCCAAGGATTTCATCGAGATTTTCTAAGGATTTCATCGAGATTTCTCAAATTTCAGAGTGAGGATTTCAGCGAGATTTCTGCAGGTTTGTACACAGGATTTCCCGAGTGGTTGCCCCCTCGCGAGCCGCCTCTCGAGCGCGATCAGTCCACAGCGGACGCCGCCGCGCCGCGCGTGAGCGCTATAGCTCTCCGGACGCAGCCCCGCCCCGCGGCGCACCCACGCGCACGGTGGCGGTCGGGGCTGCGTCCGAATAGACACTCTAAAAAGCTTACGGTGATGTTGCCTGTAAGCCACGGTGACCCCCGCAGCACTGTAACTTCACCTTCACACCACATGATGCGACCTCTCCAGGCAGACGTCACACTTGCAAGTGTGACGCATGCCATATTATTTTTTCCAGTGTATTCAGGTTACCGTGTCTGCAAAGTGGCGAAAACGTACTACTTCTCCGGTTTAATCAGGAACATCCCGAAAAAAAAATCATTTTCGCTCTGAGCTAGGTATTAAGGGGATTAAGAAGTCCGAAGAGAGGACCGATGGTAGAGAATGGAATCGTACTGTGACCTGATGAGTTTCTACCGCTGGAGTGAACGAGATGAATGGGGGTTTGGGGGGGGGGGGAGAGAGAGATAGGGGGTGTGGTGGGTAAGGGGTAGGGGGAGACGTTGGGAATGAGCCAGGAACATAGGAGACAAACTCATGGGAGAGAGAGGAGATTTAGCTGGGGGATAGGGAGTTCCGCCCGCTCCACCCAACCCCACGAGCGAGGAGATGGGGGTATAAGGGAGGGTTGGTAAAGGGTATCCGGCGAAGGGGGTGGACAGGGGCGGTGCAAGGTGCGTGTGGGGGATGTGTTAGGGCGGAGAGGAGGGGCTCAGGTTACCCGAGCTGGCCGGGTCGGCGCTTGGTCGTTTGTTGGATAATTAATCACTGGAGAGACCAGGTCTGCGCGCGAGTCAGAAGAAAGAGAAGGGAGTCCGGGGCCGGACCTCACGAGACACGAGTGGCACGCTAGTAAAAAAAAACGTTCACACGGAAAAAAGGATTTTGTTATCACAACAAACGAGTTTGTTAATATAGACAACAAAAAAAATTGTCCCGGGAACTAAAAATTTTGTTGGGAGAACCAAGTTTCTGTTACTGCAACAAAATGTTTGTTGGGGGAACAATCTGTTAGTTGTGACAACAGAATGGGGGTTTTGTTGTCACAACTAACAGATTATTCCCCCAACAAACATTTTGTTGCAGTAACAGAAACTTGGTTCCCCCAACAAATTTTTAGTTCCCGGAACAAATTTTTTTGTTATGTCTATATTAACAAACTCGTTTGTTGTGAGAACAAAATCCTTTTTTTCCGTGAATTTAGAGTAACATACCTACACTGTAAATTGAGGAGAATGAATTCTGACTCAAAACAAGCGACATATTTTAATAATGCTCAAAAAGGGCGACATGGATTTGAGATGCTCCTACAGAGCGATGTTTCTTTAGCTCACTCAATCTGAGTCATCTGAAGTCGCTCAGTTTAAGCGATATAATGTAATCTTTCTCCAATGGAGCGATACAATTGCGAAAAATATAGAATGCATGATCTAATTGAGCGAGAAAAAACAATCTTGCTCCTGGGAGAGCATTAAAATTTGGGTCAAAAACTCGCTCCTCTGGGAGCAAGAATGCTGACTCCTCAATTTACAGTGTATTTGGCCAGGAGCGATAAATATCACCCAGCTGTATCCCTTCCCCAACAAGGAAAAGCGCGCGGTCATTCTGGGTGGCTCTTTGTGTCGGTCGACGTGCAAACATTTCCGAGAGCCTTTTCCGCTTCCGCCGCGGGGCCCGTCAGCTGACTAAATATGTTTGGCGGTTTAGCGTCTGCGGTCGCCTCGCCTTTCTCATCTGAATTCAAGACCCCCCCCCCCCCCTGTCGGACTCTAGTGAACCGCCTGTAATCCTGTGTACACGTTAGCCTGTAATCCACGTGTAATCTCACTGTAATCCCTCATCAAAGTACACAAAATATTTTAAATATTATACAAATTAAACGATTTAGCACATAAAATCAGGTATGTAATCATGTGTAATCCATGTAATCTTTTAATCCTGTGTACGTCCGTCAACAGAGTGGTGGCCCCCTCGTGAAAAATACACTATTTGCTGAATACCTTGGCATGTACACACGAAAAATCACACAGAAACCACGCGTGAACATGCCGACGTATACAGCAGATAGTGCGTACCTTGGCATGTACACACTATTTACTGCATACATAACCATGTACACACTATTTACTGAATACCTGTAAGTATGCAGTAAATAAAGAATACTTGAACACACTTGGTTTTCCAGAGTTTGTGGATTCACGATAAATTTTGTAAATTACCATTTACGAAATATGTTGTAAATTTACGACCGACCTTTTTTGCTCGTGAATGAATTTCAAACCGATATGTAGTGCTTGTAATTTTACGATTTGCAATTGTACTTTTACAACTACATTTCGTGAAAAATTTTCCCGTAAGCCTACGACGATTTTCCACAGTGTAGGCAATTTGAACTACAAAACCCCTGCATGTAGGCAACCCATATGGAAACACCCCCCCCCCCCTCTTCCCCCTCCTGTCTACAGGACCTTAATACGCCCCTGTGTTTTGCCGCAGCCCCGCCCCACCCCTCCCCGCGCCTCGCTGCTCCCCCCGGCCCTGCTGAACTTGGTCCAGTGGTGGTCTCCCTCCGCGCCGCGGTCAGGGAGTCAGCCGTCAGGGCCCACTACTTTGCCGCGACAGGGGGAGGGGCACCGTGGGGAGGGGGTTGCGGCGGGGCGTGGCGTGGCGTGGCGTGGCGTGGCGTGGCGGGGCCGGCCCATCAAAAGATAAAGTCACCGTCGCCGTCCGCCCGAGTCAGGGACTTCCCCGCACCCGCAACTAACCCCTCCGCCACTGTTTATCATACTGTTCTTAGCAAAAATATATAATTTCTTGCAAAAAAAAACTGAAATTTAACACCTATTGGAACACATCTTGACACTGCATTGAACATATTTGTGATGCCAAATTGACAACCGCAGAATGGTTAGAAAAGCATTTGTTCGCCCTGCAGCTCGTTCCCCAGGTGTTAAAGCGGCGCTCGGGCGTGGATTTCCTACTTCTCCAGGGCGCCCTTCTCTCATGATGTACCGGGTGTTTCTTTGAATGCGTAACAGTGTTGCGGGATTGCATACTCTCCACCGCTGCAGGGGCCATGGCCCCTTACGGGCGAATGGAGTAGGCAAACCCGCAACACTGTTACGCATTCAAAGAAACACCCGGTACTAACGTGAAGCTCATGAAATTCGAGAAAGCAAAATTGCGGGTGTTCCTATCGCCACTGATAACAAGCTTACTACCAATATTAGCAAATTTATAATAAAAACTAAGCTTATTGTTGCGGGTCTGTCTATCCAAAAAAATTTCCGGGGTGCCTGGGCCACCCAGTATAAGTGTTGAGCAGTTGAACACTTGGTTTAACAGTGTATGCCAGCCCCTCTAAACTTCCAGGGTTTTACTCCCCGCGCGACTTTTGCGCGGGGCACATCCCCCCCCCCCCCTGCGGCCCCGCTCCGCCAACCACCCGCTGTACTTTAACATTTTATTCCCTCTCGCGTTGGGCCCCGCGTGCAAGGATGTGCGAAGAGTCAAGTGAAATTGATTTGAAGACGATTGCGCCGATCCACGCGGGGTGTGTGCGACCACGGCTGGTGTGCCCCGCGCCGCCCAACCCCGCACCCGACCCCGCCCAACCCCGCACCCGATCCCGCCCCGCCCCGCCCCGCCCCGCCCCACCCGATCCTTTGTAGCTAATGCCGCCAATCTCAAACTCTGCGGTTCCTCTCTGTGTCGCTCCCGTCGCGACAGAGAAGCTGCTTCGCGGAGACACTCTAAAAAATCTTACTATGTGATTTCACTGTAAGCTCCGGTGAACCCTGCAGCACTGTAGCTTACGCACGGTAAAACTGGCGTCTTGGTTTTCAAGACAACTTTCTTGATTTTCAAGACGTTTTGGAAAACTCAAGACCTTTCGTTAACGTCCTGAAAACCAGGTCGATTTTCAATACATTGCTCTTGGTTTTCAAGACATCGTCTTGAAATTATTCCACTTTTTCAAGACAACGTCTTAAAACCAAGAGCAATGTCTTGAAAATCGGCCTGGTCTTGATTTTTCCAAAACGTCTGGGAAATCAAGACGCCAGTTTTACCGTTCGGTGACATTCACCGTAAGCTACAGTGCTTCAGGGTCCACCGTAGCTTACAGTGAAAATCGCCGTAAGCTTTTATTAGTGCGGACCGGAACTGCCTCGTCTCACGATCATTCAGCTAAACCCAGCAGAGCGGAAATACGCGCTGGGACAGTAAGACAGAAAGGCGCTTAGCAGTCTCGAGAGGGAAGGGGAGGGCCCAGGGCCCCGCCCCGCTCGCTTGGGCCTCCTGGCCGGGCCGGCGTCCACTTGGCTACCCTCTCAGAATAATTCCATCATTAGTCACCCTCTGGATTAAGTCCTCGTCGACCGACCGTCGCGACACGAAATTTATTTTGTCCGCACTGCAGGATACTTTAAAAATGCTTTAATTCAACCCAGGTAGAAAAACAAAAATGACAACTGAAGATTAGGGAAATTCACACTTAAAAGGCAAAGGCAAAGAGATCCACCCCCGGTTTTCTTCACTGTAAAAAATGAGAGACCAATACGGTGCCAGGTACGGTGCACCGTACCTGGGAAATTGAAATATGGTACGGTGCACAGAGTACGGAGAGACCGTACCCACTGAGAGTGTTTCACGTGTCCCTTAGCTGAAACGGCCCAGCCGTACCCCAGTAAAACCGGTACAAGAACTGTTGCTCGAGCTCCGCCCTAGCCCCACTAAAACCCTGCCCTGCCCCACCGTATCAAGTACACTGTTAAAAAATTAGTGATTTTACAGAACATTTCGGCCCACCCAGCTGCCAATTTTAGCGCTCTGGGAGTGGTCAATATTACACGTTTTGTAGGGTGTTACAACTGGACAGGCGGGGCGGGGCGGGGCAGGGCGGACAGGCATAGCATCGGTGTGGGCAAATTTACTAGCCTATGCGAAATTCCCAAAGTTTTCTTTGTAAGATTTTACAGAATTCTGTAAAATTACAGATTTTCTGTAATCTTAATTTGCAGAATATGTGTGTAATTTTCACGTCGTTCAATTTTTGTACATTGCCCATGTTGAACATTGACGCATTGTAAATTGCTAAACACTAAATTAAATCAGGTGACCAGTGGGAAAACCATTCTGGCCCATGGAACGAGCATTTGTCGTCACTATGGTACGGTACTGGCCCATGGGATCGAGAACGTGCACGACCAACACGAAGCGCGCATAGTAGCGGCCAATGGTATACGCATCTGTTAAACGTTGCAAAGTTTAAGTTTTTTTTTTTAAGTTAAATTTAATGTACCAGTAATTTGGTATTGTCTATGGGGTGTACTTTGTTCGAGGCGGATCCAAATCTAGAGTGTCTGTGAATATTTTCTAGAGCTCAAGCCGTATTTCAAAGATGCCAGAACTTATTACAAGTGTTCTGTAATTTTACAGACTATGGGCCTACTAAAATACTTCCAAGAAGCTGCCTACCAAATTTCAGGTTGAAAATCTCCAATATTTGTAGATTTTATAAAGTGTAGAAATTAATTAGCGGTTGCTAACCGTCATCTCGCCGTTATTATTTTTTACAGTGTTGGCAGTTTCCTCCCCTGTTTTCTTGGCAGTTTAACGTCGAATGCGCGCCGGCGCGTCCTTGAGAGTGTTTCACGTGTCCCTTAGCTCGGCCCAGCCACCCCAGTGGACACTGTTGCTCGGCCGGCCGCCCCGCCCCCGCCCCACCCCGCCCCGCCCCACCCCACCCCGCCCCGCCCCACCTCGTCTCTCTTTCAGACGACAGGGAACTCCCCGGGGCCCATTCCTCGCCCCGGCCCACTCCAGCTGCCATTAGCGCTCTGGGAGTGGTCTTGCGTGTAGGGTGTTCTCTGGACAGGCGGGGCGGGGCGGGGCGGGGCGGACAGGCCACAGCATCGGTCTGGGCATTGTATCGGTGTTCTATTTGAATCCTGCACCTACACTGTTAACGCTGTGGCAACTTTTGATGCCAAAATATTGGCGTCCTTTTTTGAAATCCAAATTTTGGCATCTTTTTACGAAAACGCCAATTTCTGGCCACTTTTAGCGGCAAAAATTGGCATTCTTTAAAGGGAGGCCGAAATCCGGCATTAAAAGTAGCCAAAAATTGGCATTCCTTTAGAAAGAGGCCAAAATTTGGCGTTCAAATAAGAATGCCTGGAATGGCCTGGAAAGGTACAACGTCACACCTTTGGTTTTCCAGTGAGCATGTTGTTTTTTTTTTTTTTTTTTTTTTTTCTTTTTGTGCACATGCGGTGGTCGCGCGGTGGTGCCGGTAGGCAATCAAACAGACGTGGTCGTTTGTTTCAAACACGCCACCCGCCCACTTTTAATGTGAATGTAAATTTCTAGCAGTGTTTTCATGCTTGCACTCGAGAGTGTGTGTGTGTGTCAGGGGGAGTGGAGGAGAAAGACCAGGCACGCGATTTCTGCAGACCGCACCACACCAGCCGGAGCGGGCATATAAGCGTGGCCCATTATACCGACTGCGCTCGGCCCGGCCCCGCCCCGCCCCGCACCGCCCCGCCCCGCCCCGCCCCGCCCCGCCCCGCCCCACCCCGCCGCGCCACGCGCCAGGTGTGAAGGCGGGCTGGCTACCCCCAGCCCCCCGATAACGCCGCCACGCCACGCCACGCCACACTGTAAAAAATAGTTGAAAAGGTTACAGGAAAATTTTCCATGATAAATATTGTAAAATTACAACTTGAAAGTGTAAAATTACAAGTACTTTGTATCGACTTAGAAATTATTGACGAGCAAGAATAGGCGGTCGTAAATTTACAACATATTTTGTAAATCGTGATTACAAAATATGTTGTAATTTTACGAAGATATTTTTCACAGTGCACGACCGAGCGTAAAGTGTATACGCATAAACGACGATAGTGCAAGGCGTGGCGTGGCGGCGGAGCACCGCGCCGATCACAAGTTCCACGACGCCCAATAAGGCCCCCCCCCCCCTTACCCCTCTGACCATCCTCCTCCTCTCCGGTAACAGTCCCCTTTATTTTTCCCGCCGCAGAGGGCGCGGGCGGGTGCCTTGAGTGGCGCCGCGAAGGTCGTTAAAAGGGAAACGGGGCAGGAGAGAACTTCCCCTTTCCAGTCGTTGGTTGCGCAAGCGGCGTGGTTAGTCTCTCCCCCTCCCTTCTCTCTCTCTCTCTCTCTCTCTCTCTCTCTCTCTCTCTCTCTCAGGCTCTATGTTTCACTCTCGCTTGCTCTCCACTTTTCCACCCTCTCACCACCAAATAACAGACATCGCCGCGGGTCCTTAATTTCCACTTTCGATTCCTCCTGCCGGGCCGGGGTGTGCAAAACGAACGCTGTCATCAGTTTAATGTTCATGAGAGGACCTTTTTGCCGAACCTCCAGACGCCTGCCGCGCCCCGCACCACCGCCTCACAGGGTGGGGGTGGGGTGGGGGGAGGGGGGGGTGGCGTCTGATCCCGAAGGTCACTCCCGTCGGACCCCCGTCTACCGAGAAAAGGACAAAACTGGGGTGATCGGAGCCAGCAGACAGGCTGGTCGGGGCAGGGTGAGGCGGGGTGGGGCAGGGTGGGGCGTAGTTAGGCGGACTGGGGCGGGGCGGGGCAGAGCGGGGGCGGGAGGTGGGGCGGGGTGGGGTGGGGCGGGGCGGGGCGGGGTGTCTCTTGCTGGAGGCGCGCAGGGTGTTACCCGGGATGTCGAGTGGGTGTCTGCGAAACCCCTGTAAGATGTCAGCGGCGTGGCCCAGCCGCGGCACGGCCGCCCACAGGCATCCGCCTTCCCTCATTGGAGATGACGAACAATTCATGAAATGTCCTAAAGGCGGCGGTGACGTTAGTTTTAAACGCTCGCTGTGCCGGATCTACAAAGAGCTGTCTGTATACACAGAAAAAATATGTCGGTTAACTTCGGGACAACCGCCGAATTAGTCGTGACAACTAATATAAACCTGCTGGCAAACATATAACGTGTCTGCGTTTGACGGTAATTTCGTGTTTTACACCCCACATATAAATTGTCCGGATTTCAACTAATTTATTAGTTGTAGCGACTGATTTTCGGTCGCCACAGTGGACTTATATTTTTCCGTGTACACTCTTAACTTCTTACAAAGAAATTTCTTGTATTACAAAGAATTCTGTGCAACCGTAATACAAAGCCAATTTTTTTTTTTGTAATACAAAAAAAAAATCTTTGTAATACAAAGCAAAAATTTTTGTAATACAAGAAATTTTTCTGTATATTACGGTTGGACGGGCGAGTGGGGTCGGCGCGAGGCTATTGGCGGGCGAGTGGGGCCTGAGCGAGGCTAGCGGCGGCGCCGAGAGTACAAGATACCAGCGAGCCGTGGTCGAGGCGCCAGACTGAAAAATGTGGGCACCGATATCCAATAAAGCGAATAACATAGCGGAAAGTAAAAGAGAAAAAGTCCCAATATTTCCGGTTACGTTCAGGGTCAGGGTCGGCCAGTGACGGCTGGCCCGCAGTACTGGAGCAATATCCCCCGATAGATACAGCCAAATAAAGAAGCGTCAGAATATTACCGGAAATATGTGGCGCGCTGGTGGGACCACGGCCTCACTCTCCTGTTTCCTGCTGCCAGCAGGGGCGGGGCGGGGCGGGGCGGGGCGGGGCGGGGCGGGGCGACGATAATACTAATGCAGCGGCAGAACAGCGATAACGCCCCACGCTCCCCTCCTGTCCCCTTCCACCCCGCCGCGCCGCCCCAACCACACCGTAGCCCCTAATGTCGCCCAACGCCGCCGGTGGAAGGAAAACTTTTTTTTTTTTTGCACAAACTTTTGTTGATCGGCTGAGTTTTAAATACTAGCCATGACATGTAGCACTATACGCACGCGTATTAAAAAAGTTTTGAAGTCGTCTTTTTTTCGTAACGATTAACCATTACCGCAAAGCGTACCGCGCACAACCAACCGCTCTCCACAGAAGCTACGGGCGACATAAATCTTGCGCAGGGGAAGCATGTGTGTAAATAAATCAGCTCCAGCCAGCCCTCCCCCCTGCGTTTCTACTTTGTTTCCTCCCATGATTGTTTTCTTTATTTCGATTGGGTGCGGATTGGCATTTTTGTTTCGGTGCGACCTCATCACAGAGCAGGCAGGCCAGGCAGGCAGGCAGGCCACACAAGAGCATAGAGGGCAGAACCAGGTCACTGGGTGAGCGTCAATATATAAAGCAACACCGTATCCGCCGGGGCTCGACTTTTTCTCCTCTCTGTATAAGAGAATGTGTGATTGTCAGTGAGTGAGTGAGTGAGTGAGTGAGTGTGTGTGTGTGTGTGTGTGTGTGTGTGTGTGTGTGTGTGTGTGTGTGTGTGTGTGTGTGTTTGACCGAGGGGCGTTAATCATCGCAATCAGCAGCAACGACACGCGTTGAAAATTGAGGAGAGAGAGAGAGAGAGAGAGAGAGAGAGAGAGAGAGAGAGAGAGAGAGAGAGAGAGAGAGAGAGATGTCTACCCAATCTTCGCGCAATAAGCAATGGAGTTCTAGCCTGCGGCTGTCTTCCACTACCACAAAGAGAACTGTCGCCTGTACGGTACAGAAATCTGGACTACAACACGACGTCGACGCTTTCCTCCTTCCTTCTACTCCAATTTTTCTTTTTTTCTTTTTTTTTTTTTTGTGTGTGTGTGTGAAAACTGAAAAGAGAATTGGCTAACTACTTACTGAGAGAGAATGAGCGAGAGAGAGAGAGAGAGAGAGAGAGAGAGAGAGAGAGAGAGAGAGAGAGAGAGAGAGAGAGAGAGAGAACGAAACTTGCAAAGATTACCGCCTTTGTTTGCGCATGTGAGCGGGTCGGCACACCGGGACGGGGACGGGTGTTCGTAATCGGCTAAACGGCCTGCCCCGCCCCGCCCCGCCCCGCCTTGCCCCGCCCCGCCCCGCCCCGCCCCGCCCCGCGCACCGGCAGAGCAAACAGGAAGCCATAACGGGTAGGCGAGGCGTTCATTACCATTTGCCGATACTCCACGACACGGGCTTGGCTTGCCGCTGAGCCCAGAGCCCAGCCCAGCTCAGCCCAGCTCAGCGCACGGGGTAGGTAGGCACTTAGCCGCTCAGCCGACACGGGTAAACGCAACGTGCACGCACGAACAACGGCAACACACACGATATAAGCTGCCAAAGAAAAGTTATGCCTCGGTAATCTCACGAAATCATACCACTAGGCGCTGCCGATAGGGTGAGAGAGAGGGAGAGGGAGGGAGAGAGGGAGGGAGAGAGGGAGGGAGAGAGGGAGAGAGAGAGAGAGAGAGAGAGAGAGAGAGAGAGAGAGAGAGAGAGAGAGAGAGAGAGACAGAGAGAGAGAGACAGAGTGAGAGAGAGAGAGAGAGAGAGAGAGAGAGAGAGAGAGAGAGAGAGAGAGGACCTATTCCGAGGGGGAAACAACTCTGAATTTTGGTGTACAAATGTCGTGAATTTTTGTGAATTTTTGTGAAATTTTCTTGAATTTTTATGAATTTTTGCTCGAACTTTTCCTAAATTTATTGTAAATTTTTGTGAATTTTTTGTGAATTTTTCTGAATTTTTGTGATTTCTTCTGAATTTCTCTTAATTTTTCTGAAGTTTTCTGAATTTTTTCTGAACTTTTCGAATTTCTCTGAATTTTTCTGAATTACTAGGTGTACAAAATTTTTAGAGTTGTTTCCCCCTCGACCTATTCTCTTCCTCCCTTTCCTTTCCGCCTCCGGCGAGGGTTTTGATGGTTTCAATTAAAGGCCGATACAGGGATGGGGAGGCAAGTGGAGGGTTGCTCACATTACCACTACAAACAGAAGACGGCCGCCCCCCCCCCCCCCTCCCCCCCCTCTCCAACTGGTCCCGCCGTTCCGCTGCCAGAAGGCACCCTCTCTCAACGCAAACGTAACCGGGGCGGGGAGACACGGAGAGCTTGCACCCGGAGCCCACCCCGGACCCGGACCCGGAGGTAGAGGCGCCGCCCCCGCCCCGCGCGCTCCGGGCCGGAAGTGAGAGGGGTCCTCGACCGACTGCGCCTTACTGTGTGGGCAAAGCTGCTCCCCTAGGAACGTATTGGCGTGATAGAAAAAGGCGAAGCGGCGGAGGCCATTAAATACAACGTCTTTTTGCGGTCCACGCGCCACTAGAAAGCCGCTGTAATGTGTACCGGGCGTTTCATAAAAGACGCAGGTGCGGGCGGGTTTGCCTACCCAAGGGGCTATATGGCGCCTTACGAGGAGATCGGGTAGGCAAACCCGCCCGCACCTGCGTCTTTTATGAAACGCCCGGTACACACTACATTGACGTTTGTATCGTTTTTTTTTTTTCAATTGGCCTAGAACTTACATAAGGGCCGACCGAGTTGGTGCGGGCTGGATGGTGGTGGTGATTGGGGGGTGGGGTGTAATTTATCGCCCCGAAATGTATGTGGAACTCCACTCAAGAGAGCTGTGTTCGGTTCGGAGGGGGTAGCCGAGTCGGTCGGGGTGGCGCCGAGGCGAGGCGTGTTGTCTGGTAGAATATTGGGGCTGCGAGTGGAAGCAGAGGGCAGTGTGTTGCTCAGCGACCCAACCCCAAGCCCGCCGCGCCCCGCCCAAGCCCTTCCATAGAGCGTATGGCTAGCTATTACTCCAGCCCTAACCCTTCCGTACAACATCTCTCACCGAAGTGTGACAGTGACAACCGCATAACCAACCACACTGTCAAAGTAAGTGTGCAACTGTTCAACACTTGGAAGTGTGCAACTTTCAGTCTGACACGTGCAAGTGTGCAACTCGTCAGTTGTACACTTGTAAGTGTCAAGCTCGCCAGTTGTACGTTTGTAAGTGTCCAATTCGACAGTTGTGCACTTGCAAGTGTTAAACTGTCCCGTGCAACACTTCCCTTGTTGAACAGATGCAAGTGCACAACTTTCGAGTTGAACACTTACAAGTGTACAACTGGCAAATTTGACACTTGAAATTGCACAACTGTCAAGTTGCGCACTTGAACGTGTTACACTGGGCGTTCAACACTTACAAGTGTTGAACAGTTGCACACTTGGTTTAACAGTGCATTTGCTGCGAGTGTGGATCACTCTAAACGGCACCCTCTCGACGCGACCCTCGACCGCGCGGTCCCAGCTTCCCTCATCGCCGCCTCCGCCCTCCGCCTGCTGGCAGCCTGCAGCGACAGCACAAGGAGTCGTCTTGGAAGGGAGAGGCTCAACTAAAGATCTTGTTATTGAAAAATGAGACGCCCTTTTTTCACTGAGAGCAGGGGAAGTATGAGAGCGGGTGTGTGCGTGGGGGTGGGGGTTGGGGAGGGAGGGGGGGTGCACAGGGATGACTCGGAGAAATGGCTTGGGGGAGTGGTTGGTAACGCGGCCGTGGGCTGGAGCGGGGGTGGATCGTCCTGAAAGTGATACGACCACTCTCCCTCGCTCCCTCCCTCCCCCGTGACACCCCACCGTCCCTCACCTACCCCCCCTCCCAACCACCACCACCCCAGCCCTACCCCACAGCCACCAATTTGACCGTTACCCGCATTCCAGCGGAAAGTTTCGAGTGGACAGCACGGCCGATAAGGATGAGGCTGGGTGGCGTATTATTACGGTCGCTCTACCACTTCTGCGGCCGCCCCGTCCCGCCCGCCCCGCCCCGCCCCGCCCCGCCCCGCCCTGCCCCGCCCCGCCCCGCCCCGCCCCGCCCGCGCGGCCTCTCGGAATGGACAGCCTCAGTGTAGCACCGTCATCGATATTGCCCAATCCAGTCAGACGGAAC
Source organism: Frankliniella intonsa (assembly GCA_033675135.1). Classification (NCBI taxonomy): domain Eukaryota; kingdom Metazoa; phylum Arthropoda; class Insecta; order Thysanoptera; family Thripidae; genus Frankliniella; species Frankliniella intonsa. Next base: position 677,042 of record CM066259.1, read on the forward strand.
GTATCTCTGAACTCTCCTACTTTCTCCCTCCCACTCGTATAAGGGATTGCGGGACGGTAACTATTGGTATTTCAAGGTAAAGTGTACCAGGAGAGTACGGCAGAGGTGTATGCTAAAGGAAACATCGACTTCAGTCGCCTCCAGGGCATACGCTCTTTCACTGGTAAAACTAAGGCGTGTACGCCTTTCATGAAGCGTACAGTCCGTACGCGTACAAGAGCTCATGCGCTCTTTTCCTCCTATCTAAATGCAAGGGGGAATTTTCTGGAAGCGTAGTTGTATGCTTTAAGAAGGGCGTAAGGTCTTCAAGCGTAGTTGTACGCTTGAAAAAGGCGTACAACTACGCCTTAGTTTTACCAGTGTATACACAATAAACTGGACAGTCCCAGTTTGGTACTGTCGGAGCCTTTCAGTGAAAGGCTTTCACTGCACTATGGTGCAAGTGCACCAAGATGTCTGCCTGCCATACACCGAAGTCCCCTGCCTGACTCATTCCATCAGCAGGAATGGTGCTAGGCAAACGACAAAGGTGTATGCCCAGGAAACGACCTGAGTCGCTCTGTTTTCTGTAGCATACAACATTCTCGTACTCTCCTGGTACACCTTTGAAATGTCAGTGTAGAAACCTGCCTCGGTAGACTTACACTGTGAAACCAAGTCTTCAACTGTTTAACACTTGTAAGTGTGCAACATCCAGTATAACAGTTGAAAGTGCGTAACTCGGTATTTGTGCAATTGGAAGTTTCAAACTCGCCAGTCGTGCACTTGTAAGTGTTTAACTCGACAGTTGTACACTTGCAAGTGTTCAACAAGGGAAATGTTGCACGGGGCAGTTGAACACATGCAAGTGCGAGTTAAACACTTACAAGTGTACAACTAGCAAATTTGACAATTGGAATTGCACGAATACCGAGTTGTTCACTTGGACGTGTAAGACTGGAAGTTGCACACATTCAAGTGTGGAACAGTTGCACACTTGGTTTAACAGTGTAACGTTCATTAGCAAAAAGCAAAAACCAAACACCCTCGGCTCTGCCCGGAGGGGCTGTGCTCTCTCATCATTGCATGGGACGGGCGGGGGAAGTTCTTACCGCAGGGTTGTCTCGCCCGGCCGGGCCGGTCCAGGCAGCACAGTCCTCTTCACACAACAGGTCCGCACTGCAGTCCGCTCCACGCATCCAATATGACAGCGGGGCGAACCAGGCGCTCACACGACACAACACTTCAGCCGAGACACGTTTCACGTGCTTGTTGTATAATACTCGGCCCCACCAAAATTTAAAATTTAAAAAAAAAAAAAAAAAAAAAATTGAAGCGAAAAACACAAAAAGAGGAGGTGGGATAATTCACAAGCACCCCGCCGTGTTCGAATACGTTTCCGCAATTTTGTTTTGTTTTGTTTTTAAAGGTCCAGCGTTACGGGTGATGTCACGCTACGCTACCCCGCGCGACGCAAGAGGGGTCGAGCTGAATCTCGCCCGGAGCCGAGGCGAGCCGAGCCGAGGGGTGCTCCGTGCCGTCCCGTTCTGTTCTGTTCGCTCCGCGCGCCGCCGGAGGACTGAGTAGCGCCAGGCGCGGCGCGTGACCCGGCGCCCAGCCCAGCCCAGTGGCGCCGCGGCGGCTACCGGCGGCTGCACCCCCAACAAGTCGGCCCAGGCCCAGGGCGGGCGGAGCCGAGGGGTCCCCCACTCCCATAGATGGTGTACACACGAGTAATTTGAGTAGGCGAGTAGGGGCGAGTAATAATGAGTAAAGGCGAGTAATAGTGAGTAGAGGCGAGTAGCGACGAGTATTGGCGAGTGATGAGTAAATGAGAGTAGCGATGAGTAATGGCGAGTAGGGATGAGTAATGGCGAGTAGGGGTGAGTAATGGCGAGTAGGGATGAGTAATGGTGAGTAGGGATGAGTAATGGCGAGTATTTTGCGTGTATTTTGCGTGAGTACTTGGAGAGTAATGGCGAGTAATTGGCGAGTAATGGCGAGTAATTGGCGAGTAATGGCGAGTAATTGGCGAGTAATGGCGAGTAATTGGCGAGTAATTGGCGAGTAATGGCGAGTAATGGCGAGTAATGGCGAGTAGGCGCGAGTAAGCACGAGTAGGCGCGAGTATTGGTGAGTAAGCGTGCGAGTAGGCGCGAGTAATTTTGGTCGTGTACACACGAGTATCAAAGTGGGGGACCCCTCGGGCCCAGGCCCAGGGCGGGCGGAGCTCATGTGCTCTTCCCAAAGAGAAATTTTGGCGGAAGGCACGTGGATTCCACGTAGAACTGTCACGTGGATTCCACGTTGACCGATGACGTGATTTCCAAGTTGAAATGACTCTTCGCTCCACGTCGAATTTCCGTCGATTTGACGTGATCACCTTAGCACAGTATTATGATTTGATTTTAAAACGTTTTGATATTTCCCCTTTCCCCTGGTTGTCTTTTACTCAGCATGGAATCATGAAAAATATTCCTTTACTTATTTTACGCTCGCTCGTACTATTATCTATAGATAACTTGTAAACTTTCTCATATTTTTTTTTACCTAACCTGGAGTTGAACCCGGAATCTGTGAGCTGGAAGTCTTGTACTATACCCGTTAGCCTACGACGCCGCATGAGCTTATGGGGAGGCATAACGAAAAGTGTGTTAATGACCCGAAGGAGCCTCAACTCTGTCCCACTGTGAGAAATGTTTGTTAGAGTTACGGGAAAATTTTCCATGAGAAATATCGTCAAGTTACGATGTCACATCATTGTAAAATTACAAAATTGTAGGAACACTTGGTATCGACTCGTGATTTTTGAACGAGCACGAATAGGCTTTCGTAAATTTACGATTTCGATCGTAAGGTTACAACACCGTTTGTAAATCACAAATTATGAAAAAATGTAAATATTATTTTTATAGTGGCTGCAGTGTTCACTGCGAAATTCTCGCAAAGAATTTTGAAGCATTGCCACAAGTAAGTGCGTGTGTGAATGTCTGTTCCTAAGCTTCACCCTTATACACCCTTATAACATGTATAAAAAATTAACCGGAAAATTATTATTATAATTTTTTAATTTTTAACTTGGGGGGTGGGTTGTGGGGTGGATGGAAGAGACCCTGGGAGACTGAAGGGTGGGCTTCTGGGTCGGCACACGCAGCAATGGTCTGAGTGATGATTTCTTTACTTCTCAACTTGCTCCGCGTGTACTGTTTCGAATTAACTTTTTCTTTTCCTTTCAGGAAGACGCGGCCTGCCCGCCGTGCTCTCCGCGCTCTCCCCTTGCTGAGTTTTAAGTGAAGGCGAGGCACGAAAAAATGAGATATAAAACGGGCGAGCACCTTGAGACTGCGAGCCGGGGCGGCACAGGCTGCGAGCACCTGGTGCCCAGAGATAGAGATCAGGTACCCGCGGGGCGGGTACCCCTTCCCCCTTACCCCCCCCCCCGTCCCCTCTACCCCCCCGTACCAGGAGCACCGACCGCTGCTAGCTCTCCTCGCCCTCGCTCGCCACCACCCCCGTTTTTCCCAAACAGTAGCAATAAACTCGTAAAGCAAGGGCAGCAAATAGGAACGTAAATAAGAAGGTGCCAGCTCAGTTAATCTCCTCCCTTCTCCCTCGCCCTCAACCCATAAGGCCCCTGCGAATCGCAGGGTAGGCCACACGCCGAACAACTACGCACTGAACAACGAGTTTTGCCTAACCGGCAGGCGTCCCCATTCTTCCCGTAAATATCATTTCTTCGTATGCCTAAAAAAAAATATAGATGTACTGCAATCTCAAAATTTACACGTTCCGTCTATACACTCTGCAAATCTAACTGTTGTACTACATGACAGTTTTAACTGCAAAACTTCAATCTTGCAGTTTAAACTGCAAAACTCATCAGTATTGCAGTTAAAACTGCAAAACTCAGCAGTCTTGCAGTTTAAACTGTTGTACTACATGACAGTTTAAACTGCAAGACTGCCGAGTTTTGCAGTTTAAACTGCAAGACTGCCGAGTTTTGCAGTTTAAACTGCAAGACTCTAGTCTTGCAGTTTAAACTGTCATGTAGTACAACAGTTGGATTTGCAGAGCAGTTTTTCTAAACTATTTTTAAAAGTTGTATTAATAAAAAAAAAATTCGAGGGGTACTACTCAGGGCATGGTTCAGGAGTTCCAGGGAGAGACTTTCAATATCCTGAATCCATCGATTTCAATCTCGATCTCAATCTGGCAACACACACAGTAGTGCCGGCGCAGGAGGCGGGGCGGGCGTCTCAAGGGCGCGGGGGCGGCCCACACTGTAATTTTTTGATGTCATATGACAGCATATTGTGACAAAATAGTTGTGTACAAATATAAATAAAAATTCTGTCAACCAGACAATAAAATCATCATCGAATAGATTGTCATTTGAATTTAACAAATAAATTGTCAAAGTACAACTAATAAATGTTGTCACTGATGATAATTATTTAGCTGTGAACTCAGAGAGGCTTTTAATACGTTCCCTTTTTTTACGGCTTCTGACAAATTGTAAGTCCTGGATAAATGACAAGTTTTGTCACGTTCCACTTTTATCCGGATGATAATCGCCAAAAGACAGCTTTTTTTTCCAAGAGTGCGCAGCAGGGAGGGACACCCAGACAGAGAACACCCCTGCCCCCTGCCCTGCACTGTATCGGCGCACTACAACAAAAGATTGGCACCCACTCGGAATATTTTAGGGGGCAGGTGCAAGCGAGTGGGCAGTTATGGACCCTCTGAGCGCGGGGGCGTTGAGCCAGACCGTGCCGGGCAGGGCTAGCCCCGCGAGAAAGAAAAACAGCTCCCACGCATAACAAAGCGTTGTCTGATTAGAAATTCCACTCTCCTTTTAGTGATAAAGCGTAATATAATAACAGTGTCCAGGTCAAGTCGTCTGATTTCGTTTTAAACTTTCACATGAGTGCGTTCCGCCCACGCCCGGGCGGGAGACGGGAAGAGCAAATGGGCACAGTTAAAATTCGCCGCAGTGAAATGTCACACTGTGAAAACCTTGCGGAGAAATTGTGTTTGTAGGCGTTCGTAAGCGTTCGTAAGCAGCGAAGCATTCGGCTGCTTCGTATTACGAAGCATTTTCTTCGTAGTGTACAAACAAAGTTCTTCGGAAGGCAGGGCTTGCGAAGAAAATGCTTCGTATTACGAAGCATTGCGAAGCAGCCAAATGCTTCGCAACGTTACGAAGAATTTACTTCGTAAGAATTTTACAGTGCACAAAGAGACGTTCCCGAGCTTCAACTGAAGTTCATTGAAGTCCGACTGAAGTTCACTAAAATTTACCCAAGTTCACAAAGATTCGTCGATATTAAACGAAATTTTGTAATCGAGGTTCATCGATGCACTGGAAAACCAAAGGTGCTAAGACCGACCTTGAAAAGGCACTAACACAATTTAGTGCCTTTGGAAAGGCACTAAATTTTGTTAGCGCCTTTTCAAGGTAGGACTTAGCACCTTTGTTTTTCCGCAGTGCTTCGATCAACCTCGACTACAGGAAAGGCACTAAACTTAGCACTTGATTTTAGCGCCCCAGGAAAGGCGTTGCTTAGCACCTTTGTTTTTCCGGTGAGTTCAATGCGGAATGGAGTACTCTCCTCCCCCCCCCCTCCCCCCCCCCCCACCCGGTCACGACAGTTGCACGGAACGTTACCGTTACGGCGGGACGGGACGTCACATGCACCTCAATCAGGCGTTCGGGCCGTGGAAGGGAGGGCGTGGGGGTTAGGCCGGGATCTGGGGGGCCACGACCGCCGAGGCGAGGCAGGCCGAGAGTATTGGGAAAGCGCTGAACTTGGCTGCGGCTGCGCGGCGCGGCGCGGCGCGAGTTCAAACTCCTGCAGTCGCTCTCAAACCCATTTCGCAGTAACTTTCGTTCATCGCCTGACCTTCCCGCGGCACCGATGCGAAGCGACGTGACACGATACTGCGCGATACCTTGACTTGCGTACAAAATTATGCGTCATTCATGAACAAAATCACGATATTGTGCGTATTCATGTAAGGATATTTTGCACGTGTGCACAGTTGTACTACACTGTTATTTAATTCCTGTGACGTCACATTCTATGTCGTGTGAAAACTGTCACATTCTTTTAGACATTCTTTTGAGAATGTGACTGTAAAATTCAGCCCACGTAGTCCGGCCGATTGACGTTCAAACGAATGTGACACCACATTCTGACCAAGGTGACAGTTTTCACATTAAAAAGAATGTGACGTCACAGTAGTTAGTTGTGCACAAAATAGTACATAGCCCGTTAGTGTGTAAACAGGGAGAGAGAAAAGAAGTGACGCCCCACCGCGCCGGACCATTTTCTTAAGGGTGGCCTTTGAATAGAGGGATGGTCCACAGCAGAAAAGGGCTATGGGGTAGCAGCTCCCAGGGCGAAGGTCAACGGAGGCGGGGGCGTGAGACTGGGGCGGGGGCGTGAGCGGGGGCGTGAGGCGGGGGCGGGGGCGGGGGCGGGGGCGGGAGGCGGGGGCGTGAGGCCGAAGGGCAAAACCATCTGTGACCATGAGGACCATGAGGCAGATCTGGTACAGCGTGGCCCCGCCCCGCCCCGCCCCGCCCCGCCCCGCCCCGCCCCGCCCCGCCCCGCCCCGCCCCGCCCCGCCCCGCCCCGCCACGGAAGCCCGGCACCGCACGTGACCAAAATACTGAGATGCAGCATCCGACTCACTACTACCTGATTTGCAAACGTGCACCGTTAAAAAAAAAAAGTATCGAAGATATGGGGATCTGTAGAATGCGTGGAGTACACTGTTAAACGAAGTGTACAACTGCTCATCACTTGCATGTGTTGTGTTCAACTTCTAGCCGAGTACGTGCAAGTGCGCAATCGGAAATTGTGCAATTTCACGTGTTTAACTCGACAGTTGTGCACTTGCAGGTGTTCAACAAGGGTAGTGTTGCACGGGGCAGTTGAACGCTTGCAAGTGCACAACTGTTCAGTTGAACACTTACAAGTGTGCAACTGGCGAGTTTGACACTTGCAATTGCACAACTCCCGAGCTGCACACTTGCGCGTGCCAGGGTGGAAGCTGCAGACATACAAGTGTTGAGCAGTGGAACAATTGGTTTAACTGTGTATTTGCCTCTACAGATTTAATGGGAAGTTTGATAAAGTGCTGGGAATGGGGCCAATCAGCGAAATATTTTCCGAGTGGGAGCACTGCTCCGTGCACGGGCAGCGACCCTAGCAGAAGACTGAAGTTGTTAAGGACTTCTGTCGACTTGTGAGGATGAGGGTTATTCGCCCTTTGCCCCCGCCCCGCCCCGGCTAGAGTACGCCTGCGAGCTAGATCGGTTCAGGTGGGAGAGGGATGAGGGAGAGATAGGATGGGCTATGGGCCGTGCGGATCAGAGAAAAAATATTTACAGGCAGCAAATACATTATCTGGGAAGTTCGAGATAAAATCGTGGAATAAGTGCGTTTTCATCGATTTGCAAGCATGATAACGCGAATAGGTAGGGCGGGAATTAGCATACAAAAGGGACTTGCACGGGGAAAAAAATACCTAAGCAACTGTAGCTTATATGTTTGCTGATAGCGTGACAAGCAACTTTTTAGCTACCGGAGCAAAAACTTTGTTCACGTTTAGCTAGCTTAGCTACAACCAATGCCTAGCTCGGGTAGATTACATCATAGCTTGGATAGATAACATCACATCAACTGAATCAAACATTGCACATGCTCCAGCAGATGACGCATTAGCTCTCACAGCAACCATGTGGCTATGACAGCAGACTTTTTGCTCTAGTAGCCAAAAATGTTGCTTGTCAGGCTATCAGCAAACATATTAGCTAAGCCAGCTGACATTGTGTTGAGTCAACTTATTTATTTTTTACGTGTGCCTGATTCAACCGGGACCTTCCCGGAAAACTGTTTGCTGTGTGCTCCCTGCTCCCAGGTCCGTGCTCCTTAAAGGAGCGGCATCAGCCCCAGAAGGGCCTTCATTAATTTATGGGGAATCCTGCTGATTCACGTCGACGGTCGACGCACGCGATATACGCTGTCCTGGAGACTTCGCGGGGGGCTCCCCTCTCTCTCTCTCTCTCTCTCTCTCTCTCTCTCTCTCTCTCTCTCTCTCTCTCTCTCTCTCTCTCTCTCTCTCTCTCTCTCTCTCTCTCTCTCCCTCCCTCAACAGCCAGCAACACTGATGACGAGCTGAGCCCCTACAATTTGCCCGCTCAGTTTTCTCGGAAGCCCGGCCCGGAGAGCCTGGGGGGATAGGCACGGCACGTGGTGAAAGATCAGCTGAGGGGCGTGCGTAGGGTGGGGATAGGGGTGGGGTGGAGGCGGTGAAAAGGAGGGTCGGTGAGGAGGGGGGGATGCCCGCCCCGGGTTAATTGTTGGCAACTACAACACAAGGCTTGCCCAGGCTTGCCCCGGACCGTGCCCCCCCCTCTCTCTCTCTCTCCCTCTCTCTCTCTCTCTCTCTCTCCCCCCGCCCCCTCTCCCTTCCACTTGCACCCCACGGCAAAACAATAGCAGTGGTCTAGGGTGGGGCGGGGCCGGGCGGCCGTCGGCAGACATGGCGCTCACGCTCGCGCACCTCCGCGAGAAGGGCTTCCGGGACACCCGGTGGACGGCCGAGGACAAGCGTGACCAGCTTCAGGATGTCATCAAGCTTCGCAGTGAGCTATCACCTCGAAAAATGTCATGTGTTCTAACAACAATTGTATGGTAGACGGGAGAACCGTATAGGTTATGGTTGTCGTGTTACAACAGGAATGCTATAAAAGAGAGAGATCGTAAACTATGCGAGTTATTGCAGAATTTCAGTCAAACTATCGCAAATCCAGTCTCAGTGTATTATTGATTTCCATGTAGGAAAGTCGGTGCATGGCATCAAAAAATATACAACATTATTATCCATATATTTATATGGCAAATTATATGGCAAATTTGTGAGTGAAAATCCTTGCAGATATAAAGTTTTGAACTTCACGTTGTAAAATTACTATCACAGTCAAGTGTGAATCCATCGAGTCAAAAATAGCTTATATATTACAATTAAGTTAGGATTCACTCTTACACTTCTCTCTCCAAGTGTGTGAAATTTCTACGAAAATTCACACTTTTACTTGTTTCGGCGAACGACACTGTAAAAAATATCTTCGTCGATTTACGATAAATTTTGTAAATAACGATTTACGAAATATGTTGTAAATTTACGACGAACCATTTTAGCTCGTGAAAAAATTTCAAGGCGATATGTAGTGCTTGTAATTTTACAATTCGCAATTGTAATTTTACAACTGCATTTCGTGGGAAATTTTTCCCGTAAGCCTACGACTATTTTTCACAGTGGAAAGGAAATGAACACACCTGCAGATGTGCCACACTCACATGTTTTCGGACCTGACTTTTTTTTTCCGTTTGTATCGCAGACCGCGACAGGGAGCAGACGGAGCGGAAGGAGGGCGACCTGCGACGGCGGCAGGTGGCGGCGGCGCGCGGCCTCACGCGGGAGGTGTACGAGTACCGCGACCTGCTGGACGCGGCCCGCGCCGGCAACAAGCAGCAGCTCCGCAACACGCTGCGCCGCCACCGGCCCACCCAGCTCGCCTTCAGCGGGCACTCCTTCGACGTGAGCAGCACACTGTTAAAACAAGTGTGCAACTGTTCAACACTTGAATGTGTGCAACTTCCAGTCTTACGCGTCCAAGTGTACAACTCGGTATGTATGCAATTCCAAGTGTCAAACTTGCCAGTTGTACACTTGTAAGTGTTTAACTCGACATTTGTGCACTTGCACTCCCCCGTGCAACATTTCCCTTGTTGAACACTTGGAAGTGTACAACTGTCGAGTTAAACACTTACAAGTGTAAGACTGGCGAGTTTAACACTTCCAATTGCACAAATACCGAGTTGCGCACTTGCACCTGTTACTTAAAGTTGCACACTTACAAGTGTTGAACAGCTGAACACTTGGTTTCACAGTGCACACTAAGGAAAGCTAACGGTGAGTTTCATTGTAAGCTGCGGTGAACCCTGCAGCACTGTAGCTTACGGGGAATTTTCACCGTAAGCTACGGTGAATTTGACTGTAAGCTACAGTGAAGCGCTCTGATTCCCCATGGCTTAGCTGACAGTGACATTCACCGTAGCTTTCAGTGACATTCACCGTAGCTTTCAGTGACATTCACCGTAGCTTTCAGTGACATTCACCGTAGCTTACGGTGAAAACTCACCGTTCTTCATTTCCCATGTAGATTTTATCACAGGTCTTTCATCATTAAAAAGTTGTCGAACTCAAAGATGTTATAAAAGTCATGGCAGAATTTCAGTCGTAAAATTCACGCAAAGTCAGTCTCCATTGAGCAAAACGGGTAGTAGAGGAGATCGGCGGACCCCATGCCGGCCCCCTGCGGTCTATTTTCTTTCATGACCTACGCCACGCGGCGTGCGCTGTCCGTATTCCCACGGGCAGGGCAGGGCCTTGCTGTTGGCGGCCCTGCACGGCCCGGCCCGGGCTGGCCAGGGCGGTGACTCTGTAGCCGCCACCGCCACCGCGCGGCTCATATTATCATTACCAATAAAATGACCCGCCGCCAGAGAGAACGAGAGATCCGGAAGGTCGCGATCCAAGAAACAGGAGGAATATCTTTTGGCCCGACCGCGATCGGTCGTTAAACGTGGGCCGACCGCGAGCAGTGTTGCCAAAAAAGGGGGGCTGAAATCGAAGGGGCAACTACATCAGATGTTAGGGTACACAAGATTTCTTCGGGGAAGAGATTTCGGCGGATTTCGTAAGATTTCAAACGGATTCTCCGCCCATATTTGCTTGTGTTTTGCCATTTTGGCAAAAGATTTCGGATTTCAAGAAAAAGATTTCGGGTTTGTAATGGGACACATGGATTTCTCAAGTGGTTCCCCCTTGGCTCAAATTCAAAAGGTCTTCCAAAACCATGCACACGCATTTACTAAGTGCACCGCGTAAACCTCCGGGAGGTCGACCAATCAGGAAGCTTACGCGCGATTATAAGTATGTGTGTGTGTGTGTGTGTGGGGGGGGGGGGGTAATGGGCTCGCGATCTGTACAAAGTGCAAAATGCTCGGGCGAGCACGCGCGTGCGCTCACCCGAGCACGCACGCACGCACGTGCACGACACGTGCTCGCGAGGTCACGCTCAACCCCGAGAGCCCCGCCATTGTTATTCTCCCATTGCAGAAAGCGGTTCGGGCCGGACACCACCGCATATTGGCGTATATTTAGCGGAAAGCAGATACAGGCGGTGGGTATGGGGCGGGGCGGGGCGGGGCAGGGCGGGGCAGGGCGGGGCGGGGCGGGTAGGGTTGGCGGGGTGTAGTATGTATCGGCTTCACCATCGGCGCCCCATTGGGGTCGTTTCAAGGTCACCGTTTCCCACGCAACATGCATTCCAATTAGTAAGCGCGCCAGCACAATAAAGAAAAAAACAACAAGAAATGTTTTAACGAGATTTTCATCTTTTATTATGCTGGCGGAAGCACTTGTCGGGAGCGCTCATCCAAATGTTGAATAGCTACCCGACACTTTGCGCGTTCCCTTTTTATTAGCGCGCGCGCGAAACCCAACCTCCGGGACTTTCCTCTCCCTCCCCCCTCTCTCTCCATTTGCAGAGGGCGATCGACCACCTGGAGCAGTCCACCTTCACCCTGCAGAAGGAGATGGACCACCTGCGTTGCCTCAAGAAGCAGCGTGCCCGCCAGCTCCTCAACCTGGAGGTATAACGCGCCGCACCATTTAGCAAGGGGAAACCCAAAGTGCGTGAATGTTGCACACTTGTAAAGGTGCAAGTATTTCCATTCGTACGACACATGTCCCTTAAATTCCTCGGAAAATTCGCAGCTGCACGTGTTGAAAGCTGTAATCCAGTTAAGGATCGCCAAATGTGATCGCTGAATTTTGGCCGCGAGTCGACGTCGGCGAGTAGGGGTTGAAACAACACTACTTTTCGACAAATACCGGAAAATGTATAAAGAGAAGAACTCTTTCAATGCCGGGAGTCACAGGGCCCTGCCCTACCCCTCGGCGTCGACTCGGCGAAAAGTCAGCGATAAGCCGGTGATCACACACCAGGGGCGCATTAAGGTCCTGTCGACAGGGGCCAGTGGGGGCAGTGCCCTGTGGGTTGCCTACAGACAGGGGTTTTGTCGGGTTTTGTCGCTCAAGTTGCCTACCTTTCAGGCGGTTCACTCACTAGAGCCCGACGGGGGCGATCGCCCCTCGCCCCCTCCCCCTTAATACGCGCCTGTCACACTCGGCGCCCCTTAACTGGATATACAATCCAAGAGCACGAAATGAAATTCACACACGTAAAATGGCTGGCAATATTCACACAGCTGCGGACGGGGCGGGGGCGGGGGCGGGACGCGTTTACCTAGGAGGGTGATTCCGCACCGTGCTTTCGTCTCTCTGTCCTTGTCGCACTCATGTGGCACGACGGCCATAAGGTGCAAGAGAGAGGACACTATAGGCGCCGTTCGGAATCACCCCGCAGCGCCGCCCTGGCGCGTGCCCCACATTGCCAATAATGTTCCCGTGCCCCTAGACGGAGGTCATGAACCTGAAGCGCGAGCGCGAGGGCCGCGCGCGCCAGCCGCTGCGAGACGTGGCCGAGCAGGCGCTCACCAGCCAGATCACCAACTGCGTCGTCAAGCAGAACGCGGCTGCCTCCGTCAACCACACGTACCAGAACATCCTCGCCATCCTGAGGAAGGTACGCCTGCCCGGCCCCGCCCCAGTCTTGCCAGATAAGTAGGCAAAAATTGCCCACACCCGTGTGTAAAGCGGGCGGTTTCAACGCGCCTGCCTACCAGACAAACTCTTCACACGGGAGAGTTTACTTTGCCTAGTAGGCAGGCGTTGATACCGCCCGCTTCACACAGGTGTATCGTGGGCAATGTTTGCCTACTTACCTGGCAAGACTGCCCGGCACAGCCCGCGTCACTGCACAACCGGCCGGCCGGGCCCCCGGAGCAAGTCTCTCCTTTTTTTTTCGGAAATGACTGCCGTTTATATGTTTGTTCCTCCGTTTCTACAAGTGGCTCGAGGGCCGTGGGTCCTTTATCAGCGGCCCTAAACAGAGCGCTGCCTCGCGCCCCGGCCCGACGCACCCGGCCCCCCGGCCCGGCCCGGCGCCGGCGGCGCAAGCAGGGCGAAATTGCTTCCAGTCTGGAGCATTTTGTTACGAGGCCACCCTCTTTCATTTCGGCTTTGTTTGCACACCCCGCCCCGCCCCGCCCCGCCCCGCCCCGCCCCGCCCCGCCACCAGGACAAGGTGTACTTCGACGCGGTGCTCGGCGCGCTGCACGCGGACCAGGTGACCCAGTGCCAGTGCGTGGTGCGCGCCACCGAGCTGGGCCAGGCGGCGGCCGAGGACGTGGCGCGGCTGCGCGAGGAGGCCAAGGCCGTGGAGGCCGACCTCAAGCTCAGCATGCAGGAGAGGGCCTCGGCCGTCAAGTCGCTGCGCGCCGTCGTGGACAACAACAAGCGCGTCACCAGGAGCCTCGTGCGCGCCGAGGTGAGCTAGGGGCCGAGGCCCGCGGGGGAGGGATAGCGAGGGGAAACAACTCGGAATTTTAGTGTACAAATGTCGTGAATTTGTGTGAGTCAACACCGGACAAACAAAGGTGCTAATCAACGCCTTTCCTGGGGCGCTAAAATCAAGTTTTGTTTTTAATTTGCTTGAATTTTTCTGAATTACGATGGTGTAAAAAAATTTCAGAGTTGTTTCCCCCTCGGGGGATAGATAGTCAGTGTCTGCTCCACTTCCGGTTCCCACCCCGCCGAGCCGCGCACCCCATCTGCCCCACAGAGCAGTGGCGCCCACAATTTTCGCGTGTACCCAAGCAAACCCCTCATTATACCGTACCTGTATGCCCTAAAACGTACCTTTATAGCTCCCAGCTTTCATAATCTCTACTGTTTCTGCCTTATTTCTCTCCCTTCCCCCCCTTCTCTTTCTTTCCCTTTTCCTTCCTCTCCCTTTCTCTTTTTTCATGTACCTGTATAGCTCTCTTAAATGTACCTGTATAAATTTGTACCCAAGCAAGTGCATGGGTTGACCCATAGTTTGGGCGCCACTGCCACAGAGCTCCACCGAGCTGCGGCTCGCACCGCTCCGCGAGGACGACGACTCGGCGCCGCTCCTCAAGGAGCTCAATCAGATGGAGGCCCTGATGCAGAGGCTGCAGGCCACCACGCTCGTGGCGTCGCACCTCGACGTGCTCCCCAGGTGCGGACCACTCCCACGGAGCCAGTGTTGCCGGAAAAGTAGGCAATTAGTTGCCTAAACACTGTGGAGTAGAGCGGGCTGCATCTGGCGCCTGCTACTAGGCAGCACCCTCGCACAGGCGCGCACATGTTGCCGCTAGTAGGCAGGCGCAGATGCGGCCACCGCTTTACTCCACAGTGTTTGGGCTACTTATTGCCTACTGTGTTGGCAACACTGCGGCGCCCGTCCCACCGGCACGGCCGCCGTCACCATCTGCCCCACCTGCAGGTTCGAGGAGCAGCTGCGGCAGCGGCAGCGGCTGAGCCGACAGGTGGAGCGCCGCCAGGTGGCGCGCGACGAGGTCCTGGCCCGCCGCAACCACGCGACCCTCATCCTGCACGACCTCCGGCACAACATGAGCGAGGCGGAGGAGGAGTGAGTGGCCATGTCATGTGTCACCGCATCTGTCCCACCCCATCTGACTGGCCGTCCCGTCCGCCCCAGTGGGGAGCGGGAGGAGGCGGAGCTGCGCGCCCAGATGGCGGCCGAGGTGGCGCGCCAGGAGGCGGCGCTCGCCGAGCGCCAGAAGCTGTGCACGCAGATGGTGGCGGTCCGCACCGCCCTGTACAGCATCGTCGTCGTCCTCAACCAGGTCAAGCCCACACAGTCCATGGCCAAGGCGCAGATGCAGAAGCACGACTGGGAGCTGGAGCAGGACTTCATCGACGACCTGTACTTCCGGAAGAAGGGCCCCTCGGGCGCACCCGAGGCTAACGGTAAGTCTCGTTCGACCCGGCCCCACCTCACCCGATGGGGTATGCACTTGCGTAATAATCGAGTCACTCCATCCGCAATAAAGGCATAATAGTTTGTGTGATACACCTAGCAAGGTAATAGGAGCGTAATAGCCAAAATTCTCCATGTTTTACTTATTTTTGTGCCGTTTTAGGTTGTTTTTGTCTAAATCCGTACAATTTCGGAGCGTAATACAGCGTAATAGACGTAATAGTCGGGTCACACATGTTAAGAGTGAATACCCCCTCGACCTGACCTCACCACCCCTGCCCGTCCGCCCCCCGCAGCCATGGCCATGCTCAAGAACATCTTCATCAAGGTGGGCGTGCTGCTGAAGCAGCTGGAGGCGGAGGGCGCCGGCGGCGCCGAGGTCCCGGACCAGCAGCTACTCATGTCGCGGGCCCTGCTCCCGGACGTGGTCGCCGCCAAGAGGCACCGCGACGACCAGCACGAGGAGGAAATCGGCGGTAAACCACCGCCCATCTCTCGTCTATCGGACACGAGAGGGGAAACGACTTGGTGATCTCTCGTGTGCTGCAGATAACCCCTCGATTACCTCAGATATCCCCTGGATTACCTCGGGCTACCCCTTAAGTTCCCCCGTATTCCTCTCGGATCACCCCCCTAGATGACCCAAGTCGTTTCCCCTCGGCCGGATATCAGCCGCCCCGCCCCTCACCGTGACTGATGGCATGACTCTCTGTCCCCCGCAGTCCTCATGCATTCGGCTGATACGCTCGGCGACGCCAAAGTGCCCACGCGAGACTCCATCAAGGTCGAGTCGGCCAAAATCATTCGAATGGCGAAGAAGCTCAACGAGGCCGAGACCTACGACCGAGCCAAACGCGTCCGTCGGGACGAGAAGTGGGTGTAGCCTAACCCTTCCGCCCGGGCCGGGGGCGCCCTGCCCTGCCCCGCCCCGCCCCGCCCCGGTCCAGACCCGGTGAGTCCCCGGCGTGATCCCGGACCGGGTAGCAGAGGGTGCGAGCCGAGCCGTTCGGACAGTTTCGGGGGGAGAAAAGTTGAAGAGATTCTAATCGGGGTTCTTCTCGGCAGCACCCTCCTTTCCGCGAATGCGCTCGCCGTCGGGAGCGGCACTTGAGTCGGGATGGCCGCGCAGCGTTCTCAGAGAAACTCATCATCGCCAGATAAAGGTCTCACTAACGGGGTAATTCTCCACGAGAGAAAGAAAGAAAAAGATATAGAATATTCAGAACTGTCCATTGTCGCGTATTCCGACGGCCGTTGTTGCTTTGTCAAATAAAGTTGAGCAGCGGCCGGAGGGCTGCTAGCTAGGGGATCACTCCAACCACGAATCCGGCTGATCCTGGAAAAAGAAAAAAAAAGTTAAAACAAAACATGACAAATGCCTTTTTTTAATTTTTTTTTTATTTCAATACATTTTTAAACAGTAGGAAAACTTACGGGGTCTGAATATGGCTCTGAATAACGAGGATGAAAAATGCCATTTTCTCTTTTGGAAACCATATTGTCCCTCGAACGGCTCAACTTTCCACCCCCACCCTCCCCCACGCGGCGCATACAGGCCGTTCCAATGGGCCATTTCGTACAAAGCCAATCAACTGTTAGGCCCACAAATGTTACTGTGACTGAGTGTAAAGCCGGGACACAAACGCGCGAACGAGAAAGAGAGAGAGAGACATATGTACTCTCGAGCTGTTCCACTAAGCGCGACACGACGCGACCGCGTCACGCAAACGATAAAACTTGTACGGAACGGACTGCGCAATCCCGCGGCTGGAAGAACAGAAGAACAACTATGGGACCGGTTGTCTGACAGTTCGAAAGACTTCCACGGTCAATCGATCACCTACGTCGAAAACATGGTACAGTGACCCGAAAAAAAAAAGGGAAAAAAAAAAAAAAAAACATAACCAAAACTCTGATAACGATAAAAATATTTTTTTCCACCCCCCAGAGCTCGCGCGGGTGCGATCGGGGCGGATTGGACAGGGTGGAGGCGGGGCGGGGCGGGGGGCGGGGCGGTCAGCTGATCGCCGGGTCGCGCACGCGCAGATGCGATGGCTGCGCTTGGCGCTCTGCCGTCTGCTGTCCGCTCGTCGCTCGTCGTCGGCTGGCATGTTTACCCTGGGGATCTAGTCTGTCAACACGACTCTTCCGAGCGTGGTCCCAGTTTCTAGGGCACGTGAAGGCAGGTCAAAGGATATGATGCTTCTCCGCCGGATGCGCATCGTGGTTGTCGCGTGCGGGCGCGGCCACGCAGGTGCCAGGGCCAGCGGCGGGCGCTCCCAGGCCGCGGTCGCGTCGTCTGTCACCAGCCAGGCCTGCTCTTACTACACCCGCGGCAGCAGCAAGGAAATGATGGCCCCCGAAGCTTCGCCCGTTTTTCGCCTCAGCGACTATGACTGCGTGGGTTTCGACCTGGACAACACCCTCCTTAGGTACAACATTGCGAATATGGTCAAGCTCGAGTACGACATCCTGGCGCAGTACCTCGTCGAGCAGAAAGGTTATGACCATACTTTCCTGAGGCGCCCGCTGGACCTGGATTTTCTGCAGAAAGGTTTGACACTTGATTATGAGAATGGGAATGTTCTTCAGTTGTCGCCCGATGGGTCGATCCACCGAGCCTCTCATGGCACCAAGTTGTTGACTGACGCTGAGATAGAAGACCTGTACGGCAAAGAGAAGTACTCGCAGTTGACTCAAGAATATACTCAAAATATGTTGGATGCTTGGAATGGGCCAATATCCGAAAAGATTCGATCCGTGATGGACCATTTTGATGTGCCTGTGGCCCTGGCTTTTGCACGATGTGTTGACAATATTGATGCCAATGCTGAAAAAGAAAGTGGGTCTTCTCGTGCTTACAACCTTTACCAAGATATGACGGATGCCCTCATAAATATGTTTCAAAGAGACAATTTTGCAAACAACTCGGGTGGTTTCTTCCCAGCTTTGAAGAAAAACCCCGAGCTTTTTATGCATAAGGCAAGTGATAATGTAAGAAAGTGGTTGAAAGATTTAAGAAAACAGAAGAAAGTTTTTCTAGTAACTGGTTCACATATAGACTTTGCATCATTTACTACTCAATACAGTTTTGGAGAAGATGTGAAAGATTTGTTTGACATTGCTGTCACCTTTGCACGTAAACCTGGGTTTTTCACTGGACGCCGCCCATTCGTTTCTTTGGAAGGTGGAAAAGAAAAGGATCTCGTACAACCAGAAGATCTAAAACTTGGAAATATTTATTCTCAGGGAAACTGGCAAGACATGTATGAACTTTTTAAGAAGGAAACTGGGAAAAAACATCCTAAATGTTTGTATGTTGGAGATAATGTTATTCAAGATGTCTTTGCTCCTGATGAATATACTAGATGCCACACAGTGGCAGTAAGTGAAGAAATGCGAAGTGAGGGGGTGGGAAGTGACAAAACATATATTGACGTTCTTGCTTCAAACACTTGGGGCTCATATTTTACTCAAAAGGGAAAAAAGCCTTCATTGTGGTGTGACTTAATACAAAGGCATGCTGCTATCTGTGTGCCGAGTGTAGATGTGCTTGCTGAAAAACCAACTGATTTTCAATATCAGACATTTAAATGTACATCTCCGGAGCAATCAGAACCTGTAGGTTTCTTTCCTAGTGCCCCCAATTAAATTAAACCATAGTATAATCTTTTTTGAACTGTTTTCTTCTTTACTTCGATCTAAATTAACTCACTGCCATTTTTGTTAGTGTTTACCTAATGTTAATTTTTCCACTTATTTTTTGGTAACTATGTCAGAGACTAGCACCTGTAGTCTTTTTATAATTTTTTTTTTTTCCCATTTTCATAATATGATTTTAAAAGACTGAGTTTGGAGATTTTATAAATATTGTATCCAAAGGTATTTTCAACAAATGGTGTGTAAGTGTAGGTCTACAACTTTACTGTGCCTGATCAGTATACAGTACTAGTAATGACTGTTATCTCTGGAGAAAAGACATGGATTGATTTTTACTTGCATTCAAACACTTTATAATTTTTCCTCTTCTCTGTAAAAAAAAAATTGTGATACATCAATAAAAAGAATTTGTCAACGTTGAGATCGCGCAAACCTCTTGCCTTTTTGACCCTCAACCTTATTTCATCTCTGGGATCGGCTACTGTAAGTTCAAACTGACCGCCCACAGAAGAGAACAGAGGTAGGAATCAAGGCTGCCGTGTGTTTTTTGTTTGTCGTCTACGATTCCATCAGCTGTCTCCTGTCGTGGATCGACGGATCGTGGGGTGTCTTGCAACACCAAAGAAATGGAACTGCAGCATACTGGCTGTGTGAACTTACTACTCATTTGTCCTGGATTGAATTCTGTATTGTTAAAGGACTGCTAAATCTGCCCTGATTTTATGTCATAACTAGAGAGAGGATGGCGTCCGTCAAAGTAGCCGTGAGGGTTCGGCCCTTTAATCAAAGGTAATGTCATTGTCATGGCTTATACCAAAAAAAGTATTGCTAACATAATTTGTCTTGCATGAAAACTTATAGTATCCCATTAGTTATCGAAGATCTTTCAGTTTATCGCAATTTCGGGCAAGCTAAGAAATGCAATGACAGCAAGCCTAACCTAGCAAATCAATACATCCTTACCACAGTTGTGTTTGTTCATCTTTGATTGTAATTATTCTATATGATTAATACATGTTTATAGGAATAGTTAGAAGTAAAGCAAACTGCCATGAGCCTTCTTTAGTTATATCATATTTCACTATGATCGAAATATTAAATGCTGTAATAGTTTTCTCTTTAAAGTATTGTCAGTTTTTATTACTTATAAAACTGTTATAAATGCAAAGTTTTCAGTCTATAAAGGATGAACAGAACTGCTATTCTTCAACTAAAATTAATGTGGAACGTTTTTTTATTTGTTTTAGGGAAACTGACATGCAAGCTAAGCTTATTATTGATATGAAAGGGAAAAAAACTCGTATAGTTAACTCCAAGGTAATGCATTCATCCTTTTTTCTTCTTAAAAATATATTCTCACTCTCATCTTTCAAAAACGTCATATTATTTTTTTTTATTAGTTGCTGTAACCTAATTTTTGATTCTGTGACTTCAGGTGGCAGATGGAAAAGATGGTGATTTGGGTAGAGAGCGTTACAAGGATTTCACATTTGATTATTCTTATTGGTCTTTTGACAATGCTGATCCACATTATGCCTCTCAGGAACAGGTGAAATCTTTGCTCCTTGTTTTAATATGTAAAATGAATATTTAGTCTTATGAAAATATGAACTAAATACCTTTTATCTATGACTTTTAGGTCTTTCGTGATCTTGGAATGGATGTAATAGATTGTGCTTTTGAAGGATATAATGCATGTGTGTTTGCTTATGGGCAAACCGGCAGTGGTAAAACTTTTACAATGATGGGAGCTCCAGTACGTTTGATTAACTTTCAAGCTTGTTTGTTTACTCTGTTGATCATCTTTATTTTAAATATTTCATGAAATGTTCACAGGAATGTATTGGTCTTATACCTAGAATATGCCAAACTCTATTCAGAAAACAGCAAGAAAATATTTCTCACTCAGCTGCAAAATACACCTATCGCACTGAAGTTAGTTACCTTGAAATTTATAATGAACGTGTCAGAGATCTTCTATCTCCTGCTACAAATCACAGTTTAAGGGTGCGAGAGCACCCACGTCTAGGTCCATACGTTCAAGATTTGTCAAAGCACCTTGTGACAAATTATGCTGAAATTGAGGTAGTTGACTATCATTTTTTTTCTTTATTATTCTCCTTGCTAATTAACAGGTTGATTTCATATTATTTGATTTCCATTTTCTAATTTTAAATGACCCTTCTGTTAGGAATTAATGATTCGTGGCAACAATGTGAGAACCACTGCTTCCACTAATATGAATGATGTTAGCAGCAGAAGTCATGCAATATTTACTATCCTTTTCACCCAAGCCTGTTTCTCGGGTGATCTGCCCACAGAAACACTATCAAAGGTTGAAACATATTTTTAATATTTCACTGACTTCCTAAAAAATACAAATGTCATAGCTCTAAATGATAAAACTTTACCTCTTTAGGTTCATTTGGTTGATTTAGCGGGCAGTGAGCGAGCTGATGCCACAGGAGCAACAGGAAAACGTCTACAAGAGGGAGCTCACATTAACAAGTCACTTGTGACTTTAGGATCTGTCATATCTGCTTTAGCTGATGTATCTAGCCCTGCTTCTGATGGAAGCAGTGGAAGTAGCCGAAAATCAGGATTCATACCATACAGAGATTCGGTCCTAACATGGCTTTTAAAAGATAGTTTAGGTGGCAATTCTAAAACAATTATGATTGCTGGTACGTCCTCCATGAGAAAAAAGTCAAGTCATTTATTTTTAAATTATCATCTTATTGAATATAATTTGTTATAATCTCTAGCTGTATCGCCTGCTGATTGTAACTATGGTGAAACCCTGAGTACACTTCGATATGCGAACCGTGCAAAGAATATTGTCAACAAACCAACTGTTAATGAGGATCCAAATGTTCGCCTTATTCGAGAGCTCAGGGAAGAAATTGCCCGCTTACGAGCACTACGAGATTCAGAAATGGTAATGTACATAGTGATGATTCCTGGATCATTTAATATTAATGTTATTTTTAAATTTTATTTAATTGTTTTTTTAACATTTAAAAAGAAAATTCATCTATTTATATATATGTTTCTTAAAATAATTTTAGACGACATCCGGTGGATCAGGAGGAGTTTTAGCTCAGTTACACCAAACTGAAGCACGAGCACAGGCCCTAACTGAGGAATGGGCAGAGAAGTGGAGAGAGACTGCACAGATCTTGAGTGAACAACAGGCTCTTGGCTTGAGAAAAGCTGGTAAAGGTGTGGTCCTGGATTCAGATCGACCACATTTAGTTGGGATTGATGATGACTTGAGGAGCACAGGTGTTACATTATATCATTTGAAGGTACATGTGCTCACATAAGTCGTTTTGTACATTTACCTACAATAGCATGTCATTATTGTAAATTACAATTTTCTGTGTGTCTGCTTACAGGAAGGTAAAACTCACATTGGGTCTGAAGAGGGGGCAGATTGTGATATAATGCTAAGTGGTTTAAATGTTGAGAAAAATCATTGCACAATAGAGTTATCCAATGGAGTAGCTACTCTTTTCCCAACCCCTCTGGCTCAATGTTGGGTCAATACTGTACCCGTGGACAAACCAACAAAACTTTCACAAGGTCTTAATATTAAATATTACCTGTTATAAAATTGTGTTATATTAAATATTTTATCAGAGATGATAGTAATTATTTGATTTTACTATCAGGTTGTATAATCTTACTTGGGCGAACAAACATGTTCCGTTATAATGATCCTGTCGAGGCAGCAAAATTGAGAAAAGAGGGTTCACGGTCTCATTTAAATTTATCACGCTTGTCTCTACTGAGCTGGTCTACTCCAGATTTAAATGCATCTTTGGAAAACCTTCATATTAAGTGAGTAAATCTTCTGATCATTATTTACTTTGATTTCTATCCTCAAACACCTAATAAATTATTTTCCAGTGAGGATAGTGACCTAAATGAATCTGGAACTTTAAAAGCTAGAAGACACTCATTGCTTTTTAAGGACAAAGAAGAAACAAAGGTAATATTTTTTTTTCATTCAAATTTATGTATCATGTTAGTTTTCTTACTGTAACTGGAAACTTCTTGTAATTTAGTCACAAAGAGAGCAGTTCTTTAAACAACATGCATTAGAAGAGGCACAACAAGCCCTTGATGAGGTAATGATGAGTGCACTAAAGGTTTTAAAAATTATCTGTCAGTAGCAAATAATGATCATGAAATACTCCTCAGGAACGGGAACGACTGGAACAAAGCTACCTAGCTCAAAGCCGCCGCTTAGCTGAAGATTGGCAAAGATTAGAGCAGCAGCAGCAAGAAAACCGTGCTTCCTTAGCTCAGAGGGAGACTGAACTACAGCAACTGCGCGAGGCATTAGAATGGGAGCGAGCACAACAAGCCTCCAGGGTAAAACTTACCTCTTTTCTCTGATAATGCTCTTTATTGGCCAATCGTATCTTTTCATGTAAAAACATTTAGTGGTTGTTTTTCTTCATTTGATAAGAGCACTCCATTATTTTTTCTTGTGTTTTGTTTTCCATTGCCTATTATTATATTTTGCGATTCAGTAGGTGCTACTTTAGTTTATTTTTGTTATATTTTTATCCTTTTGTAGGCATCTCATTGTTGAAATAGCATGCCAATCATCAATTGCTTCTTTTATTGTTTTTGCATGCTAGTATGTTTATTTTTGCATTATATTTACATCTAGGTTGAAGCTGATAATGTGGAAGTTGCACGTCTACAAAGTGAACTGGAAAAGAAGGGGGAAGAACTTAGCAAGCTGAAAGCACAGGTATTCTCTTGACATCAAGTGCTATGGGACCATCTAAACATTATCCAAACTTATGTTATCATTTTCTTGTGGGGAAAGCGGTTACCATACCACCTAGAAATATATTTACAGTAAAAGCTGCTTATAACGTCTCCCGCTTATAGCATCGCGTTTTCTGTGCACCTAAAAGACTTATGTAAAAATGACCGTTGTATAGCGTTTTCCACATATAACGTTGTGATGTCGGCGCAAGTACGTAGAAGGATATAAGGAGCTTTTACTGTAGTTCAATATTTGTTTTTTATCCCAATATTGTACACCTCTTTAAACCTGAGGTCTTGCCTTTAAAAGCTTTTACCAGTACCTTTGAATTTTCAGATGAGCTCATGGTCAGGAGATGTCACTCCTACAACAGACAGTTCAAACCAGACATCACCCCCTCCATTGTCATCTCCATCAGCTATTGATTCCGAGAGTATTGACTCTTGGGCAAGCACTGCTCCTGGTTCTGCTGTTGAAGTAGGGGACAACGATGCTATGAAGCTACTTATTGAACAGCATGTGAGTTCTTTACATCAGCAATTTTGAAGATGTAAAAAGTGTCAGATCCAATAAATGTATAATTTTAAATTTGTAGAAACGTCATATCATGATGCTTGATGCTGAGTTTCAAAAGAAAGTGGCAGCTCTTGCTGAAAATCGTGCTCGCGCGGATCGCCTTGAGTCAGATCTCAATATAGTGCAGAATGCAGAACCAACTAGTTTGCCAGTTGAAGAGCTTAAACGAATGATAAGTGAGCGAACTCAGGAAGAATTACAACAAATTATTGAGCGCAAAAAGTCGTAAGTTGATCATTACAAGATACAATTACATTTCTTACTCTTTTGTGATATCAACTTCTACATGAATATTTTTGTGCAGTTTCAAGTTGGATCTCAAAGAGCGATTGGCCCCCAGTAATTCAGTGCAAGCTGCATCGTCATCTCAACAGAGTACTCTTGAAGATAATGCATCTTCTTCTAAAAAATGTGCAAGTAATGAAACTCCAATGGTTACTGCAACAGAATTTTTGGAAACTCCCTATTTACCAGCACTGAGTGAAGTTGTAGATGATGTCTCATTTCACACTGCTTGTGCATCGCCCTCTAATCCATGCACAAGCTTTAGTAGTGCTATTCAAGATAGTGCTGGCGCTGATACTGGTGTCTTAAGTGATAGTGGAGTAGAGTTAGACACTAGAAGCAGTCTGGCAAGGGATCCACTTCTTCACAGTTGGGTGAGTTGAATGTCAAATACAGCTGCTTGCTTAGGATAACCCCACCTTGCAATTCTAAATTCTATATATTTTTTTTTTCTTCCTTTTCTTTCTTTGTTTTTCTCCTCCCCCACAGCTGCAAGCAAGCTCTAACAATGTTGTGGCAAGAGCTCTTCCTCAATGTGATGATAGTGATGATGTATCAAGCACAGAGGACTGCCTGTCCAATAAACCCACTACTGCACGTGGCGAAGGAAGCGCAAGTAGAGTTCGTCTTCACCGCCCTCCTCGCCACATTAAGGCAAGCTGCTCTAGTGGATCTCAATGAAATGTCTTATTTAACAAAAGTTTCTGATTGGCTATATTACTTTCTTTTATAGCATGGCGTTCTTAGTTTGCGAAGAGGTGAGTCTGAGCTTAATGTGAGAGATGCAATGAGAGCCATGCAGGCGCTGTACCAACGAGTGAACAATCAAAAGACATTAGTAATACAAAGTCTTGAAGATGATTGTGGTAAACAAGAGCTCAATGAGCGCATTGCCGTAAGTCTGCATAATGTTTCCTTTTCTTTCTAGTTCAAAAAAGAGTTTTCATGATTCAAACTTTTTAATAAAATTTTTGTCTGAATCTTAGGTTTTACAGGAGCTTCAAAAGCAGTACCTCTGTCTTGAGTTAGCACTTGAACAGCACACTGGCAAGGAAAACCGATCATCTTTAGGCAATCTTTCAACTCTTCCAACTCTCGGATCTATTGAGGATTCTGATGATATGTCTACCTCTGCAGATGATATGTATGTTACATGAATCCTTATCTCATCCCCATGTAGAATGCTGCATTTTAATTGTGTTAAAAATTTACTCATCGTTTCTGTATATTCTATGTACAGGATGTCAGAACCAAGTTACGTGAATGGACAGCGGGAATCTCTTGGTCATTCTGGATTAAGGTAGAAGCTTTATACCAAAATGAGTACATGATATATGCAGTGCATTGTGTAACGTGTTTGTTGTTTTAATTTCACAGGGAGAGCACTTTGTCTCCTCTTAATCCGGCTACCTTGAATGTAATAATTTTCTCATCACAATTTTGTGTTTTCTTTGTAAAAGTTACCCATCTAACTAACTTATTTATTTTACAGAGTCAGGATGACAACTTTAGCACAGTCAGCTTAGCACACTCTAGGACCTCTTTGCACTCATGTGGTATACAACCTGAACTTCACATTATTATTTCACATTCACCTTTCTCTATATTTTCCTTTTGTTTCATTCTAAAACTTTTTCTTTTTTTAAGATGATGGAGAAGTTATTCATATCCCAAGCTATCTGATTCGTGGAGCTGGTTCATCAACTCACTATGAGTATGAAGTTCGTGTGAACGCTGGGGGTGAACGGTGGGTTCTTCTCCGCCGTTATAGACGATTTCGTGAGCTTCATCTACAGATGCGTGAAAAATATGGGTCCATAGTAAGTGCAATATGTTTTGTGAAGGCTGGTGAAAACATACCAGTTCCTCAAAGATTGGGCACCATTTAATGAAAATTATGATTTTGTTAAAGGTGTCATCTTTGGATTTTCCACCACGACGTCTATTTTCAAAACGATCAGAAGTGGTTGCCAGCAAGAGACGTGCTCAACTTGAGAACTACCTACGGGCACTCATTAGAGTTTGCTCTACTGTAGCAGGCTCCCCCCTTCACCAGGTACGAGACAATTTGACTCGCGCTGCTTTGATTGAGTTTTCTCCCTTCTTTCGCAAGGGTGTCTTTGAAGCAGGTAAATACGGAACAAGCTAATTAGTGTTATGAGATTTGCTCTCTGATTTTTCTCCTCATAATGTCTAATGTGTGGGTTCTGTATAAAATCCTTGTAAGGTTGGTTTTGAGCAGATTGTGTTCAGAGCAGTTAGATGGCAGGGTGTATTGTATGTAATAAGCAACAGTACTGTGACATATATTCCTGGTACAATTAAGGCCAGGGCAATTCTCTGTGATTACCCATCCATAGTTTTAGTATTCTCTAGGTATTCAATTTTCAGCATCATATAGGAACACATAGACTTGCAAATACACATTTCCTCGCTATGAAGTTATCTGGTATATGAAGTATTACTGGTAATATTAATATAGCAGCACAATACGTCTAAAGTTATTGAGACATAACTTTGATTTTATTTCAAGAAAGAACGAAAGAATAGCAGCATAGTATACACACTGAATAAAATTATTTCAACTCAAAAATAATGGTAAGTCTGAAGTGTGGTACTTACCTAATTTAGATGGCTGTGTTAATTTTTCTTCAGGCACTCAAAGTAGTGTCTATCTTTTTAAATACTATCATATTGATATGTTTGCATTAAACAGTAGAATATTTAAGATTACCAGCCCAGTGCCCACAATTTCAAAGCTTTATCTAGACAAAGTCAATTAATACGCCTTTCTTCAGTCGGGTGCTGTGGGAATCTTCTTTTTTTCTCTTTTTCTTTTTTAAAAGTTCTCTAGAGAACTTTGAAAGATATTTTATACCTCTAGCGTTGTACTCAGAAAAATTAAAAATTTAATGTTAAATAAATCGTAGGATGACAATAATGTGTGAAAGGAACATTGTGATGATGGTTTTGGTTTGAAGGATACACATTAATGTCAATGTTTTGACTGATGACAGATTTATAGTCTTATTTTATCTGTTTTTGTGAAATGTTTATGAGTAATCTATCAATGACTCACTCCTTCGGGGTTTGTGGCTATTTTTCTATGGGTATTCAGGGAAGAAAAGAAAATGAGTGCAGTTGTGCAATGTTTAGTACAAGATGAAACTATGTATAATGCACAGGCACAAAATAGGCTTTTTTATGATGTTGTGTTTTCATGTTTAATTTTTTTTTAAATTTTATGAGAGGTGGATAGTAGGCCCTGACAGAGTACTTGCCTTACTAAAGATGTTAAAGAAATATATCCGCTGTAAAGACACAGTTTTGTTTCTCATAGCATTACTTTTGTATGTTATTCTTGTTATTGCTGCTGTTAGTAGACTGTATTAAATGGTGAAAATTCTTTAGAGATTGTTGATTTTCTAGGAATTTTAATCACTCTGATCAATTGTCCGTGCTGTTTTATTTAAAGATATAGTTCCTGCCAAGTCGGGTTGTGTGATTTTTCTACTAAGTATGATATTCAAACTCATATCGTCTTGCCATGTTCAAGACGTACCATGATGAGGAAGAGATCTGGCAGAATGCTGCACATTATTTATACAATTGTACCTACGGTAGGTCTAATTTGTATCTTCATCTGCATGTCATGGTTATGAGTGGTATTGGGCTACGGAAAGAAAACGTTTGAAAGACTGGTGATATAGAAAACAAAATTTCAGTACATTTGCTTTTAATTAATTCAGTATTAGAAATAAATTTCTTATTTAATGGTTAAAAAATAAAGAAGGAAAAAGATTTAAAATCAAACTAAATTGAGTGAGCAGTGAGCATTATTTCCAGTTCGCTCAGATGTCCACAACCATGCTTTGTGTTCAAGTCTTCAGGTCTTGATGTTAGAATTTGAGACCTTACAGCCAGACAACTGGATTTTAGACATGCATACTATGTACTGTATAGACATGTTACCAAATATTGTATCTTGATTAATTGTCTGATGAAATATTTATTAGAGATTTTAACAAACATCTCACAGACATGGTCTTACCAATGTTTCTTTTATTAAAACATTTCCGATCACAAGATTGATAGATATTCATATTTTGTCTTTAATCAATTGTCAATTGTTAAACTACATGATGTAGGGCAGGGACTGTGACTTCGAAATTCTTGCCTTATCATCCTATTATGCTACAAAACTATTTTGGGTTAAATTCCTCACATAGAAAATTTTGTAATTACAAATTGGGAACCAAGCTCCTAAAAATTCATTATAGCTAAGGATGACCTATGAGATTTAAAATATTACAAAATAAAATAAGAATTGATCATACATAGACTATAAACAAGATTGTTCTCTGTAAAAAGTGAAAAAAACTATGACAGTGCCAAAATACAGCAGTCAAACCAGCCTAAAGTGTTAGCCGAAAAATCACAACAAGAAACTGGTTTCTGCTTCCCATTCTCTGAATTACAATTTTAATTGTATAGATTAGAAGAGTCGACATTAAGACCAAGTTCTCATTAGTGACCTAAAGTGTTAGTACGACAAGCAGTTTGACTCACACACACTGATATGTCTCCAGACACAGAGTGAATGTCAATGAGGCTGTCATCAAAGGTATCTGCCATGGACTGCATTTTAGCTGCAAGCTGAGGACTGCCACAGTTAACTCTTAAGCGGCCTGGAATTAAAGGTTAGTCGGTTGAAGTGAAAACTATCAAAATACAAAAGTCATCAGTGTTACAGATCTCAATTTAAACAAACCTTCATGTTTAATAACCTGAGGAGATGGTGCATCAAGAAGCTTTGTCATTCTCTCTCCAACTCTTGGAATTGTGGATTTGGATGCTTCATCCTGATTTAAATACAAGTGGAATGAGAATATACATGTAACAATCGAAATGAATTTGGTTCTTCCAGAGGAAATAATGTCTTTGAAAAATTACCAATTTAATGCACGGAGCCTTTGTATACTTTACTGCTGGTAAACCACAACCAACATTTGGGTTTAAGTTTTCACAATTGGCGGTCTGCAATGCAGAAAGATAACATAACATAAAAATTATTCTAATTCCAGGTGTTATGAGCTATGTGAAAAATAAAGCACCTGAGAGCCTCCAGGTCGAGGGATCGATGACTTCATTTCCCCAGCTCGCCATAAAGCTTTTGCATGAACCTCCTTTTCATAAGATGCCCGATCTGAAGTCTTAGCTTTAACGTTAGTTACTAAGACTGGGGAGGGAGAATTATGAATATATGCACCAACAGGGCTTTGAATTTTTTCCAAAATCTGAGATACAAGAAAAATTAAAATAAATAAAGATTTGGACATGAGGATAACAGAAAAATAAAACATAAGACAGACCTTATTGTTAGACTTGGGCGTGTGATGAATGCCACCTGTTTTAGGTAAGCGGCTCACTGGAATGGCTGGTGCTATTGGCTTCTTGAATGTATTTAATTTAGCCTCTGATGAAGGAGTTACTGGCCTTGTTGCAGGCCTTGAAGAAATTTTGGGTTCTGAGAAAGTCATGGGCCTTGTAATATGCCTAGTCTTTTGAGGAGACGGTGTAAGTAATGGCTTTGTTGGAATAGCAGATGCTGCTCTGGGCAATTTAGATGGTATTTTCAGGTTACGTGTTTTAGCAGATAAACATTGCATATCTCTAAGCTTCTGAGGTGTACTCTTTGTCAGCTGTTTCTGAAGAGGAGAGAGAACTTTAGGTTCTTTTACTCTTGTCAATTGCTTCTTATTTGGAGAAGCCTCCACAGCATCTAGGTATTCCATGGAACTTCCACTTGAATTCTGTTTAGCTTCCTGGTACATGGGTGATTTGCAAGCATCAAAGCCCGAGTCAGACTTAAGATTTTTCTCAGAATCTGTGCAATTTCCTTTCTTATTGCCTTTACGTCCAAGAATATAATCAACGCCATATTTCATCATCATTTCATACTCCTCCAGTGTATCATTCAACTCCCCAACATTTGATGAAGCTCCAGAATCATTATGTAACGACTCTCTTGTACCTTCATTGCGATAAGATGATGCTTCTGAATTATCATGTGGTGCTTCTCGCAAATACTCTTCGGGAGTAGGTGAGGGCTGCAAATCATCATGGGCTGTCCCTTTATATTCATCATATGAATCGTTTTCAGAGAGATAAGAATTCAGAGGGTATATTCCAGATATATGCATACTTTCTCTTTGATATTTGCTTGAATCATTTAGAGTTCCAGTTCCAACAATGTTTACTTGTGGCTGATCTGACAACTCATCTGTAT
Organism: Frankliniella intonsa; assembly: GCA_033675135.1. Classification (NCBI taxonomy): domain Eukaryota; kingdom Metazoa; phylum Arthropoda; class Insecta; order Thysanoptera; family Thripidae; genus Frankliniella; species Frankliniella intonsa. The sequence goes on from CM066259.1 coordinate 707,630, forward strand.
CTTGAATAGAGCTGCCTGTGCTGTTAAAGGCACAGTTTTGTATTGGTTGGTTCAAAACATTTGACTCACTTTTAGCAGACACCTGACTTCCACTAGACATGTTTACATTCTTACTTTGTTCTCCAAAAGATGATAATTGCTGCACTCCAAGTGATGAGATAGAGCTACCATCATTCACTGAGCTCAGCGCGGTCTGAGACATTGGCCCATCAAAATTCCTCACGGAGAAGCCTACTATGCTATTTCTTCCTGTATAAAATGTATTATTATCTACATCAGAATAGAGACCATTGCTTTCTCTTCCTGTAGTATACATGATGGAATTAGAAAGTTGCTGGTCTTCAAGAGCACCTGCATCAATACCAAATACCTTAAATCGGTCTTCTAAAGACTGAGTGGTACTGGATGACTCTTCATGTCCATGATATGGTGTATTTTCAGAAACCTTCTGCTGAGAGGCATGATACAATGCAGCTTCAGATAGAATAGACAAAAATCCCCCATCTTTGTCAGTAATGACTGCAGGCTCATCACTCTTATCGTTTTCAGGATCAATAATGAGACAATCATTTGAGTCCTCTTCTCTAGCATCAGTATCAATGTGCAAATCATTAGACTCCGTATCCAATGAATATGTATTATCTCCTAGATAATTTGAGGACTTCTTAGAGGCAGAGGCTACATTTCCAGATTCATTTTCTAAGCTGTCAGAGAGAACTTCAGGCACAATAACTTGTGAAAGCTCATCATTTTCATTTCTGACATATGTCTCATTTTGCAGATGTTCTTCACTGTGCAAAGGCAAACTTTCTTGGACCATAGATGAATCGTTTGATTTTAGTTCAGAACTAGACAAGCCAGAAAAGCCGGAGACTAGTTTCCCATCATTTAGTAACTGTTTAGAACTGTCTTCCAAACTGTCTTCCGAAATGTTGGTGTGGAATGAAAGAGCAACCCGAGAAGATGGAGAGGTAGCAACATGTCGTTCAAATTTAGGTGGGCATTTTTTCACAGTGCTGGGAGCCTGTTCAGAATCTAAACTGTCAGCTGAAAACTGTGAGTACAGATGGCCTTCATTAATTGATGTTTGTGACCCACAACTATCGCCTGAAAGAGCAGACCAGTATTCTCCTTTTGAGCTGTCTTCAGGTTTTTCAGAAGTTGTCAGAAAACTTTGACTGTCCAACGAATCAGCAGAGAGGGAGAGCTTGACTGGCTGAGTGTCAACTGCTGCAACAGCATCAATGACAGCTTCTGCAAAGTAAAATAACATTGATTTTAAATTCAGTGTGAAGAAATAATTACTAGCAATCAAACAACCAAAGAGAAAGGGATACCTTTTGTCTTTGTTACATTCTGTTCACCTTGAGAAATGCTGATTGAGGAGAAGCAAAGGATGCAACATTAACAGTCATCAACAAAGCAAATTGAAAATTCAAAAAGTACTTTAAATAATGGTCATTTAAGTTAAGGCTAGCTAGAATGTATCATCTGAAAGACTATACCCAACCTTGGCTTCCAATCGAATGATGGAAAGTAAAATTGGGTCCTTCTTTTCAATTGAGAAGCTTTCTGCAGCTCTTTTGAGGTTACTGGTCCAACGAAAACTTCTTCATCACTGTCACAAACAGGAGTGTCAATCATCGAGGACTTGGAAGAGAATGGAGAAGACTCCATCCCTACCCTTCAGGTAAAAATCCTCACTAGTTTTCTAGAAAACACAAAAGAACGTGGAAGTCGCTGGTGAATATTGACCAATGCGGCATAATAAAATTCGTCGCAAAACAATTTTTACCGATATGACAGAAAGGCATTCGGGACAAACTGAAATAAATACCACTTACACTACAGATGCAACTCAGCTAATTCGGCCCGGTTTACGAGTTCCTTCAATCAGGGGGTTGTATTATTCTCTTTTCTTTTGAAAATAACGAACTCTCGAATAAGAGACACTATTTTGAAACGCTATCACCAAGTAAATATAAATTACAGACGGGTGCTTCGAGGCTGAATTACCAAAACTCGACTTAGCTTCTCAACCACCGATGACTTTCATTCAAAAACAATAATATTTTCAAATTGAAGTATGCCACAGAACAACAACAATATTTCAAATCTGGGCCGTCGCGCCTCGGGCCGCGCCGTGCCGTGCAACTGGTCTCAACTTGTCTGTCACGGCTTCTTTGATTCGACGCGCGTCAAAATCTGTGAATCCGAACGAGATTAATGTAGGAAACTCAAATCTGTGAAATTCCAATTATGGTCGAATCTATAAAGATGGTTGAAGGGGATAGAATTGGATAGGAATGCTTCTGAACGAGGGTATACTGTTATATCTTCGCTTCGTCACATAGATTTTCGCGTAGTGCGCCCGAGGAGAGGGGAATGGAAGGGGTTTCCTCGGTGGCATTCTCACTTCGCTTTCTGCAAAGACGTCTCCGCTGTTTGAACATGATCCTCCATGGCGCAGAACAGGCTTGAATTCGTCTACCTCTTTTGTACTGAAATGACATATCCTTCTCGCTTGAACTCCTGGTTGGGATTCATGCTTTTCGGCACCTTTGAAAAAGGTAACGTCTGTTGCCGAAAATAAAAGAGAGTCGTCCTCTCCGCGTTGCCGCCCATCCCTTTCGTCCAATCACGACACTGCAAGTCTGACAAACTTCACGTGACCTCCGAACATGACAACCCAGCGGCAATGATAGACATCTGTCAAAAAAGAATAGATTGCCATGTATTTAAGTGTAATGCGTTTCGTGATCGTCTTTATATTTCAATCATAGGGAAATCGACCCCTTAATAGTTTGTGACGGCCTCTGAGTGCTTTACATGATATATTTTCTCTACCGGCAGTTGGCAGTTGCCTTATTTTTTAACATCGCTTTTGTTCGGGAACACAACACAATCGCTGCGTACGACATTTATTGTAGTGCATTGGCGCCATTCAGAAGCAGTCGGCCAGTTGCTTTCCTCCAATTAACATCGGATCTGGGAATCGGACAGTATCGTCGTGTTAGAATTTTGCTGACAAAATTAGTGATATCCCGCGAGTTACTGGTGAGTTGCGTACTCTTCTGATATTCAACGCTACCGTTTGCTGTCAAACTTCTGAGTTTGATGAACCCGTTTAGAATCGACTAAACTGTTGTTTGCCTTTTTTAATTTCAGTGACTATCAGCTATGGCTAAAGTTCAACTGTGCAATGTTGTTGTACTGGACAACCCTTCGCCTTTCCTCAATCCATTCCAGTTTGAATTAACTTTTGAATGTATTGAAGAATTAAAGGAAGGTGAGCAATTAACCCCTTCCCTCTGTTGTTTATTGCCCCTTTTGACTTCACTGTCCTCTAAGTGAGAGGTGTCATTGTTTGTTCGGGACATCGCTACAATTAAATCGTTATCTTCCTACCATCTCGATGATGTGTAGTTTGCTGAAACTACACTGCTTTGTGTAACTTATATGTCTGTATTAGGTTTCATTTCTAACCTGTAACGAATAACTCTTTTCATTTTTCCAACATGTGCAAGACAGGTATATTTGACATGCCCTGTCATTCTTCTAAACTGTTAATTCCTGTTACAGATTTAGAATGGAAGATGATCTATGTTGGCTCTGCGGAAAGTGAGGAACATGATCAAGTTCTTGATACTATTTATGTTGGTCCCATTCCAGAAGGAAAGCACATGTTTGTATTTCAGGTCAGTTTCCTGCTTCACATACTGAAGTAGTGTCAAGCATTGTGTGCTTACTCCATGTTTTCTGTAATACAGGCCGACCCTCCAGATGTGAACAAAATTCCAGTTGCTGATGCTCTTGGTGTGACTGTTGTTCTACTTACCTGTTCATATCGCAGTCAGGAGTTTGTTAGAGTTGGTTACTTCATTAATAATGAGTACAATGATCCAGAGCTCCGTGAAAATCCTCCAACGCAACCCCAATTTGATAAGGTGAGATTCGTCAGTGAGGTGTGTGCTCTAGTATGTGTGGGTGTTTACTAATTTAGTCATCATTCTAGGTATATCGTAACATACTTAGCTCACAGCCCAGAGTAACTCGCATTAAGATAAATTGGGATGATTCAGAGACTTCTACCAATGCTGAATCAAATCCAGTGGTTAGTGAAGAAACAATGGATGCTCTCCCTGGCACTAGTGACTCAACTTCCAATGGGATTACTGCCATAGGGTTTAGTGAAAACAGTAGTCAAAGTGCAATGGAAGTGATGTAAGAAAAAATATTACAGCTTTGAACTTTTATCATTACATCAAGTGTCGTTTCACCACTTTCATCCTAGTATGTTTTTAATTGGTCAGGACCATTGTATGTTGTACCATGTCATTTCTTGTAAAATTTTATCTCGGACAAGAGTTGAGTCCACATCATGTTTCATGTTTGTTGGTGCCAGTCTACCGAGTTTGTTGTTCAGTATATCAATTGTCTGTATCTGTACGCATTTATCATGAAGTCATTTTAAGTAATTAAAATGTTTGCTTCATGTAGATTTTACTTCTCCATTTAATGATTTTACAATCCAATTCTGTTGTCTCAGACACTAGTTTTTGTACTGAAATGCATACTTGATTGCAATTGGCTTATTCCTTGTGTATATTTCAAAGATTAAATTATATCTTTTACAAATTTGTAATTTCTTTCTACATTTCACTCAACATTTGTAAATTATGCATTAAGGATAGATTGCTGAAGACTGCTGAAGCCTTTCATTCATTCATCTGAGCTGGAAAACGGTTCTCGCAAAGACCTGCATGGGCTGGTACAGCTATTGAGTTTCTGACCCATTCTTGAGTATCAAAGCATCGACAATGTGGCTTGAGCAGTCTCCAATCTACAAACACTTCAAACCCAACTGTGTACTAAGTTTCTAAGTATGTACTTGCCACCATATTCTTGTATTGTGTATGTAACCTAAGGTAACCATGCACATAAGTATGTAATGTGGCAAGTACACACCTTGGCATGTGCAAGTACGCAATTATCGCATTTATGTGTGTACTAAGCTGTTAGGTTTGCAGTGAATACATTTCTACTTTGGAGTTATAGAAATATGCTTACACAAGATTTATTTTAACTATAGCACAATGATCAGCTTTAACATATGTATATGTACAGTTTTGGAGGATTGAAGACCATTTCACTCTTTAGGGAACAGTTCTTTCACTAGCCTGCAATTTAATGACCTCCGACAAAGGCCCCAAAATTTGTCAGGTTTCGTTGTTGGATCAGTGGCTGTGAACCTCCAGCCTACATGTCTGTGACACCTGGAACAAGCAGCTATTGTCCACCCATACCTGTAAGACAGTGAAAAAGTTAGGACCAAGGAAAGGACCATGGAACTCATTATCAGATACTATTTATACTCCTACCCTGGAAACCAGCTGAACTCTGTTGACGGTGGACGATTTTGAAGTACTACACCGTTTGCTTTCCGGATGGTTATTGTGTCATGCACAAACCCATGCGGATTGACATAAGTGCCCTGCAAACCCTCTGCTGACATTGAAAACACATCTTGCTGACTAGCAATTGTCTGACTGCAGTGGTTACAGCATAGTATGCTTGGCTGTTGAAGAGGGAAAAAAAGGTTTGTCAGGTTGTAATGTAGGCATGATTTGTTACAATAATTACTCAAATGTAAATACCTTATCTAATGTATTAAGTTCCCAGCGAAGGCGCTGTATAGCAGAGTTCATTCTGAGAGGTATCAGCCTAGTAGCATCATTAACTGGGAGTGAGCGCGCTACCCAAAAGGATAACTCAACAGGATCAGAAGGTATTTGAGAGGCTGCAATGAAACAATGAACACTCAACGGTAATTACCAAATGAGGCTGAATCATAATATGAAAAAAAGAGGTAAAAGAAATTTAGTCACAGATTAAGATGTTTTCTTAATTGAAAAAATTAACATATACCTGCACTGTGACTTGTTAAAACCCTTTTCATTCTTTTCACAAGCACTTGAGGGTCATATTGCTCATAGATCCAAGAGGGCCATGCTGAGGTCAATGAATCAGTTGAAAGCAATCTGCGTCTGCAAACAACATTTTATTTTCAGATAAATTGTGGCATCAGGTTTGCCTGTTATGTGAGTAATAAGAAGCCTACCTCCTTTTAGTTGCCTTTTCCTCATCGTTTACTTTTGTCCTATACTTGTCAAGACACTGAAAGGCATTTTCTGACAATGGATAAGGTAAAGTGATCTCGGGAAGGATTTTTACTCGAGCTACTGGAAAAAAGCTGTTGGAAACCAAAAAGCATAGGAATTGAAGAGACTTCAAGTTTTTGTTATATTGCACAACAGAAACATTTACTCACCCTTCAGGATCTGGTTTGGATTCAAGAAGTTTAAAACGTTGTCGTCCAATGGCTTTAATCCTCATAGAAACATTGTCACCTCCTCTTTGAACCTCATAAATTTCAGCTGTTGTTCCAACGTCAGCATAATACAAATCAGTCATGTTTTCATTTTTCCTATGGCAAAATTAATTTTTTTAATGTGGATAGTATCAATTTCTTACTAAGAATCGCTGTAACTTTACTTCAAGTCAAAACTGTATGAGACAACTCAAGAACTCACAACATGCATAATGTTGCAAATATTTTGTTTCCATCGAGAGCTCTTTGAATCATTTGCACAGTCTGCTGATGATCAATCGACACTGAGAGGGGTAAAGTCTGACCAGGCACCAGAACGACATTTATCTGGGGAAGAAGAGGCAACCAGTAGGAAGATCCCTCATCATCATCTAGCAAGGTCCGTCCATGTAAAACTGTCAGGTCGGTGCCTAGATACTAAAACAAAAAAAGTAAATATAAGTTGATAGTTACTATAATTCTCAAGAAATGTCACATTAGTAGTGATTCTTTACAGCGTGCTGCATGGGCAGAGCGGGATCAAAGGTTTGTTCTGAGGCATCTGATGTAGAGAGTGGTGCTGCTGCTTGATTTTCATCTGAAACAAGACTTCATTTTCGAGAGAATGTAGGATGAGACTAAAATGCATGCATGAACCATGTATACTCACCACCAGTAGGCACATAAAATTCATCTAACTCTGGTCCTCCATCATACGACCAATCCGAATCGTCAGAGCTCCTTCCATCGTCTGCCTCCATGTTGAAATTTAAAAGCAAAGCCCGTGTCACTTTCACTCACTCTGTTAGACCCTTTTGGTGGATATACTAAGCAGACCACTAAAGTCGGCGACCGCTCTCTTCTGCTCTTAAAACGTCAACATAACAATACCAAGTGGTAAACATAGGCCTTTTATGCTGCTGCGCAGGAGGCAATACGCAAAATGCTGAGGTACTAAAATATGAGAAATCTAAGTATTGTCGCAACTCGCGCAACTCCCACCCCCCTGTAGGTGGAGGTAGGTGGAAGAGGTAAGATCTAGTTCAATATAGCTGTCGGTTGGGTTTGAATGAAACACCACTTGTTGGAACTTTCATGCTGTTCCCGTGTGCGCCGGGAATTGGGCAGTGAAAAGAATATGTTCAGATTCTCGTAACGGTTGCGTACTTCATTCATGGGCCATGCAGCATTATGGGCTCTCGGTTTTGGCTTTCTTGATATGATGCATGGCTTATGGGCTCCGAGTTCACGTATTCCTAATTGCGCGCAATGTGTTCGGGCAAGGTGGCTTAGGGGCCTATTTCCTCACTAACGAAGTTCGGTATAGGACGCCTAGGCCATGCTATGTGTTTTTTGATCCCAGAAGGAGGTAACCTGTGAGTTTGGTCGAAATCCGAGACAATTTTTTTTCCGACCGAAAATCGCAAAAACGCAAAGGCTATAGCCTTTGCATTTTTACGATTTTGGGTCGAATTTTTTTTTCTCCAAAATGACGGGGGTTGTACAGGGGGACTCTAACGTACCCCTAGACCAACCCCCAAGGGTCAGTTCGTCCGAAAACCCGGTTTGTCTGCGAGGGAATGCAGTATTCCTAATAGCGCGCAATGTGTTCGGGCAAGGTGGCTTAGGGGCCTATTTCCTCACTAACGAAGTCCGGTATAGGACTCCTAGGACTTGCTATGTGTTTTTTGGTCCCAGAAGGAGGTAACCTGTGAGTTTGGTCGAAATCCGAGACAAGTTTTTTCCGACCGAAAATCGCAAAACGCAAAGGCTATAGCCTTTGCATTTTTACGATTATGGGTCGAATTTTTTTATCGCTCCAAAATGACGGGGGTTGTACTGGGGACTCTAACGTACCCCTAGACCAACCCCCCAAGGGTCAGTTCGTCCGAAAACCCGGTTTGTCTGCGAGGGAATGCAGTATTCCTAATAGCGCGCAATGTGTTCGGGCAAGGTGGCTTAGGGGCCTATTTTCTCACTAACGAAGTCCGGTATAGGACTCCTAGGACTTGCTATGTGTTTTTTGGTCCGAGAAGGTGGTAACCTGTGAGTTTGGACGAAATCCGAGACAATTTTTTTTCAGACCGAAAATCGCAAAAACGCAAAGGCTATAGCCTTTGCATTTGCACGATTTTGGGTCGAATTTTTTTTTGTTTTTAAAATGACAGGGGTCGTACAAGGGGATCCTAACGTACCCCTAGACCAGCCCCCAAGGGTCAGTTCGTTCGAAAACCCGTTTTGTCTGCGAGGGAATGCAGTATTCCTAATAGCGCGCAATGTGTTCGGGCGATGTGGCTTAGGGGCTTTTTTTTCTCACTCACGATGTCTGGTATAGGACTCCTAGGACTTGCGATGTGTTTGTTGGTCCCAGAAGAAGGTAACCTGTGAGTTTGGTCGAAATCGGAGACAATTTTTTTTTTCGCCCGAAAATCGCAAAAACGCAAAGGCTATAGCCTTTGCTTTTATACGATTTTGGGCCAAAAAATAACATTTATCGAAATGACGGGGTTTGTGCAGGGGGACTCTAATGTACCCCTAGACCAACCCCCAAGGGTCAGTTCGTCCTAAAACCCGGTTTGTCTGCGAGGAATTGCAGTATTTCTTCTGAATCGTATTTTGAATGGCACTAAACCTGGCGGGCGAGTGACGTCAGTTTCTGCAGCCGGAGCCGGAAGTCGGAGGTGTGTGTTGTTTTCGTAGGGATCATGGCGGACGCCGGTGTGCGGCCTGTGCCGAGTTTCGTAAGTGTAATTGTGATATTATTTGTTTTAAACGTAATATTCCTTAATTAATCAATAATTGGGAGGAGTGTGATATTTTTATATTTAAATATCACATATTTTATTGTTTCGGTGAGGACAAACTGAACATCCTCGCTCCTGTAATGGTTCCTCTTTCTGCTGAGTGCCTACCGTAAGCTTAGAATTAACCATCAGCATTGGTTGTAACTTTTCAATGATATTCTTATTAGCGGAATGTCGTTATTTACTTGAAAGGCTGTAATTTTCTTGTAGCACATTATGTAGTGCCCAAGGAAGGTTAGCTATGTAGGTTAGGTCACCTCATGGGTACACCCATGGTTAGGCTGTGGTTCATCCATGAAGCTCTTAATTTGGGCATTAGTGTGAATCAGAAATTTATTTTACGTTGCGTTCTTGTTTAAATGTGAAAGTGGGGGTGTCCTTAGTACTCTCTGTGAGGAAATCTTGGACCAGATGGATTCCGATCGGGCGACAGACAGCCTACAACAGTAGTAGCATTTTCTATCAGGCACACTTGCGTGTTCATTTCAAAATCAAAGGGTTTTGTAAAGTTAACATTGAGGGGAAAATACGGAAGCTAGGACTCTTGGCTGAGTCAGTAGGGCTTGTTGCATTAGTGGGTATCCTTCCACTTGAAATCGCAGTTCTGTGCTCATGATGATTCTTCTTCTTTGAACAATATTGCATCTTCGTACTGAGAATAGTTAAATGTAAATGAGATCTTTTCTTTTTCAAGAACTGAAAGTATTGTTTAGATATTTATCATTTGGCGTAAGGCATGTTCATTCTCAAAACGCCTTCTAGTTTTCAAACAAACTTAATAATACAATAGTCTTGTGTAGATTTATTTGTTTTAAATGCAATATTGTTAAAAGTGCATGGCCCGTCACTCGTCTTTATCCAGAATTTGTTTGTCAATTGTCTAAACACTAGTTGTTCACTTATTGATCTAGTTTATGGTTGGTATCTTGCCAACTGATATCCATGAGAGATATCATCAGCATTTTATCGATGTGCAATTACCTTTCTGAGGTATTTGGCTTTTTAAAAATAATACTTGTTCACTTTTCCATCCATCTTATTTAAGGGTGGTATCTTGCCAACTAGTCAGATGCTGGATGCATTTAATAATTCGGATAGAGGCTTTTAAAGTAGTAAATCTTGTTTTGTGGAGAACAGAGATGAGTGACGGCTTTTGCTTACTGATATATGAGTGTTGCCCTGTTGCCCCTGTGTCTGCTGTTCTCGACTTGCTCTATTGCAAAAAGTATCCATTGAATGCTTTGTTTTGCGCCATTTGGCCTGCCTGCTTCCTCTCACTTTGACCTCGGCCAGACTCCTAAAGGTCAGGGTGTGAGGAGTAGGCATTTTAGTGGTAACCTTTCAAATCTAAATTTTTGCTTGCTTCCTCTCACTTTGACCTCGGCCAGACTCCTCATGGTCAGGGTGTGAGGAGTGGGTGTCTTGCTCTTGTACCTTTGAAATGTAAATTTTTGCTTGCTTTCAACTTGTTGTATTTGCCCCCTCTTGCTGGCATGTTGACCCAGGCCAGTCTCCTGAAGGTCAATGTGTGGGTGAGAGGGGGCGAATGAGAGGGGATTCCTCTCTCTTTGCTTTAGAATTTCAACTTTTGAATGGATACTTTTTTTACTGCTCTGTGCTCTGCTGTTTTCCCTCTGGCTTTGGTATAATACGGCCTCCTGGAGTGGGACTTGTCTCACTGCTGGGTTCGAATCCCAGCGGGTCCTATGCCTCGCCTTGCTCTGCCTTCCTTCTCTCTGAATGTATGAGAAATTTAGAGGAACACAGTGCTTTGTTTACAATTTTGTTTACACTTGTTTACAATTTTGTTGACATTTGTGCTGCTCTGCAATGGCCAATTTCTTCTTCTCTTTTTTTGGGACTTAGTATTTGGCCAGCTCAGTGTTCCTCTCACTTTGTCATACTGTGTCTTCTGCTCTTTGTTGTTGTTTACATTCATGCTTTGTTTACTTTTCAGCACTTGTATTTTTTTCTCCTCCTTGGTTGTTGGCTTTGGCTTTCCTTGCTCGAGCTGCTCTTTGGTTTCCACCAGTGAGCTGCCCGAGCAAGGAAACCCGAAGCCAACAACCAAGGAGGGAAAAAGAATTGTTTTGTTGCCGATTTCCACTGCCAGTTCACTCAGCTGCTGCGTCTGAATGCGCAGCAGCTGAGCTGGAACTTGGAGCAGTGGGAAGATCGGGCAACAAAAAAAACAAAAAAAAAATAAATAAACAAACATCTGAATAAAGATAATCAAGCTTTATTGGAAAAAGAACAAAAAGAAGCAATAGCAGCTGGCCAATGGGAGGCCTGCAAAAAAAGGCCCTTTTTTTTTTAGGCTATCTCGAGATCCCTATGTGATGCGGCCCAAGTAAAATTTCTGGGGGGGTCAAACAAAGTTCCATCTGGAAAAAACTAGTCAAATTAACTGTCAAGAGGAGTTTAATTAAAACCCCTCATAAACTGACTCTACGCAACAATCACTTCATATGAACTCAATCACAGCCGACGAGATGAAACACAGGACCCGAGAGCAAGCAGTGGCCTGGTGAACCTTCAATAACATGTCACTAAAGGAGCCCGAGAAATGCGTACCAGGACCTCGGGACATTCCATGTTCCACTGTGACTGATCTGTCCTCCACATGAAGCAATCGTTGCTCACATTAGCAAAAGTAAGTCCAAAGTAAGTTCATTGCTTGATGCTGAAGATCCCGTCTTGAGTTGATTTCTTCATTTGAAGATCGTTCACGGTTCTCATTTCCCCTTAGCGTCGTCTTGTCACCTGCAAAAAATAAATATGTATGAGAAGCAGTTCAAGAAAAGGGTATCATTTCATCACAAATTTCAGTTGATTTTAATTATTCTCCAATCATCTTTAATATTGCAAATTGACACAGAAGTTTAATTTAATTTTAAGGAGTACTAGCATTCAAACAATCTATAATGAAGTCAAAGTTACATATACTCCAACAGGAACAAAATTTACCACAGCCACAGTGGCAAACAGACAGGTAAAATTCACTCCTATCATAAAGAAAGCTTCTAGTTATTGATAGCTGAGCAGACTAACAAACAGTTATTTTTTATCAACAGTAATAAAATCAACTGACAAGCTTTAAAGCAAATGTGTGATGCTATCCATTATGCAGTAAACTTATTTAACATGCCATGCATCTGTTACTATGGCAGCAACTAAAAAGCATACCAGGATTGTAGCATCAATTGAACCCCATGACCTGGGGTATTTCAATGGAGACAAAAGTACTAGCAGGAAAATCGCAACTTTCTATTGATATAACAACCAGCAAATGTGGCCATTGGTTTTGTTTTGAAAGCCAATTGTAATCTACTTAGGGGAGTAGAAAAGAAATCAATCTGCAATTTGGCTTCAGAACAGTGGTGCGGTACTAAGTGAACTTTTTGAATGGAAGGAATCAGTTGACTTTTGTAACTAATGTCAAAGCTTTCCTCTACAGACAATTAATTTATTAATCTCTCATAGCTTTTACACCATTCTGCAAAACTGAAACAGTTCTGTCTGATCTGGTCCTACTATCCAGGTTCTCAGTATCTAGTTTTCAGAGTAGTTCAGCCAACACAGTCAAAATCAGAATGTAAATTGAAGTAAAAAGGCACCACTCAATGAAATGTAAGCCATTATTGTCCCACTTCCAACTTTGCTCCAATTAACAGAATTTCAGATTTATCCAAGGCAATTGACAATTATATGTATAGATGCATCAAAAAATTCTTTTTAGTGAGCAATCAAAATATTTGTGTTGTCTTACTTCTCGAAAATCTTTCAAAATTCAATACCAAAACACTCAACATTTCTTACCTTGAAACGAACAGCATGATCACAGCAGACTGAAAAGAGCAGAGGGGAGATCCAAGCGTATCTTCGTGCTGGAGATCCTGTCTTGAGTTGGTTGCTTCATTTGAAGAAACTTCATGGTGCTTCTTTCCCCGTAACGTCGTCTTGTCACCTGCAAAAACAAATATGCATCAGAAGCAGTTCAAGAAAAGAGAATCATTTCATCACAATTCAGTTGATTTTAATTATTTATTGACACCCAAGTTTACTTTAACCTTAAGGAGTACTACCATTTAAACAATCTATAATGAAGTCATAGTTACATATACTCAAATTTCAAATATAGGAACAAAATTTACCATATTGCTATGATGGATAATAGAGTGCAGGATAAACCATTAAATGAATTACACACCTTGACCTCTGTTCGTCATGTTGCAATGAAGTCTCCAACTTCAGACAAGGGATTACAAGCAGGCCAAAATATTCCAGCATGGATCGGCAAAGTCTTCAGTAGTGAGGGCCCGTCTGAGGAATCAGCATCCTGGGAAACAAATAAAGATAGCATCAATCAAAATGCAGAATGTTTCAAACAAGGCAAGATGATACAAAATGAAAATGCATTGTTCCTATCTTTTCCTATAAACAGTCCTATACTGAAATACTGAAACACATATTGTTTTATTTGGGATAGCCCTATTGGAATGCAGGCACAGGCACAGGCAAGTCCAAGTTGGCCTGCAGGCCTTGGAGTAAAATGGGAGCCCAATAAACGGGCTGCAAATTCGTTGGCTAACGAAAATGTTTTAATTTAGACAAGCCAGACAATCAGGGTAAGAACGATTACAATAAAGAAATTTCTTTACACATGGGAACCAAAAGAATGAAAGCTATAGGTTACCCGAACATCACGACGTGCACGTGGGCCCGCAACGAAACACACCAGTCAAGGTGCGTCAAAGTCAACCAGTCCGGGAGCGAAATGAGGAGGTTAGGCCATGTGCTCAAGAGGTTATTTCTCAATCAGAATTAAAACTTCCGATAACTCACCAAAATTCATAGTGCAAAAGAATCCTTATGAAATACCAATAAAATCTTCTTATATAAAATATCTTCTTAAACTGAAGGATTACTCAGATAAAATTGGATGACTCCAAGACCTCCCGACAGGAGATGCGAGACATGACTGATCAGACCCAGACCGGAACGGAACCGGAGCGGAAGCTCACAAAAGTAGTCCCCAGGTGACAAGACAAGGAAGTAGTTCCGTGACGTACTGCAGCGCCGGGAACTTGAGGTATGAGAAGAGTATGAGAACCGGAGCGTGCGGAGGCGGGAAAATTCAAATGGTAGCGGAGAGCAGACGATCGCTACAGCTGGGAGGCTGGGCTGGCTGGCCGGAGGCCGGCAGGGGTGGGGAGGGGAGGAGAAGAGACGGGAAAAGTGGCGCTATCGTGTGGCGAGAAGCGGCTCCAGTGCGTGCAGCAAGGCACTGCCCCCGCGCGAAATTTTGAACCAGAGAATCGCATGGGCCCTTCGGTCTGCGCCAATTCGTCGCAATTTTTCGCAGTAGATCACGGTTTCTCGCCAACCCAACCCTCAGGGGTTGGTCTAGGGGTACGTTAGAGTCCCCCTGCACAACCCCCGTCACTTTGGAACAACATTTCTTTTCGGCCGAAAATCGTAAAAATGCAAAGGCTATAGCCTTTGCGTTTTTGCGATTTTCGGCCAAACAAAAATGGACTTGCATTTCGACCAAACTCACAGGCTACCCTCGGGAGTTGGTCTAGGGGTGCGTTAGAGTCACCCTGCACAACCCCCGTCACTTTGGAGCAACATTATTTTTCAGCCAAAAATCGTAAAAATGCAAAGGCTATAGCCTTTGCGTTCTTGCGATTTTCGGCCGAACAAAAATTGTCTCCGGTTTCGACCAAACTCACAGGCTACCCTCGGGGGTTGGTCTAGGGGTGCGTTAGAGTCACCCTGCACAACGCCCGTCACTTCGGAGCAATATTATTTTTCTGCCAAAAATATTAAAAATGCAAAGGCTATAGCCTTTGCGTTTTTGCGATTTTCGGCCGAACAAAAATTGTCTCCGATTTCGACCAAACTCAAAGGCTACCCTCGGGGGTTGAACTAGGGGTGCGTTAGAGTCACCCTGCACAACCCCCGTCACTTTGGAGCAACATTATTTTTCGGCCAAAAATCGTAAAAATGCAAAGGCTATAGCCTTTGCGTTTTTGCAATTTTCGGCCGAACAAAAATTGTCTCCGATTTCGACCAAACTCACAGGCTACCCTCGGGGGTTGGTCTAGGGGTGCGTTAGGGCCCACCTGCACAAACCCTGTAACTTTGGAGCTACATTAATTTTTGGCCAAAAATCGTAAAAATGCAAAGGCCTTTGCGTTTTTGCTAATTTCGGCCGAAACAAAATTGTCTCCGATTTCGACCAAACTCACGGGCTACCCTCGCGGGTTGGTCTAGGGGTGCGTTAGAGACACCCTGCACAACCCCGTCACTTTGGAGCAACATTATTTTTCGGCCAGAAATCGTAAAAATGCAAAGGCTATAGCCTTTGCGTTTTTGCGATTTTCGGCCGAACAAAAATTGTCTCCGATTTCGACCAAACTCACAGGCTACCCTCGGGGGTTGGTCTAGAGGTGCGTTAGAGTCCCCCTGCACAACCCCCGTCACTTTGGAGCAACATTATTTTTCGGCCAAAAATCGTAAAAATGCAAAGGCTATAGCCTCTGCGATCTTGCGAATTTCGGCCGAACAAAAATTGTCTCCGATTTCGACCAGACTCACAGGCTACCTTCGGGGGTTGGTCTAGGGGTGCGTTTCAGTCACCCTGCACAACCCCCGTCACTTTGGAGCAACATTATTTTTGGCCAAAAATCGTAAAAATGCAAAGGCTATAGCCTTTGCGTTTTTGCGATTTTCGGCCGAACAAAAATTGTCTCCGATTTCGACCAAACTCACAGGCTACCCTCGGGGGTTGGTCTAGGGGTGCGTTAGAGTCACCCTGCACAACCCCCGTCACTTTGGAGCAACATTATTTTCCGGCCAAAAATCGTAAAAATGCAAAGGCTATAGCCTTTGCGTTCTTGCGATTTTCGGCCGAACAAAAATTGTCTCCGATTTCGACCAAACTCACAGGCTACCCTCGGGGGTTGGTCTAGGGGTGCGTTAGAGTCCCCCTTCACAACGCCCGTCCCTTAACAGCAACATTATTTTCCGGCTAAAAATCGTAAAAATGCAAAGGCTATAGCCTTTGCGTTTTTGCGATTTTCGGCCGAACAAAAATGGACTCGGATTTCGACCAAACTCACAGGCTACCTTTGGGAGTTGGTCTAGGGGTGCGTTAGAGTCCCCCTGCACAACCCCCGTCACTTTGGAGCAACATTATTTTCAGCCAAAAATCATAAAAATGCAAAGGCTATAGCCTTTGCGTTTTTTGCGATTTTCGGTCGAAAACAAATTGTCCCCGATTTCGACCAAACTCACAGGCTACCCTCGGGAGTTGGTCTAGGGGTGCGTTAGAGTCCCCCTGCACAACCCCCGTCACTTTGGAGCAACATTATTTTTCGGCCAAAAATCGTAAAAATGCAAAGGCTATAGCCTTTGCGTTTTTGCGATTTTCGGCCGAACAAAAATTGACTCCGATTTTGACCAAACTCAAAAGCAACCCTCGGCAGCTGGCCTAGGGGTGCGATAAAGTCACCCTGCAAAACCCCTGTCACTTTGGAGCAACATTATTTTTCTGCTGAAAATCTTAAAATTACAAAGGCTATAGCATTTGCGTTCTTGCGATTTTAGGCCGAACAAAAATTGTCTCCGATTTCGACCAAACTCACAGGCTACCCTCGGGGGTTGGTCTAGGGGTGCGTTAGAGTCCCCCTGCACAA
This sequence comes from Frankliniella intonsa, assembly GCA_033675135.1. Taxonomy (NCBI): domain Eukaryota; kingdom Metazoa; phylum Arthropoda; class Insecta; order Thysanoptera; family Thripidae; genus Frankliniella; species Frankliniella intonsa. Next base: position 724,507 of record CM066259.1, read on the forward strand.
CCCCCGTCCCTTAGCAGCAACATAATTTTCCGGTGAAAAATCGTAAAAATGCAAAGGCTATAGCCTCTGCGTTCTTGCGATTTTCGGCCGAACAAAAATTGTCTCCGATTTCGACCAAACTCACAGGCTACCTTCGGGGGTTGGTCTAGGGGTGCGTTAGAGTTACCCTGCACAACCCCTGTCACTTTGGAGCAATATTATTTTTCTGCTGAAAATCTTAAAATTACAAAGGCTATAGCCTTTGCGTTTTTGCGATTTTCGGCCGAACAAAAATTGTCTCCGATTTCGACCAAACTCACAGGCTACCTTCGGGGGTTGGTCTAGGGGTGCGTTAGAGTCACCCTGCACAACCCCCGTCACTTTGGAGCAACATTATTTTCCGGTGAAAAATCTTAAAATTACAAAGGCTATAGCCTCTGCGTTCTTGCGATTTTCGGCCGAACAAAAATTGTCTCCGATTTCGACCAAACTCACAGGCTACCTTCGGGGGTTGGTCTAGGGGTGCGTTAGAGTTACCCTGCACAACCCCTGTCACTTTGGTGCAATATTATTTGTCTGCTGAAAATCTTAAAATTACAAAGGCTATAGCCTTTGCGTTTTTGCGATTTTCGGCCGAACAAAAATTGTCTCCAATTTCGACCAAACTCACAGGCTACCCTCGGGGGTTAGTCTAGGGGTGCGTTTCAGTCACCCTGCACAACCCCTTTCACTTTGGAGCAACATTATTTTTTGGCCAAAAATCGTATAAATGCAAAGGCTATAGCCTTTGCGTTCTTGCGATTTTCGGCCGAACAAAAATTGTCTCCGATTTCGACCAAACTCACAGGCTACCCTCGGGGGTTGGTCTAGGGGTGCGTTAGAGTCACCCTGCACAACCCCCGTCCCTTAAGAGCAACATTATTTTTCGGCCAAAAATCGTAAAAATGCAAAGGCTATAGCCTTTGCGTTTTTGCGATTTTCGGCCGAACAAAAATTGTCTCCGATTTCGACCAAACTCACAGGCTACCTTCGGGGGTTGGTCTAGGGGTGCGTTAGAGTCACCCTGCACAACCCCCGTCACTTTAGAGCAACATTATTTTCCGGCCAAAAATCGTAAAAATGCAAAGGCTATAGCCTTTGCGTTCTTGCGATTTTCGGCCGAACAAAAATTGTCTCCGATTTCGACCAAACTCACAGGCTACCCTCGGGGGTTGGTCTAGGGGTACGTTAGAGTTACCCTTCACAACCCCTGTCACTTTAGAGCAATATTAGTTTTCGGCCAAAATCGTAAAATGCAAAGGCTATAGCCTTTGCGTTTTTGCGATTTTCGGCCGAACAAAAATTGTCTCCGATTTCGACCAAACTCACAGGCTACCCTCGGGGGTTGGTCTAGGGGTGCGTTAGAGTTACCCTGCACAACCCCTGTCACTTTGGAGCAATATTATTTTTCTGCTGAAAATCTTAAAATTACAAAGGCTATAGCCTTTGCGTTTTTTCGATTTTCGGCCAAAAAAAAATTGTCTCCGATTCCGACCAAACTCACAGGCTACCCTCGGGGGTTGGTCTAGGGGTGCGTTAGAGTCCCCCTTCACAACCCCCGTCCCTTAACAGCAACATTATTTTCCGGCGAAAAATCGTAAAAATTCAAAGCCTTTGCGTTTTTGCGATTTTCGGCCGAACAAAAATTGTCTCCGATTTCGACCAAACTCACAGGCTACCTTTGAGGGTTGGTCTAGGGGTGCGTTAGAGTCACCCTGCACAACCCCCGTCACTTTAGAGCAACATTATTTTCCGGCCAAAAATCGTAAAAATGCAAAGGCTATAGCCTTTGCGTTTTTGCGATTTTCGGCCGAACAAAAATTGTCTCCGATTTCGACCAAACTCAAAGGCTACCCTCGGGGGTTGGTCTTGAGTTGCGTTAGAGTCACCCTGCCTAACCCCCGTCAATTTGGAGCAACATTATTTTCGGCCAAAAGTCGTAAAAATGCAAAGGCTATAGCCTCTGCGTTTTTGCGATTTTCGGCCGAACAAAAATTGTCTCCGATTTCGACCAAACTCACAGGCTACCCTCGGGGGTTGGTCTATGGGTGCGTTTGAGTGCCCCTGCACAACCCCAGTCACTTTGGACCAACATTATTTTTCGGCCAAAAATCGTAAAAATGCAAAGGCTATAGCCTTTGCGTTTTTGCGATTTTCGGCCGAACAAAAAAAGGCTCCAATTTCGACCAAACTCACAGGCTACCTTCGGGGTTGGTCTAGGGGTGCGTTAGAGTTACCCTGCACAACCCCCGTCACTTTGGAGCAAGATTATTTTTCTGCCGAAAATTATAAAATTACAAAGGCTATAGCCTTTGCGTTGTTGCGATTTTCGGCCGAACAAAACTTGTCTCCGATTTCGACCAAACTCACAGGCTAACTTTGGGGGTTGGTCTAGGGATGAGTTAGAGTCACCCTGCACAACCCCTGTTACTTTAGAGCAACATTATTTTTTGGCCAAAAATCGTAAAAATGCAAAGGCTATAGCCTTTGCGTTTTTGCGATTTTCGGCCGAAAAAAAATTGTCTCCAATTTCGACCAAACTCACAGGCTACCCTCGGGGATTGGTCTAGGAGTGCGTTTCAGTCACCCTGCACAACCCCTTTCACTTTGGAGCAACATTATTTTTTGGCCAAAAATCGTAAAAATGTAAAGGCTATAGCCTTTGCGTTTTTACGATTTTCGGCCGAACAAAAATTGTCTCCGAATTCGACCAAACTCATAGGCTGCCCTCAGGGGTTAGTCTAGGGGTGCATTAGAGTCCCCCTGCACGATCCCCGTCAGTTTGGAGCAACATTTTTTTCGGGCCAAATATCGTAAAAATGCAAAGGCTATAGCCATTGCGTTTTTACGATTTACGTCCGATTAAAAAGTCTCCGATTTCGACTTAACTCACAGGCTACCCTCGGGGTTGGTCGCGTTAGGAGTGCGTTAGAGTCACCCTGCACAACCCCGTCACTTTGAGCAACATTTTTTTCTGGCCAATAATCGTAAAAATGCAAAGGCTACAGCCTTTGCGTTTTTGCGATTTTCGGCCGAACAAAAATTGTCTCCGAATTCGACCAAACTCACAGGCTACCCTCGGGGGCTAGTTTAGGAATGCGTTAGAGTCCCCCTGCACAACCCCCGTCACTTTGGAAGAACATTATTTTTTGGCCAAAAGTCGTAAAAAAGCAAAGGCTATAGCCTTTGCGTTTTTGCGATTTTCGGTCGAAAACAAATTGTCCCCGATTTCGACCAAACTCACAGGCTACCCTCGGGAGTTGGTCTAGGGGTGCGTTAGAGTTCCCCTGCACAACCCCCGTCACTTTGAAGCAACATTATTATTCGGCCAAAAATCATAAAAATGCAAAGGCTATAGCCTTTGCGTTATTTGCGATTTTCGGCCGAACAAAAATTGTTTCCGATTTCAACAAAACTCATAGGCTACCCTCGGGGGTTGGTCTGGGGGTGTGTTAGAGTCCCCTTGCACAACCCCCGTCACTTTAGAGCAACATTATTTTTCTGACGAAAATCTTGAAATTGCAAAGGCTATAGCCTTTGCGTTTTTGCGATTTTCGGGCGAGAAAAAATTGTCTCCGATTTCGACCAAACTTACAAGCTACCTTTGAGGGTTGGTCTAGAGGTGCGTTAGAGTCACCCTGCACAACCCCCGTCACTTTAGAGGAACATTATTTTTCCGCCAAAACTCGTATAAATGCAAAGGCTATAGCCTTTGCGTTTTTGAGATTTTCGGCCGAACAGAAATTGTCTCCGATTTCCACCAAACTCGAAGGCTTCCCTCGGGGGTTGGTCGAGGGGTGCATTAGAGTCACCCTGCACAACCCCCGTCACTTTGGAGCAACATTATTTTTCGGCCAAAATCGTAAAAATGCAAAGGCTATAGCCTTTGCGTTTTTGCGATTTTCGGCCGAACAAAAATTGTCTCCGATTTCGACCAAACTCACAGGCTACCTTTGTGGGTTGGTCTAGGGGTGCGTTAGAGTCACCCTGCACAACCCCCGTCACTTTAGAGCAACATTATTTTCCGGCCAAAAATCGTAAAAATGCAGAGGCTATAGCCTTTGCGTTTTTGCGATATTCGGCCGAACAAAAATTATCTCCGATTTCGACCAAACTCAAAGGCTACCCTCGGGGGTTGGTCTAGGGGTGCGTTAGAGTCACCCTGCACAACCCCCGTCACTTTGGAGCAACATTATTTTTCGGCCAAAAATCGTAAAAATGCAAAGGCTATAGCCTTTGCGTTTTTGCGATTTTCGGCCGAACAAAAATTGTTTACGATTTCGACCAAACTCACAGGCTACCCTCGGGGGTTGGTCTAGGGGTGCGTTAGAGTCCCCCTTCACAACCCCCGTCCCTTAACAGCAACATTATTTTCCGACCAAAAATCGTAAAAATGCAAAGGCTATACATTGTTAAAAATATGTTGTGATTTTCCAGCACTAGCTCGATACGGAGCATCTGTGAAATCCCAACACTTCTTCGTTGTCAAAAATCGAGCATTTCGCTATCATAATTTGTAATAGTTGAAGACTAGTCGTAATACTTCCGAAGTTAATTAATTTTTGATAACAAAGAAGCGTTGTGATTTCCCCAAAATAATCACGAAGAGCTCTGGCAATTTTTTTCACAACGAATATGCCGTGAATTTCCGAGTCTTTTTTTTAACAGTGTAGCCTTTGCGTTTTTGCGATTTTCGGCCGAACAAAAATTGTTTACGATTTCGACAAAACTCACAGGCTACCCTCGGGGGTTGGTCTAGGGGTGCGTTAGAGTTCCCCTTCACAACCCCCGTCCCTTAACAGCAACATTATTTTCCGGCCAAAAATCGTAAAAATGCAAAGGCTATAGCCTTTGCGTTTTTGCGATTTTTGGCCGTACAAAAATTGTCTCTGATTTCGACCAAACTCACAGGCTACCCTCGGGGGTTGGTCTAGGCGTGCGTTAGAGTCCCCCTGCACAACCCCGTCACTTTGGAGCAACATTATTTTTCGGCCAAAAATCGTAAAAATGCAAAGGCTATAGCCTTTGCGTTTTTGCGATTTTCGGCCGAACAAAAATTGTCTCCGATTTCGACCAAACTCAAAGGCTAACTTTGGGGGTTGGTATAGAGGTGCGTTAGAGTCACCCTGCACAACCCCCGTCACTTTAGAGCAACATTATTTTCCGGCCAAAAATCGTAAAATGTAAAGGCTATAGCCTCTGCGTTCTTGCAATTTTCGGCCGAACAAAAATTGTCTCCGATTTTGAGCAAACTCAAAGGCAACCCTCGGCAGCTGGCCTAGGGGTGCGATAAAGTCACCCTGCACAACCCCCGTCACTTTGGAGCAACATTATTTTTCGGCCAAAAATTGTAAAAATGCTAAGGCTATAGCCTTTGCGTTTTTGCGATTTTCGACCGAACAAAAATTGTCTCCGATTTCGACCAAACTCAAAGGCTACCCTCGGGGGTCGGTCTAGGGGTGCGTTAGAGTCACCCTGCACAACCCCCGTCACTTTGGAGCAACATTATTTTTCGGCCAAAAATCGTCAAAATGCAAAGGCTAAAGCCTTTGCGTTTTTGCGATTTTCGGCCGGACAAAAAATGTCTCCGATTTCGACCAAATTCACAGGTTACCTTCTCCTGGTACCAAAAAACACATAGCAAGTCCTAGGAGTCCTATACCGGACTTCGTTAGTGAGAAAATAGGCTCTTAAACCACCCCGCCAGCACAAATTGCGCGCTATCAAGGAATACTGCATTTCCTCGCAGACAAACCGGGTTTTCGGACGAACTGACCGATGGGGGTTGGTCTAGGGGTACGTTAGAGTCCACCCGGTGAACCCCCGTCATTTTGGAGCAAATTCGTTTGGGGCCGAAAATCGTTAAAAATGCAATGGCTATAGCCTTTGCGTTTTTGTGATATTCGGCCGAAACAATATTGTCTCCGATTTCGACCAAACTCACAGGGGACACTCTTCTGGGACTAAAAAACACGTTGCAAGTCCAAGGAGCCCGGTACCGGACCTCGTTTGGGAGAAAATCGCTTTGGCGTAGGCCCTTTTTTTGCGTCGTTTCCGTCGCAGTTCTTCTCTAAATAATCCGGTTTTCCGATAACGTAACCCTCCGGGGTTGGTCTAGGGGTACATCAGAGTCTACCTGCACAACCCCCGTCACTTTGAAGCAAAATTGTTTTCGGCCCAAAATCGTAAATATGTAAATTGCGTTTTTGTGATTTTCGGCCGAACAGAATTTGTCTCCGATTTCGACCAAACTTAGGCTGCTCCCACAATGGACGTTACCGAGGCGGAGCGCCTGCGACACACTGGATAGGCCAACCCGCCAAGCACTCGTGTGAAGGTGGCGGCCTACCCGGAGAGCCAAAGCGCAGGGGGAAGCAGGAATTAAACTCGTGGTATACCCAAATTTTCGAGCGGTCACCTCCCGAAGAGTTCATTGTGGGGGCACCTTTACAGGGGACACTGGTTGAGGGACCTAGAGCACACTTCCAGAACCTCCCTCCTCCTCCCCCCCCCCCCACTTTTCCCTTCCCCCCCGGAGGTAAGATAAGTGCCAATAAGTATCATTTACATGATGAATATAAGAATGCAACTGCATGATATGCTGTTCCCCCACCCTTCCTATCCTTCTGAAACAAGTTTGTCTTCACACCAACTTACAAGTATCAATGGTAAGCCAAGCATTGGGTCACTCATTGAAAAAGACATAGTAATGAATGTTGTTACAGAGGCCACTAACTTTAAATGCAATTAAGACATTCACAATGACTCACAACCTTTAAATGATCAGGCGAATCTATTTTGAAATGATTTATAGCTATTTGAAATAGAATTGAAACACTCCAAAACCTCTGTAGCATTTTAATGATTATATGACTTTGTTTTGATAATATTTCAGTGTTTTAGAAACACTGATTTAGTGTAAACACTCTTAGCATAATTGTTATATTACAAGTACCGTTTCTCACCTAAATCCAATCTACAGTATCGCCCCTTGTGTTTGTGGGAGTCAAATTTCTATAAACTAATCATTTTTTAGAAACAAATATACTCCGTATCATTACTTTTATAGAGCAGCTTTCCTCTCATTCAAATTCATAGCCAAAACGGATCAAGCAGCATGTTTGGTTTAAAACATAAGATAACTTGATCAGAAATCGTATCACTGGGAAGAATAGCAAAGGTTCGGAACAAAATCCTACTAAATTTATCTGAATAATACCCATACTATTTACTTTTTCTAGTTGGGTTTAAGGTTATAAGATTTTAATACTTTCACCACACTTTGATGTGTTTTCTTTAGTAGAATGAGACTCCAAATGTTTCTATTTAATATTTATAAATTAATTACCTTTTTTTATAACAATTGTCTCTTATCTTATGTCTAAAAGGAGCACAGTTCTACTACAGCATTAATATCGTATTGGGGAAACCGTTTGGCTGGTAATTTGTGGCGGCTCAAAAAGAAATCACAACACTTGGGTATCGAGCAAAGGTTTAAAACAAAATTTAAATAAATATAAGTAAATAATGTCACAGCTAGTAACTCTCACTTGTCAGATCAAGGTTTTATGTGATTTTAATACTCAGACCAAAGTCTGCTGTCTCCCAGACAGAACTGTGTGTACTCTATTGTAAACAACATTGTTTACGTTGTTAGGTTATGTCACTCACCCAAATAATAAGTTCGGAAGTAAGTTGAAGCGATCCTGGCTGTCATTTCAGCAATCCGTGACGTTCATTTCACAAATCCAGTACACTCAGAGGTATTTTTGATAAGAACTTGAGGCACTTACCCTCCCCACCCCACCCCTCAGACGTGAACACACGACAAATCACTCGTACACACACTTCTACAAAATGACGACACTTGAAACTTCGTGAGACAACTACCACCACTCTAAAAACTATTTCAGACAGCATATTTCGTCGAACTGACACTTAAATTTCTAATTTTGATGTAAACAATCGAGGTGGACACCGGGCTTGGCTGGGCCGTCGTGACGTAGTTCGCACACTGCCGCTAGGTGGCGCTACCACTCAACTCCTTTCGTTGCCAACCTCTCCGGAGTGAAGTTTACATTAAACGTTTCAATATTTCAAACTCCATTTAGAGGAAAAGTCTGGACAAATATTATAGCGCTGAAATTAGTAGAATACGGAACACTACCGCTTTTTACGATTACTTCTGTACTTTAAGAGGAGAACCGGCGACGACAGACAGACAGACAGACGAACAGACAGACTCACGACCAAGTACACTTCTGATCCCCTGCAGGAGTAAGCTTCGCTTCGCTCAGCGATGATCCCCTGCAGGAGTAAGCTTTGCTTCGCTCAGCGACAAATTTCCCCTCTCTCAAATTTTGTGAATTAAACCTATTTAAGTTATTCATTTGGTATTTCTGGGGCTGAATAAGATACAGAGGGATGTATTTGAGCCTCTCGGCGATCTTCAACACCCCTCCAGGCCTCCGCGAACTGTCATCGATGCATGCATGCGCACGCTTTAACTACACACACTCATGATGGGTGATGGGCGTGATGGGTAGCGTCGCGCGGTTCATTGTAGGACCAACGCCAGGGCCCCCTGAGCGCGGCGGGATAGACAAACCCGCCAAGCACGCGTGCGTGCGTCGCAGTCTAAGCTCAGGGGTCTGTCCAGTTTAACTAGCACGCAGCGTGCGAGCGTGCGAGTGATGGAGAGGAGGGGAGGGAGTCTCTCCATCACTCGCACGCTCGCACGCTGCGTGCTAGGTAAACTGGACAGACCCAGCAACGGTGTTCGTCTTGTGGAGAATTGGGTATGTACAAGAAATGAGAAAAACGAGAACTGAGTGACACACACAAGGTTTGTTTATTAACATTTCAAATGTGTAATATCGAGATCTTGTCTTTTTAGGTTATCGCTATTTTTAACAAGTCAGAAAAGATTTGCTATTTTCTTCTACAGCAGATGCATGCAAATTTATAATACGATTTACATCTGAGGTCAATTATTGGGGGATGAGGTCATTTAGAATTGTGAAGAATAATGAAACAGAACAATCGCTCAATGGAGTCGGGTGACTTTGAATCAGAGACGAACGCTGTCTCGATTAACCTATTCTAAGAAAAAAAAAGAAATCATTGGGTATTATTAATACAATTAATCAATTAAGGCTTTATACTATCGACAAAAATATTTTAAACCTAAGGCAAAACCATAAATATTGTGACCAACCTAACAAAAAGAAATATGACAGCCAGTCATGCCTCAGATGAACCGGCTATGGACGCGAGTCCCTTGTTTCACAGGCATTTGTTCCTCAAACCAATTCATAGCATGGGCCAACTTACACTACCGCTTTCAAACTACAAATTTGTTCAACAAAGTCTATGTACATGACCCGCAAATTTTTTCAATACAGTTTGTACAAAAGGCTCGCAATGTCCCGCGCCCGGGTTACAAGAACAAGCATGACTCCCGGGCGTTGGACATTTTGCCATCGGCACAGGTAGCGGCCATCCCAAACAAACTTCATTCACAGAACAGTGTGCCCCGCCTTCCTCGCAGGCCCACAACTCCTATAGCCGTGAATCACATTTTGAGCACGAAAGTATTGAAAGTAGAAGGGAGGACACAGGGGAAATTATTCGCCAAAAAGGGCGATTAGGGAACACGCTGGTTAACGGTGTTGCGGACACCTCAGCCCCCCTGAGAGAATAGACGCTGTTTTTGCAAACTTCGTTGCAAATATAGCGCCTAGAACTATTTTTTTGCGACCCTAACAAAAAAAAAAGTAGCTGTGACAGCAAGCCGCAAAGCTGTGACTGCAAACGGCTTTGCTGAGCCAGCAATATTATTGCTGCCCTAGCCAAAAAAAACAATTGTAGGCGCTATATTAGCTAGTCTTTTTTCTGCGTGTGCGCCTGACTCCCTCTCACCATACGGACTGACAGGCCAGGCCAGGCCAGGGCACGGCGTGGACACTTGCCTTCCAACTAACCGCACAGTGCCCGCCGCGTCGCCGACACTTTCGACTTTCGCTATGGCCGGAGCTGCGTGCGCAGAGCTCACTAGAGCTACGCGGGAGACTCTGACCCTGCCTGAGTGGGGGCACGTGCCTCAATGGCCGCCGAAAATTGTGCCGGAAAAAAAAATAATTAAAAATAAAAGAGCGGCCCAAGCTCTCTTCTTAGAAGTATATATGGCAACATCGCTTTGAGTCAGCTTCAAACGCCAGAGGGGACCCGCCCCTCCAGCACTCGGAGAACAACCAATGAAATCAATTCTTTCACGGGCAATTTAACATCGGCCACAGGAGCGGGGCGCCGCCGGCACATCACACATACCGTCGTCTACACTCCGTTAAAATGAATATAAACAACGTCAACACCATTTCCTCTCTAGCAAAATGCGAAAACATTTTTTTTAATAAAATAAAAGACAACTACATACACAACACGGCAGGGGGGCCACGAGGGGGCGCCGGGATGAACCTCACCTCCTCGGCCGCGCCCCGCGCTCACCGGGACTACACTCACACATGTTCCTCACCGTCAGGTTCGCCAACCCGACCCGTCCGGCCCGCCCCCGCCCCGGCAGTGCAGTGCAGGGGGCGGGCCCTAACCTCACTGCTGGAAGTATGGCAACGCCTGTGCTGTGCGCGGGGGCTGAGGCCGGGGCCGGGGCTGAGGCCGGGGCTGGGGCTGAGGCCGGGGCTGAGGCCGGGGCCCGCAGCAGGTCATGCAGCGTCAGCATGCGGCCACACTTCGCACATGTCACAGTGTGACACTGTCACACGGAGCCGCGGACTTGCACTGCACAGTAGTGTCTCTCGCGCGCTCGGCCTCGGCCGCTCACAGGTGCGTGACGATGATGTCGTCGTCGGCCTCGTCCTGCTCGTCGTCGGTCTCCTCCACGGCGGGCACGCCCGCCACCTTGGCGGCCTCGGCCGCGACGGCGGCCTCCTTGGCGGCCGCCTTGGGGTCCTCGGCCAGCCGCTTCATGCGCCTCTTCTTGCGCATGTGCAGGAACTCGACCAGGATGTAGCCCACCACGCCGATCATGAGCACGGACAGCATCACGTACAGCTTCATGCGCGCGCACAGGTGCGTGCTGTAGGCGTACGCCACCACGAAGCCCGCCGACTCCCACAGCCGGTAGTTGCTGAAGGCGGCCTCCTTGTTTCGTCGGAACAGCGTACCGTAGAGGCCTGCAGGCGGACAGAGACACGGCCAGGGTTAGAAAATAATACCATCTTCATGGCGCAACCTACGGGACCCTCTAAAGCCTCTAAAGATATTTTGATGGCTACAATCCGAGGGGGCAACCACTCGTGAAATCCTGTGTACAAACTTGCGGAAATCTCGATGAAATCCTCAGAAATCTCGATGAAATCCTCAGAAATCTCGATGAAATCCTCGGAAATCTCGATGAAATCCTTGAAAATCTAACTGAGAAATCTCATGAAATCTCATTGAAATCTTGTGAAATCTTGTGAAATCTTGTGAAATCTCATGAAATCTGGGAGAAATCTTGTGAAATCTCATGAAATCTCAGAGAAATCTCTCAAAATCTGAGAGAAATCTTGTAAAATCAGTAGAAATCCCGTGTACACTAGGATGGGGAGTGGTTGCCCCCTCGCTACAATCTTAATCTTTTTTTCGGGGATAGGATGTTTAAAGTACGATTTTATTGGCTTTACAGTTTAACTTTATTTCTGCGTGACGAGGTCATTCACCCCTTACCACCACCCGCCTGAGTCAAGCTGTTCGGGCAGGGCTCGACACTCGACACACGCAGGTGGGCCTCGGGCCGGGCCGGGCGGGGCGGTCGCGACACATTTTATGCACAGAAGCATGTTGTGTGACCGGGGCGGGGGCGGGGGCGGGGGCGGGCACGAGGGCGGGACGGGGGCGGCGATTAGCCCGTGCCTCACATGAGTCGTCTTATGTGAACAGCGGGAGCCGAGCGCGCTCCCACGGGGACTCGTCCTTGAGTCATGCATCTTAGCGGCCCGGGCCCGGGCCCGGCCACAGGAAGGAAATAATAAGACGGACAAGATGAGATGGACAAAGACAGATATCGCGCCCGGCTCGGACTACTGCGTAGTTTGGAAGGAAAACCGTTCGTGTTGTAGACAAACACACATATCAACTAAAACCGAGGGGGAAACCATCACTCCCCAACCTAGTGTACACGGGATTTCTACTGAATGCACAAGATTTCTCTCAGATTTTGAGAGATTTCTCTCAGATTTTGAGAGATTTCTCTGAGATTTCATGAGATTTCTCTGAGATTTCATGAGATTTCTCTGAGATTTCATGAGATTTCTCTGAGATTTCTTGAGATTTCATGAGATTTCACAAGATTTCAATGAGATTTCATGAGGTTTCTCAGTTGAATTTCCAAGGATTTCACCGAGATTTTCGAGGATTTCATCGAGATTTCTCAGGATTTCATCGAGATTTCTCAGGATTTCAGCGGGATTTCTGAGGATTTCAGCGAGATTTCTGCAGGTTTGTACACAGGATTTCCCGAGTGGTTGCCCCCTCGACTAAAACAACTTAGACTGCAGTGACATTTTTCCGAGACATCGTTCGCAAGTAACTCGCTCGCATCGAGGGGGAACGCCTCTGAATATTGGCGTACCGGGCGTTTCATAAAAGACGCAGGTGCGGGCGGGTTTGCCTACCCAAGGGCTATGGCGCCATACGGGGAGATCGGGTAGGCAAACCCGCCCGCACCTGCGTCTTTTATGAAACGCCCGGTACAAGCGTCGTTACTTTTTCTTGGAGTTCAAAGAAAACATTCGCGATTTGTTTCGAATTTGCCTTAATGTTTTTCGGATTGGCGTGGAGTACTAAAAAAAACAGGGGAGGGAGAGAGAGAGAGAGAGAGAGAGAGAGAGAGAGAGAGAGAGAGAGAGAGAGAGAGAGAGAGAGAGAGAGAGAGAGAGAGAGAATGTCTCGCTCTCCTGAGGGCGTATCTCGTGGTATCCACACTGATGCAACCCTTTCTACCCCTGGGATACTGACCGTTGACCTGGGTCTGCCAGACGGCGTCGCCGACGCCCCACAGTCCGGAGATGGCGAAGAAGACGAGGGGCGAGTCGGGGTGCGGGCGCCACATGAGCAGCACGCCGATGAGGACGGCGTGCACCACGGCGCCCAGGGCCATGAGCGGCGACCGGCCCACGAACTTCATGAGCGAGCCGAACAGCAGCGAGCACATGGCGTTCACCACGCCGAAGCAGATCATGACGTAGCCCACCGAGGGGATGCCCAGCGCGCAGGACACGTAAGCCTGCAGGTACAGAGAGAACAAAGCCGTTAAACGGGCTATTTTTCAAAATACATGTGTTTTAAATTCTTCTTGCATTTTTCAGATTTTTTTCTTGAATTCTTAGATTTTTTTCTTGAATTTGTCAGATTTTTTCTTGAATTTTTCCAAAAAAAATTTTTGCGGTGAATTTTCTATAATTTTTTGAATTGCGTCGTGTGTTTAAAAATACTGCTGACGCACTCAGTTTGCGAACAAATAATACCACGGACTTGTTTTTTCGCATGACGCAAACTGTTCTTTTTCCGAATCTCTGACAATAATTCATCAGAAATCAGCTACATTGGTATTGTTATTTTATTATTTTTTGGGGTTTGCGCACTCTTGGCACGGCAGAGTACTCGTCGAGCCAGCCGGATTTCACGCATCAGCTCTGCTTTGACGCCGTAAACTCGGGAATGAGTACTTCCGAGCCAGGCACAGCCAGGCGGCGCAGGAGTGCGACAGAGACAGACAGAGACAGGCCACGTCCGTCTCTCTCGCCCCCGCGTCGCGTCGCACGGCCCCAGCGCGACTGGACGGGCAGCGCATGAGCCGCCACTACACCGCCACACGATATTGCAACGTGGAAACAGATTTGTACACTGCGAAAGATGTCTTCGTAAATTTACAACATCTATCGTAATTTATGATTCACAACTGATGTTGTAAATTTACGATCGGAATCATACATTTACGAAATCCAATTTGTGCTCTTTTAAAAATCATAAGTCCATATTATGTCATTCCAGTTTTGAAATTTTACAATTTCATACCGTAAAATTACGACATTTCTCATGAAATATTTTCCCATAACCCCAACAAACATTTCATCAGAGTGTCAGCCTCCCAGATGGGCCTGGCCTGGTGGCCACTACGCAACGGAAAATTTGTCGTGATTATAATACAAATTTAGACAGTTTAAATTTTTATTGCAGGTTATGGGCGGAGGGAGCAGAGGGTGTATTCACTTCTGTAGTACCCTGTACAGGTGACCTGGGTATTACACGGTATTGCGCGGTGTCATTTCCGAAAAGTAACAAAATATGCCCTAAAATGGTAGGATATTTCATGGAATACCGGTGTAATACACCGCTCCACCGTGAAATACGGAGTACTCTGTACAAGATTTCTAGTAGTGATACCCCGCAATTTTGTTTTTTTCAGTGTGCCGTTTGTCACCTCTCCCGGCCGGAAGCCGCATGAGCGCACTAATTGCCGGGAGGGTGGACGGGGTTAATGCAGGACAATAACGCGCGATTAGACGTAATGACCGGACCGGAGTGTGAAGGCTGCCGCAAAACAAGTAAGGGCCACTACTTTGTTGATACCGAGGAATTTAATTTTAAGCACCCTGTTCAAAAAGAATAAAACTATACAGTTTTGTTTAAAAAAAATGAAAAAATAAAACCAAACAAAAACAATTCAGGACAATTCAGGCAAAGTAAAATAAAAAGTAAAAAATTACTTTTCCGAAATTTTGTTATGAATTAATTTTGCGGGAGCGCCCCAGTCAAGGTGGAACACTAGGAACAGGAGGACGCACAGAAGGGAAGTGAACAGGAAAAAAAAGCGACGACAAAAGACACACGAACGTGTGTGTGGATGTGTGTTTGTGTGCGAGAGACACAGGGAGAGGCGACACATGGCAGAGATGAATGGAGCACTCATCGCATCGACTCATGGGACATCCTAGTCACGCCCGCCCGTACCCGTACCTGCTGGTACACTCACAGAAATGTTTCTAGGGGTTACAATGGAAAATTTTCCATGAGAAATGTCATGAAGATGCGGCATCAAATTGTAAAATTACGATTATTGTATTGCTGGTATCACGACTTGTCATTCTTAAACGAGCACAAACAGCTATTCGTAAATTTACGATTCCGATCGTCAATTTACAACATCAATAGTAAATAACAAATTAAGAACAATGTAACGAAGATACGAAGATATTTTTCACAGTGTTTTTCACAGTGCCGTGTCGTCTGCTGCGCCGGCGTCCCTGATCTGATTGTGGCGGGGAGGGACGAGATACCCGTTAATTACTCCTCCTCTCTAGATCCGCGTAAGTTTACTCCCGTCCCGTCTGAAAACACCTCCGCCATGTTCCACTCCGCAACACACACACACACACACGCGCGCGCGCGCACGCAAAAACCAAACAACAACACAAAAATCACACAGTAAAACCGTGTATATTACACACCACGGGAGGGTAATGGTGGTAATGCCTTTTGAATCACATCCGTGTCGGGTCGGGTCGGGACCATAGCCGAAGCCAAAGCCAAAGCGGCCGCCGCGCCGCGCAGCGCGGTGGAGCCGGAGACAATCACGGGCGTACGGCGCGGCGCGAGGGACCGGCTCAGGCCAGGGATCCATAACCTCTCTGAGTACTACTACGTCTAGACCCCCCCCCCTCACTCACCCTCCACGCAGCAAAGCCTAGGATAATAATAGTAAGCGTGCCCAAGTAGTTACACCTCAAGATGAAAAGAAAAAAAAAAAGAAGGAAAAAGTGCGAAAAAAATAAATAAGACAATTAGCGTATTCACGTAGTACACCCAGAAAATGTTATCCTTGAAACAAGGCTAAACGCGTTGATTCAAGGAAAAAAAATTACAAGGAAAAATTTAACCCAATTTCTAGAAATTTTCTTTGAGTCAAGGATTTTTTATTCCTCAGTTTTAAAAATTATTCCTTATTTTAACGTATTTAACATCATGTTTAGGAAAAAAAGTTCCTTGTATTTTATTAAGGAAAAAAACCTTGATTCAAGGATCAGATTTTCTGGATGTAGTTGGTCAGGACAAAGGGGAGGATAGTGAAAGGAAATATCTTTTGAAAAGGACTTTTTTCCGGATAGTTTTTGACCGAGTGCGGTTTCTTAATATACAAATAGAAAATAAAAATAAAAATTTAAATTGCGCTTTCGGAAATGGAAACCGGAACAAGCAAATTGTCGAGCAGCGGATCGGCATTGTCGGGAGAATGACGGGTGATATTTTGAGAGTGTGCGCGGCCAGGAGGAACTTATCTCTCTCCGTCGGCCCTGCCCTGCCCGCGCCACCACACGGCCTAGGCGTCCAAATACGATCATAAAAAAAAATCATCTCACAATGCCATGCGGCAGGGGCAGGCGGGCAGGTCCGCGATCCACATCAGCAAGGCGTAGAACCAGGCCGCTTAATCACATACGCCTTCCCGATTGGAGGCGCGGGACGGGGCGGGGCGGGGCGGGTGCGGGGTCCGGTATAGGCGCGTTACAGACGGGGTAGAACAGCGCAAGGTATACCACCTGGCCGGAAAGTAATTTTTCCAGAAAATTTGAGATTGCGCCAAGTTTACGTTCAGGGGTGCCATTACCAGTATGAATGTCTTTTCCGTCCTTTAACCTTTTAGAATGAAAAATTGGAAAAAAAAACATTTTTGTAGGGACACCCCGAAAAATTTGTTCTTCATTCAAGAACATTGCCTCAAAGTTTTTAGTACACTGTTCTTCATTTAAGAAATTTAACTTAGTTTAATGACGAAATGCGCTTCTCGAACTCAAAATGTTTCTAAAACTTTAAGAACACTGAAACATTGAAGAGCATAGTTGTTTTGTGAGTGGAAAAAAAAATCACTTTTCCTCGGAAATTTGTGATTGCTCGCTAGACTTGCCTGGGTGAAGTCGGCGCCGATGAAGGCCTGCTCCATGCCGATCCAGACGGTGATGGGGATGAGCAGCTGCTGGTAGGGCTTCTTGAGCTGGTACGCCGTGGCGGAGAGCAGCTGGATCCCGGTCAGCTCCTGGCTGTCGGCCTTGCGCTGCTTCTCTCCGTACCTGAGGAGGGGAGGGAGAGGCCTTTAGTTATACTGCACGCATTAACCATCATCCTCTGGCAAAATAGGGAAAAAATGTTATTTTACATTTCAAAGGTTCAAGTATCATTGGCTGAGCAAACTAATCTAATTTAAATTTAAACTTAAACTAATCTAATCTAATTAGCGAAGCCATACGCGAAGATTTGGTGTAGTACTGATCCGGACGGCAAACTTTCTGATTTTGACATGGAAATGCTGCCAACTTCAACCAAATGAAACCCAATTTTGTCCTATTAAATTTAGACTGAATTTAAAGGCCATTCATTCTATTTCTGATTAATCATTACATAATTGACAAGTCGTTTTCGTTCTCATTTAATCTAAGTAGGAAATAATAACGTATTCGATATTGTGTTTTCTCGTTGTAATTTTGGCTGCGTGTGTAATTTGAGTTAAAAGTCGCGGGTTAACTGTAGGTGTCTGCTGAGAACTGACTGTCGTGTAGAAATAAAGATTTCGAGGAAATATGACACGTCGGTGTTTTGTGTGTCGGGCAGGTTAATTATTTTTATGGGTTACCGTAACAGCCGGATACTATTGTCCCAATAATGGGGGCCCTGGCTCAGCCCTAAATCTCCGATTTTTACTAGTTTATATTTTTGGTCGCCGTGGGAAAAGACATCTTCCTTTGTGCGCACAATTTCACCGCGCGCAAGTTTTTGCCGTGCCACTGTAAAAATTATTTCAACACTCACTCTAGTTTATAGATTAGTAAAAAAAAACATTAGTTTCATTTTCTCTAAATCTTGAGTCCTCGCTTTCGACACGTCCGGGTGACGAGAGCAGGACCCGGTCCCCGTGCCGGGTACCCGTGGTCGCCCAGTGTTTGACTATGGGAGGCACGGACAGTCGGCGGCAGTGCTGCAGACCACTCGTTAAAAACAGATGTGCAACTACTCTCTGGCAATAGATCGTTGAAAAGTGAACGTCGAAAGACAGCGGGCCGCTGCTGGTCTGTCGGCCAGGAGAGCGGACAATTTTCGCGAGCCACGTGGTCAACGATAGGTTTTTTTTCTTCCTTTTTTTGACGACATGCACTTCGCCGAACTATTAGCTAGGTTTATATCCATCCCCCTTTACAATAGTGCCATTCTCTCTCTCTCTCTCTCTCTCTCTCTCTCTCTCTCTCTCTCTCTCTCTCTCTCTCTCGTAAATCAAACGGACGACAGGCAAGCAGCAGCAGCAAGGAAATCAGCATGGAAAAGACTTAACTTAACGTCTCGCCGTCCAATCGGAGATATCCGTCTTTCAATCCGGGTATCCGCACTCCTACACACAACTAGTGTCGATTTATCCCCTCCATTACTCTCAAGTCTCGACACCTAGCCCGCCACCGCCGCGCCGCGCCGCGCCGCGCCACGCCACGCCACGCCACGCCACGCCACGCCACGCCACGCCAACCGGGGAAAACCGAACCGCTTTGTTGGTTGGGATCGGTGGTCCGCAATCAGAGGTCCTGATGGCCGTGGAACGTGACAGCGACACACGAGTGTTTCCCTCCGCATTAGGAAAAAAGCATATACACGCGGACGCGGAGTTATAGAGCAGTATTCCGGGGAAATTTAACCCGTACGAATCGTTACCGTAAATGTGACACGTATTAACACTTTCAGCGCGGGGCGTTTTTATCTCCTACACCCAGAAAATCTGATCCTTGAATCAAGGTTTTTTTCCTTAATAAAATACAAGGAACTTTTTTTCCTAAACATGATGTTAAATACGTTAAAATAAGGAATAATTTTTAAAACTGAGGAATAAAAAATCCTTGACTCAAAGAAAATTCCTAGAAATTGGGTTAAATTTTTCCTTGTAATTTTTTTTCCTTGAATCAACGCGTTTAGCCTTGTTTCAAGGATCACATTTTCTGGGTGTACGAGACAGCGCGTGACCACATCGTGGTCATGCCCCTCTCCATGGGTTTAACAACATTGAGTGCGGCGTCACAACTCTATGCGTTGGCGTTCACGGTCCCGTGTTAAAAAAAAAAATAGGGTGCAATGAAAAGTACCGCACCGCACTCAACGTGTTAATATATTACATTGCAGGCTTGACACTTCGATAGGCAAAAAAGGCGGCGACGCGGTGGCACGCGACCCAGCGCGCCTGACGGGGACGAGATAGGCAACCCGCCGCGGGTGAGTGCCGGCGGGCGGCCTACCTCCACGGCGCCCGCTCCACCCGAGCGCCTGGCGGGGTCCTGGTAGGCAACCCGCGCCGGGAGAGCGCGGTCGGGTGGCCCGCCTCCCAGGCGCCGTGCCGTGCCGCCCGCGCCTTAGCTTTAGATATGCGTCGGCGGCGTCGGAGCCCCGCCCCGCCCCGCCCCGCCCCGGCCCGCCCCGCCCCGGCCCGCCCCGGCCCGCCCCGGCCCGCCACGCCCCGCCCCGCCCCGGCCCGCCACGCCCCGCCCGCCCGTCCCTTGACATTGGCCATGGTGTAGGATGATGATTGGAAAGAATGCGAGCGGCGTCGCTGCCGCCGCCGCGCCGTTCGAAAGGCAGTCGTGGCGAGCGTCGCGGCGCGTCGCGGCCGGCGGGGCGGGGCGGGGCGGGGCGGGCAGGCCGCTCGAGGCCAAGTGCGCACACGGGCACGGGGCGTGGCGTGGCGTGGCGTCGCAGGTGCTTAGCACGGTGTGTGCGTGCGTGCGTGCGTGCGTGTGTGTGTGTGTGTGTGTGTGACTCATCACAACTGTAACGCCTTGCCATCACACCGGGTGATATGCGCGCGGGGTGGTGCTATCGCCGCTGGAGATCCCACACAGGACCCCCCTGCTGGGACACCCTGTGGGACACCCTGTGGGACACCCTGTGGAGACACCCTGTGGGACGTCCTGTGGGGACACCCTGTTGGGACGCCCTGTTGGGACGCCCTGGTGGGACACCCTGTGGGACGTCCTGTGGGGACACCCTGTTGGGACGCCCTGTTGGGACGCCCTGTGGGACACCCTGTGGGACACCCTGTTGGGACGCCCTGGTGGGACGCCCTGTTGGGACGCCCTGGTGGGACGCCCTGTTGGGACGCCCTGGTGGGACACCCTGGCGGGACAGACACTAGACACCCCACAGTCCCCCGCGCCCCGCATGGCAAGGCAAGCGCTGTCCTCCTGTCTACCACACTGCCGCCTTTCGATTTGGCTCGACGGCGCGGCAGCGGCGGCGGCGGCGGGGCGGAGGCGAGTAGTACCTCTCTGTGTTTATCGCCACACGCCACGCCACGCCTCGCCGCGCCACGCCGCGCCACGCCACGCCACGCCAGTCGGTATATTACGGCCTGACCTTCTGCCTGAGTGCCACACACAGTACGGCATAGGCCGTCGGCAGCATGGGCAGGGCAGTCCAGCCCGTCGCTGCCTAAGCCGACCCACATACTGACCACACGGCACGGCACGGCACGGCACGGCACGGCACGGCACGGCACGGCACGGCACGGCACGGCACGGCACGCCGGCGCTCCACTGGGGGTGCTGCAGGAGGACGCGACGCGAGCGAGCAGTGTGGGGCGCCGCCAGGCAGCCGGACCCACTGCAAATCTTCGAATCTAGATTCTCGCCCGAAAAGGGAAAGGACACTTTTCCTTGCTTATTTAGGATGAGAATTTTTAACCTCACTCTATTTGAGCGAGGTATTTTTTTAGCCTCGCTCTAGACAGGGTGGCCCCCGCACCCCGGCAGATTTTTTCGGATAGGCAGAAAAAGTAACAGTTGGTACGTGTTGCTAAAAGTTCAAAGAACACAGAGCATATTTTACTTTTTCTCTACTACCAATATTAGCAAATTGTTAATAAAAAGTAAGCTTGTTGTTGCGGGTCTGCCTATCCGAAAAAATCTGCCGGGGTGCGTGGGCCACCCTGTATGAGTAAGGATTTCTTAGCCTCACTCTATTTAAGCAAGAATTCTCACTTTATTCGGGCGAGATCACAAAATTCTTTCTCAAATCGAGTGAGGAAAAAAATTCTTAGTCTCCAGAGAATAATAAAATTACCCTCAAATTCTCGCCCGTTTCGGAGCGAGAATCAGGATTCATTCATTTTCATTGCCGGGAGTTCTCCTGTTCCTCCCCAGCCCCTTGCGATTATACGTTCTTTTTAAGAGCGACCATCATATATAAGAGCGCTATCGCGAGTGGCAAAAAAAAAAAGTTCCGTTCATTTTGCGTGAGATTGGCTCGGCTTGGCCCGGCCCGGCCTGTCCGTCAAGTCGCTCAAGCGTCCATCACTTTGCGTTGTCAATCAGCGGCCGATACAAATCGACGCACATCTCGCTGGGTGTTCTCCGTCCCGACCACGTCCGTCATGGCGCTAAAAGGAATCATCCGTCAATCTACAGTGTCTGTGGCCGGCCGGTGCGGTGCGGCGCGGCACGGCGCCATCCGGACCAGAGCGTCACCCGCTAGGGGTGGGTTGTGTGAGCACTTGGAAAGCCCAGGTGTCTAAATGTCACAAACTTGTAAGGCGTGCTGGCGTGCAAACTTCCACTCCATATTTTCTCCTCCTCCTCCTCCTCCTCCTCCTGAGGAATAGTAGAGTTACGATAGTCTACCAAGTTACCACAGATTTGTCCGTCTCATTCAACAAATGTTGCCTCAAACCCTTATGAAAACTAACACCTTCACTGTGAGAAATATTCGTAAGAGTTAAGGGAAATTTTTTCATGAGAAATGTCGTAAAGTTACGATATCAAATTGTAAAGTTACAAAATTTTAAGGACACTTGGTATCGACTTGTAATTCAATCGATTTCGATTGTAAATTTACAACGCCATTTGTAAATCACAAATTACGAAAAAATTCGTAAACTTACAGACGTATTTTTCACAGTGTTTTATTTGTTGTACGAATAAAAGTTTACACACACATGCACGTGCGCGACATTCACACACTTGGCCTTGCAGTTACACACGCGCCAATCTAGATCGATCCATCTAATTCCATTATGACGGGAAAGGAAGCGGTTACTTACGCGGTCCGGCGGCCGCCGTGGGAGCGCGCGGTATGTTCCTAAGCGACGCGATGCTCCATTTTCGCAACAGTGTACACCTCGTTGTTATGCCTGGCGTGCGTTCATTAAGACGGTTGCGCAATGAGAGACGCATTCGAGGCCGAACTGCAACCGCCTTTTATTTCAATCACCCAGTTTTACGTCCCGGCGGCGCGGAATGTATATCTCCCCCGCGCCTGCTGCAAGCTTCTTCAACCGCGTCAAAACTTTCCAAACGGTCCTATAATTTCTTTGTGCCCCCAAGACAGTCGCTTGCAGGGCGTAATTACCCATTCGCTACTGAAATGCTAAACGGGAAAACTGATTTTTTTTTATTATTATTCTCGCAAAAAGAAAGATAAAAGAAGACGACGGCCCGTGAGAGCGAGCCGTGAAGCGCGTCGTCTGTCGCTCTGGAAGCCGGGCCGGCCCCGATCACTGGAGGGGGCGAATTAAAATGACGTCACAGCCGACCAGCTGCCCGCCGGGCCTTGTCGTCGTCCGCTGCCACGTGGCCGCCACGTGCGACGCACGTGCTCGGCGCGTGGAGGCGCCATGAACTAGATGAGAAAGCGCCTACTGCGTGCACTTTACATGCACCGGAAACCCTAGTGCGAGAATGTCGCACTAGGTGTGCGAATTTCCATACTTTTTCCATACTTTTCCCACACTTTGGCTCGCAGTGTGCCTTTTTGTCTTTATTCCGATCAACTTGTCGCCTACCTTATAAGCAAACAGTTTTCCAGGATACAAGGGTAAATAACTCGGCAATATGGAGCTTAATAGTTCAAATATTTCTAAAACGTAAACTTGAGTTTTTTTTTTAAATTTTCCTCGATTTTTCCTCAATTTCAATTTTATTTTTTTTTTTCGAGCATTTTAAGTCAAACGGTGTAGGGGGATTGTCGCGGATAAGCTGAAAGAGCGCGTGTGCCCGTTGATGCGGTGTTCTTATGTTTTTGCTCATGAATATCGGGCGTCATGAACTCCAGACTGGCGAGGAGGAGTTTGGGGAGTGGGAGGGGCAAGGGGCGAAGGTTGTAGAAAGTGTTCGCGCAGCGGCGTATGCATGCCCGCTGCCTGACCGCCCCGCCCCGCCCCGCCCCGCCTCTCCGAGAAAAGCAGAGAGTCTGAGACGTGCGGTCAATGTCACGCCCTGTCGCGGTGTCAAAAACGATCTCTCTCTCTCTCTCTCTCTCTCTCTCTCTCTCTCTCTCTCTCTCTCTCTCTCTCTCTCTCTCTCTCTCTCTCTCTCTGTGCCGGCGACTGGCACATGCGCTATGCGCTCTGGCCTTTAAGATGATTGGGAGAAGTGTGCGAGTTTTGCACACTAGCAGGTGAGTAAAATTCCAATACATACACTAATACAAGTAAAAGTGTAAATTTTCCTAGGGATACCACTCATATTTGAGGATATGTATAAAATAGAAATTTACACACCGACTAGTGTCCAACATACACACACTTTGGGTTTCCAGTGAAGTTTGTAGGGAAAAGAAAGAAGTTATGGCAGCAAAATTTAAAACTTGTGCGCAGTGTGTGGAAGTTTGAGGAAAAGAGACAAGTGCATACAGATGCTTGTATTCTACTCTACTAGCCACGGCGACGGCGACACAGCGCGCCCGTCACACAATGCGTGCCGGAAACGTCACGCCTTTCGGAGTAGTCGTCGTCCCGTCCCGTCCTGTCCCGTCCCGCCCCGCCCCGCCCCGCCCCGCCCCGCCCCGCCCCGCCCCGCCCCGCCCCGCCCGCTTCACTCGGAGCAGAGCCGAGCCGAGCTGAGCACTATTTGCGAGTCGAACCCACCAAGGCAGCCCGAACCAAGCGCGTTCAGCTTTTTTGCACGGCGGGGCGGGACCCTGGGGACCCACCTACGTCCACTACTTCCGGCCGTACCGCTCAGGAGGGCTCGCATGGCAGGATATAGAGATGGCCTCTCAGTGGCGCAAAAGTTTGAAATGAGATGGAATCTAAAAAGCTGCGGCACTCTAAAGCGAAACATGAGGGGTAAGGAAGAGCGTTTGGCCGCTCTTAGAGAGCGAGGTGTGGCTTTCTCGCTTGATTAGAGCAAAACATTTAAAAATCTCGCCCTATTTGAGCGAGGATTGGGAAACCTCGCCCTTCTTGAGTGAGGATTTTTAACCTTAATCTCACTCAATTTGAGTCATGTTACAGATTCTTTCTCAATAAGAGCGAGGTTCCTACAGTCTCACTTAAATGGGGCAAAGGAAAAAAATCTCGCTCTTTTTAAATCAGACATATCACTCTAGCATTTGCAGTGAAATCAGGACAAAATAGTCCTGAAAAGCACTTAGGGGTTTTCTTCTTTCCTTCCTTATCACAGAGAGAGAGAGAGAGAGAGAGAGAGAGAGAGAGAGAGAGAGAGAGAGAGAGAGAGAGAGAGAGAGAGAGAGAAGGGGGAAGACGAGGAGGATACAAAACTCCCTCTCCTCCACTTCAAAAGTGCTACTGGCGTATTGTTTTAGTTGCGGGGTCAAATGTCAGTCGAGTCCGGAGCCCGGGCGACGTGTCGCCTTCCCCCAACGACATGAACAGCACCGGCAAGGCTACGACTGGGAGGAGAGGAGAAGGAGGAGGAGGAGGAGGAGGAGGAGGAGGAGGAGGAGGAGGAGGAGGAGGAGGAGGAGGAGGAGGAGGAGGAGGAGGAGGAGGAGGACGAGGAGGACGAGGAGGAGGAGGAGGAGGAGGAGGAGGAGGAGGAAGAGGAGGAGGAGGAGGAGGAGGAGGGGGGGCGTCGGAGCGGGTACCGGCGGGCACCAGGGCGCCCTGCCGTGCCCTGCCCTGCCGGGTACGGCGCCAACCAGGTGTGCAGGTGTCGCTGAAATCGGAAACCGCACAGTCATTATGGGAGTCAAAATGCCACGGGATACCCCCGGCCCCCCGGCGGCGGTGGCAGCGCGCGCGCGCGTGTGTGTGTGTACGCGCGCGCGCACCTACACACACACACACACAGCGCGGGGTGTCCGGTAGCAATGCCCTCCTGACAAAAGGACACACGCAGGTTACCGAAAGAGGTCGAGCCTGTATTGTGCCTGCTGGCTGGAGGTCCCGGCCCGGCCCGGCCCGGCAGGGAAGACCAACAATAACAATAATAATAAATGCGCACGTGTGCGTGTGTGCGGTTTCAGAGGGACGTCGCGTCGCGTCTCCTTCAGCCTGATGGGAAGGGAGCCGCCGCCGCCGCCGCCGCCGCCGGTGACACTTTGGCTCCACTGTAAACGCTGTGTGGCTACTTTGATTGCCAAATTTTGGCATTCTTTTTTGAACGCCAATGTTTTGGCCTCTTTCTAGAGGAATGCCAATTTTTGGCTTCTTTGATTGCCGAAGTTTGGCCTCTCATTAAAGAACGCCAATTTTTGACGTTAAAAGTAGCCAAAAATTGGTATTTTTTTAAAAAGATGCCAAAATTTGGCCTTCAAAAAAGGACGCCAATATTTTGGCATCAAAAGTTGCCACAGCCTTTACAGTGTCTGATTCATGTTTGGAGGCGCGAGGCCGTGCGCGATCTATAATGGTGCCGTGCCGTCAGTCAGTTTTTTTTTTTTTTTTTTTTTTTTTTTTGAAAAATAAGGTAGGTTTAAAAAAAAAATCAAAATTTTTGGCCCTATAAATTGCGTTGATTTTTTTCTCTCTACTGCTAGTACTAGAATGCTCAGAAGAAGCTTGTTATGGCCGTATGTGGTATAAAGGCGCATGGTGTCGTACCGTCTGCCACCCGATGCTACCGTCACTGGAAAAACAAAGGTGCTAAGTCCTACCTTTAAAAGGCACTAACAAAATTTAGTGCCTTTGCAAAGGCACTAAGATGTAGTGCCCCAGGAAAGGCACTAAACTTAGCACTCGATTTTAGCGCCCCAGGAAAGGCGTTGCTTAGCACCTATGTTTTTCCGGTGGTGCCGGGCCTGCCGGGCCGTGCCGGTGAGCCGCGCGCCGCCCCGTCCCGTCCCGTCCCGTCCCGGTGAGGTTATGGGCGGGACAAGGACGCGCACGCGACCCGTAATGACACGGTGCCGGCCGGTGACATTATTACTGAAATGAACGAGAGGCTCGACGGCGTGACCACACTGTGGCCACACTGTGGCGTGTGCTACTGCAGACGCTCCTCTGCATCTACCGCATTACCCAAGTGTGTGAATGTCACACATTTGTAGATGTGTCGACGCCCTTTCGCCACACTAAACCCTTATGCACTACGTTATAAGCCTTTCAGGATTTTAAGCAGAACCACAACTGTGCATAATTTTTTCTGCATAACTATGATGAAGTCTGTTCTTGAAGCACAAATTTGTGCATAACTATGCACAATGCCTACGTAGTTATGCATAAAATTTTGTGAAAAACTATGTTTGTTCATAGCAATGCAAAAATCGTGCATAAGGGTTTAGTGTGACCCTTGTCCCAACAACAATGTGTAAAACTCCTAGAAAAATTCACACGTTTACCTAGATCAAGTTTGCGAATGAGAATTCATCAGAATTCATACACCTACAAGTGTGCGACATTTAAACACTTGTGGGTTTCACGTGCGCACAACGGCCGGTGGATCCGGGAGGACCAGGAGGAGCCGAGCCGGTATGATGCGGACATCACAGCCCGGTAGTTTGTTGTTGCGTCGTTGCAGGGGAGGCCGGCGGCTCGGGCACCCACCCGTTGCGAAGGCTTCGTGTGTGTGTGTGTGTGTGTGTGTGTGTGTGTGTGTGTGTGTGTGTGTGTGTGTGTGTGTACACACACCCGCGCTACTCAAATTTGCCGCATCCCATGTATTTTGCTCTCACCCGTTCCCGGCTCGCCGTACCCGACCCGCTTATTGAAGAGGGAAAAAATAAAAAATAAATATGTCCGCTGCGGCCCCACGCATGCAAAGAGGAGCACAGGCAGAGGAGGAGGAGGAGGAGGAGGAGGAGGAGGAGGAGAGGAGGAGGAGGACGAGGAGGAGGAGGAGGAGAGGAGGAGGAGGAGGAGGAGGAGGAGGAGGAGGAGGAGGAGGAGAGGAGGAGGAGGAGGAGGAGAGGGGGAGGACGAGGAGGAGGAGGAGGAGCAGAAGGAGGAGGAGCAGGAGGAGGAGGAGGAGGAGGAGGAGCAGGAGGGGGAGGAGGAGGAGGAGGAGGAGGAGGAGGAGGAGGGGGAGGAGGAGGAGGAGGAGGAGGAGGAGGAGGAGGAGAAGGAGGGAGGAGGAGGAGGAGGAGGAGGAGGAGGAGGAGGAGGAGGAGGGAGGAGGAGGAGGAGGAGGAGGAGGAGGAGGAGGAGGAGGAGGAGGAGGAGGAGGTGGAGGAGGAGGAGGAGGAGGAGGAGGAGGAGGGGGAGGATGATTGTAAAATAATGTGAAACAAGTACATGGTATAATGAAATCTGTAGGCGTAGCACCGCCAATCTCCGCCGCTGGTCAAGTCAAAACGCGCGCCGCCGCCGCTCATCACGTGACGTGACGTTGGGCAGTGGCGCGGCGTGCGCTGAGCGGGGCCGGGCCGGGCCGGGCCGGGGCCACGGTCGCGACCCCGACGGCGCCAAGCAGCGCTCCGCCCGCGGACCCCTTGCGTTATACCGTGATTGGTAAGTGTGAGGAAACGGGACGCACGCTCTCACGCGTCGCTGTAACGCGTTTGAGGCACGCGCAGGCGAGGCGAGGCGCGGCAGGTGCCGCCCGCAAAGTGGCAAACGGCCACGGGGCGACAACACGTTGTGGAACACGTAGTGGGACGGTATGCCCATCCACCCAGAAAAAGGCTCCTTTGATTCAAAGGAATTTGTACTTAAAACTGAACTAATGAAAATGATGATGATGCAACGAAAATTCTTTAAAAAAAAAAAAAAAAAAAAAAAAAAAAAAACAACTTTACTCTGAAGAATTTTTCTTGATTTAAAGTAAAATTTCCATTCGTCCAGTTTTAAGTCCAAATTGCTTTGAACCAAAGGAGACTTTTTCTGGGTGTTGCTCCTGTTACTTAATAGGGGCGAGAGACTGCGATATATGCGCTACTTTGGGCACCACGGCTGGTATCACTTGTAACAATGAAACCCGATACGCGCACTACTTGTCAGGAAGCGCTGCGCCGTCGCGCCCGCCGACCCGCGGGCCCGGACGGCCCGGACCAGCTCCATCCGCGGTAGTTTAGTTAGGTCCGGGTGGCGCGGCGCGTCCTTGGGGCGGGGCGGGGCAGGGCGGGGCGGGGCGGGGCGGGACGGGGCGGGGCGTGGTGTGCAGCTTGATTGAGATGGTATCACCTGCGGCGCCTCGACCGCACCGCTCCAGGGGCCATCCTGCACTGCAAACCCAAAGTGCGTGAATAATGTCGCACACTTGAAGGCGTGTGAATTTCAGTTCGGCACCCCTTGCGTCTCTATCCCAAGGCTCTGCGCGCGAGGATGCCTCGGGCATGCAAGTCACCGCCACTATCACCCCGCCCCACCGCACCCCGCCGCACGCCGCCCCACCCCGCCCCACCGCACCCCGCCGCACCCCGCCCCACCCCGCTCTCCCAGCCGTATGTCATGCAGCCCTCGACTAGCGCTACCTCACAACAAGAGCAGGAACATCATCAATATAAATCTACTTCATGATTACTGAAACAAACGAAAAAAGAAAAAAAAACTATTCAGGTTGTTTAAACGCACAGACTACATTTATCTGTCATTTACATTTACGGTTGTATTTCTTTTCGATTTAAAAAAAAAAGCAGAAAAAGAAGGAATGAAAGAAAGTAATTCAATTGTATTCGCGCTCAGATTGGCGGGGCAAAAGAGGAGAGAAGGATCGGGTCAGCACCTCGCGTCGTGTCGCAAGCAGAACTGAACTTTCTCAGAATGACGCAGCAGCCCAGCCCAGCCCGGCCCAGCCCAGGCGGGCCATTTCTTTCTTAGGTTTTGTCGTGTCGTCTTTGCTCTTGTTGTTGAAGTTGTTGTTTTTTCGCGTGTGCATATCTGAGCGGCTCCGCTTGGCGACGACGCCGCGGTCCCTGCGGGGCTCCTGGTCGGGCTGGCTCGGCTGACCGCACCGCTCTCGGAGAGGGGGGGGGGGGGCACCCGCGGTGGTGGGGCGGGGCGGGGCGGGGCGGGGTGCGGTGGGTGGGAGGTCTTCGAACGGCCTTGCCAGGCGTCGCCCTCGTCTGCCCAACGGGAATACCCCCCGTTATACGCAGAGACACTCACACACACATATACACACGTCGTCCGCGGAACGAAACGGGGACAGATAACACGACGCGCACAAGGCGAGGACGGTTGCCGGCGCGGCGGGGTGGGGCGGGGTGGGGCGGGTTGCGGCGGGGTGCGGCGGGGCGGGCGGGCGGGCAGGGTTGCGGCGGGGTGCGGCGGGGCGGGGCGGGGCGGGGCGGCATATGGGAAAGCCCTTACGGCTCCGCGGCTGCAAATGCGAAGAGTTATTGGAGTCGCGCACGGAGCATAGTAGCTGGGAGGTGGTATTTTCCACGAAGGACTGCCCGGCCCGGCCTAACGGCTGTTTACTTTATTATTTTTTTCTCTCAAAATTTTTATTCATTTTTCAATTTATTTTTTTTTTATTTAATTTTTTTTTTGCAGGAAGGAGACCCTGCGGTCATTTTACAATTTTAGAATCGTAAAAAAGCGTCATTTGCTTGCAGGAATTTTTAGTTTTTCGTCTGGTTGGGATTAGTTTTCCGGGCATGTGTTTTTCCCTTTCCCCTGCGGCGCCGAGACTTGCATTTCGTACGTCTCGCGGTAATCTGCGTCACTCTGAGAAATATTCGTGAGAGTTACGGGAAAATTTTCCATGAGAAATGTCGTAAAGTTACGATGTTAAATTGTAAAATTACAAAATTTTAAAAACACTTGGTATCGACTTGTGATTCTTAAACGAGCACGAATAGGCTTTCGTAAATTTACAGTTTCGATCGTAAAGTTACAACACCGTTTGTAAATCACAATTTACGAAAAAATTCGTAAACTTACAAAGACATTTTTCACAGTGGTTCGGCGCCGCGGCGGGGTTTCCGATCGAATATTTAAGGTACAGATTCTTAAGGAAATGAATAATACTGAATGACTCAGTTGAAAAAATAAACAGTTCTTACTCCAAATTGTAAAGTAATATTTTAAAATGGGGGTGGGTGGCCAACGCAAACGCACAACCCTGCAGTCGAAACCATGCCGGCAGGGATGGCTTGGAACTCGGCGAGGGAGGCGCAACCCACCGAGGAAACCGCTTTGAACCAGTAACGTCTGCCTTAAACCAGTTCTGTAGGAAAGCTCGCGGCGGCAGCGTGGCGGGCGGGTCCACTTAATGTATTCAAACCACTTCTTCCATTCGGCGCCAATATATGTGCGTGTGTGTGTGTGCGCGCGCGCGCGTGTGTGTGTGTGTGTGTGTGTGTGTGTTGTTCGCGGTAGGTACATCCGCCTGATTCCCCACAGATCAACGCGACGCGACGGTTTGGCCGCGCCGCCCTACCCACAGTGAAAAAAAGAATAACTTTCCCTGAAGCGTTTCCCAAAATTATAATTGAAAATTGCAAAATTACAATTCTGCACTGCGACTACGAACGGAATTCGTTGACGAGCAGGAGTGTGTGCCACAGTAAAATAAAAGACTGCAGATGTCAAAACCGTAAGCCGTTAAAACCGTCTTTGAACTCGGAATGGACGGTTAAAACACGTACATCCAGCCCCACGTCTCCAACAATTAAATATACAATTTTACGGTTTAGATTAAACGGTCTTCAACCGTTGTTACACTGTTAAAAATATGTTGTGGTTTTCCAGCACTAGCTCGGTACGGAGCATCTGGGAAATCCCAACACTTCTTCCTAGTCAAAATTGGGCATTTTGCCATCTTAATTTGTAATAGTTGTAGACCAGTCGTAATACTTCTGAAGGTAATTAATTTTTGATGACAAAGAAGCATCGTGATCCTCCCCCCCCCAAAAAAAAAAAAGAAAGTCACGAAGCTAGCAATATTTTTCACAACGAAAATGTTGTGAATTTCTGAGTCTCTTTATAACAGAGTAAAACTGCGATTTTATTTTTATTTTTTTGACAGTACCGGCGCCGCGCCAAGGCCCCTGCCTTCCCGATGGACGTTGCGGCTAAACTGGACCCCAAAACAGTCTGAGCACCCCAGACCCCTCCTAGTGGCCCCCGAATCCCGGCGGACGCACCCTGACGGGGGGCCCCCCTATAGCCGGCCCGGGCTCGGTCTCTGCACGTGTAGCCCCCGCCCGCGGCCCGGATATCTGTAATTTTGCACGTGTCCGCCCGCCTGCCTCCCGTGGCGTGGCGTGGCGTGGCGTGCCCCTGGACTGTATGTCATTGCCGCACCACGCCGCACCGTGTCACGCGCCGCGGGCTGATCGGTGTCATCCGAGTCACGGCGACACGCCAGGCCACGCGGCCCGCAAGTGTGTAAATGTCGCACACTAGGACGAATGTTCATTCGTTTATACATTTACTTTCCCTTCAAGCGTTAAATCCCTATAGCTAAAAGAAAATTTTCATTTTGCCATTGCGAAAGTACTGCACTAATAAAAGCTTACAGTGATTTTCACTGTAAGCTACGGTGAAACCTGCAGCGCTGTAGCTTACGGTGAAAATTCACCGCAAGCTAGTGCTGCAGGGTTCTCTGTAGCTTACCGTGAAAAATCACCGTAAGGTTTTAAGTGTGTGCTTGTCGGGAGAAAAATTTTCAGTGTCCCCAACAGGCTGACCAAACACTGTCCGTCCACCAAACAGCCTATCAGCATCCACGCGACTAAAAGCATGGAGGTAAAAGAAATAAGAAAACCGAAGAGACAGGAGAATTTTTTTTTGTTTTTTAGCAAAACAGTGAGTACCAACTGATGCTGTCAGTTTGACTGACGTGCTGCTGCCGAGCCAGCTGACCTGTCCGGCCCGGCCGGCGCAACCACCGGTGGGCTGATCCCCTCGGCCCGGCCCGACCCGGCCCGACCCGGCCCGACCCGCGCGGGACATCTTATGTGACTCTGGCGGACGCCCCACACGCGCTCGTGTGTGTGTGTGTGTGCGTGTTGCCTCCGCCGCCTTTCCTGTGTTTTCTCTTGTTTTTCAGAAAGGCCCCGCGCAGGCCGCGCAGGCCGCGCACTGGGTCAAGGAATACCTGTCGCAGGTCCAGAGGCGGATTAGACGCCAAAGCCAAAAGCTAAAGCGCGACGCGACCCGACCCGACCCGCCGGGTAACTCTGCATTGCGTCGTCTGCTTCTACGAATCAGTATTTCAGCCGAGGGGGAAACAACTCTGAATTTTAGTGTACAAATGTCGTGAATTTTTGTGAATTTTTGTGAATTTTTGTGAATTTTTATTGAATTTTTGTGAATTTTTGCTCGAATTTTTCCGAAATTTTTGCGAATTTTTGCGAATTTTTCTGAATTTTTCTGATTTTTTTCTGAATTTCATTGACTTTCTCTGAATTTTTCTGAATTTTTACTGAATTTTTCTGAATTTTTTTGAATTTCCCTGAATTTTTCTGAATTACTAGGTGTACAAAAATTTGAGAGTTGTTTCCCCCTCGATTTCAGCAGATATTCCCCGCTGCTCGCGGGCCTGGTCATCCACCCCCTCTGGTGCTCACGTGGCGACGCACCGCACCGGACAGCTACTATATTTATCATGATAATATATTTTTTACTTGTAATGATTACTGCGCGCCTTTAACGACGGGGCGGCTGATTGGTCGAAGACAGCTCCGCGTTAAGAAACTGGTCCTCTTTCAATCAGCACCAACGCGAACGAGCTCACGCACACACACACACACACACGCACGCACGCACGCACGCACGCACACAAGCTCTCGCACGTGGCAATATTTAATTCATGTCACACGACACTTGTGGGAATTATGAAAAAATGGATTAAATATAAAACGTGAAATTTTGAATTTCCTCGCAAGAATTTCATAGACTTGAAAGGATGAAAGTGTACGAATGGAAATTAAAAATTCACACACACACAGACACACCTCCAACTGTTCAACATTAACACACTTGGTTTTTTCAGTGAAGATAGCACTGCGCCTAAAAGTAAGTGGTCAGTCCGGGGGGCAGAAAAAACATCTAGTTTGCACGTATAAAACAAATTTTTCTGAGGTGGACGGCTGCTTGACCGGGTCTGGCCGGGCTGGACCACACTATAGCTCATCCCTGGGGCCGGGGCGGGGCGGGGCGGGGCGGGGTGGGGCGGGGTGGGGCGGGCAATGCATGAGCGACCTCCTTATAGCGAGCCAGGGCCAGGTAGGACAGGCTACAGCCTCCTGCAGGCTTCCTCGTGTGAAATGTTTTTGCCCCGAAGATGGAGAGGCGTGAAGCGCGAGCGAGCGAGCGTGCGAGAGGGAGAGACGGAGGGAGAGAGGGAGAGGGAGAGAGAGAGAGAGAGAGAGAGAGAGAGAGAGAGAGAGAGAGAGAGAGAGAGAGAGAGAGAGAGAGAGAGAGAGAGAGAGGAGGGGGCAATGGTCGTCAACACGGTGACGCAACCCTTACCGGAGCGCAGGTGGAGCGGCCGGCCCGGCCCGGCCCGGCGCGGGCAGTGAGCGGTAGTAGCAGCGTTGAGTGCACGGGGAGCCTCTCGAAGGCGATGGAAAGGTCTGGTTCCATTTCGCACCATATTTTTTTACCATTTTACCGAGATATTTTACCCTTTTACCAACTTGTTTTTTGGCGCGCTGATCTCAACTACTGGGAGCGGGGCGGACAGCCTTCCTGAGCGATTCATCTTCTGGTTGTTGCGACCGGTTTGGTGCTCTGATTGGATTGCTCGGCGCTGCTGGAGCCCCGCCCCGCCCCGCCCCGCCCCGCCCCGCCCCGCCCCGCCCCGCCCCGCCCCGCCCCATTGTCGCCCAGGACACTGTCCAGCAGCCGCCACGGCACTATTCGGCCCGACGGTCGTAAGGAAATTCCCAGACAGCCGAAGCTTTATGGCCTCGATCTGATTGGAGAGAAAAAAGGAAGCTAGTAAACATTTAGATTATGTGTTGTTGTTTTTTTTTTTTTTGGTCAAGCAGACGACATCAGGCGCGCACCAATTTTTTTCCCGCCAGAACTTTTGCGGCTGTTTGTTTTTCTGGGTGACATCACAATTGAGACGGAACGGACAAGCTTGCGGACCTCGTCGCGGCTCGGCAGGCTTTTTGGGTTTCCTAGCAGCCACTCTAACATCGCGGCCTAGCAGGCAAATATACGAACTCCTGTTCTTATTTCTTGCACCGGGACTTAAAGTCTTACGACTGCGCAGCTCTTTGAGAAAATAAGAAATATCTCGTGAGATTATTTTTTTTATGGGAAGCCTCGTATCCTACGGGGAGCGGCTCTCATGGGAAACCCATACATGGACAGTGTCGCCAGAAAAGTAGGCAATATACGTAGCCCAAACACAGTGGAGTAAAGCGGGCTGCATTTACGCCTGCCTACTAGGCAGCACCCTGGCACAGGTACATACTTGTTGCCTAGTAGGCAGGCGCAGATGCAGCCCGCTTTACTCCACTGTGATTAGGCTACATATTGCCAACTTTTCTGGCGACACTGTACATGGAAATTTTGGCCTGTGACACGCACACCACCGGGGGGGGGGGGGGGACGGGGGGGGCGTCGCGGCGCCTGCCTGCTGACCGGGGCGTCGCCGTCGCCACCGCCGCCACCGCCGCACCCCGGCGGCGCCGACACCGACACCCGTCCACGAGACACGACAGTATACGGTAAACCGATGAAGTCAACAAACCCAGCCTTGGCATTCCCGGGGCCGCTCCAGCTCCGCTCGCTCCGGCTCCCGCCGCCCCGCCCGGCCCCGCCAGGCCACTTCCTCGCCTATATAGGCTCAGGGCGTCACCTTGGCGAGTGTGTAGCATGTGCAGCGCGCCGCCCCGATAAAAATCACAGGCGTCCGACCGGAATCATTTTATACGCGCGCATTTTATGCGCGGCGCGGCGGGGTGGGGCTCCCCTACGTGGTGCCCGTCCCGCCCCGTCCCGCCCCGCCCCGCCCCGCCCCGCCCCGCCCCGCCCCGCCCGGCCAGGCCGCTCAGGAGAAAGTTGTTTCGTTTACTGAGCTAAATACAACTCTGGTCGCAGTCCCAGTCCACCCCGATGGCAGCAGCGGGGCGGCGCGGCCCGCACCAGGGTAGGTACTGGGCTCGCCATTTATTTTCGTTCATTTTCTCTCCACTTGAAAAAAAAATTGAATAAAATTTATAAGGCCGTTAACATCTACGCTGAAAAGCAGACAAGTTACTGGTTTCAGTAATCACTCCCTTTGATGGGGCGAGAGATGTGACCGAGGCAGGGGGAAGCGGAGAGGTCCAAGTGGGAGGTGGGTGGGCCTCCCCTAGGTGGTCCCGCCGAGCACAAGAAGCACACCTTGTAACAGCTAGGGCACATGTAACAGTGTTCACACTAAATCCTTATGCATTTTGTTGTGCAGTAACATGCAGAATTTTAAACAACCATATAATTATGCACAATTTTTGTGCATAATTATGCTCAAATTGTACATAGTTATGCATGAAATTGTGCATATTCTTATGGTTGCTTAAAATCCTACATGTTTATGCACAATAAAATGCATAGGTATTTAGTGTGTCGCGGGTTTGCCTACCCTTGGGGGCCATGGCGCCTTACAGCGAGATCGGTTAGGCAAACCCGAATACTGCTCCGTGTCTTATGTCGCACGCGGTACAGCGCGCACGCAGACACCTGCGTGCGTACTTCGAGGCGGGCGCGGAATCAGCGATGTCAAAAGAAGAGATGGAGTATTGCCTCCTGCCGCCGCGGGTTACACACTAAATCCTTATGCACTTTGTTGTGCATAAGCCTTGCAGGATTTTACGCAACCATAACTATGCACAATTTTTTCTGCATAATTATGCTTAACTCTGTCTCTTATGCACAAATTTGTGCATAATTATGTACAATGTGTGCATAGTTATGCATAAAAATAACGTGGTTGTGTAAAATCGTGCATAAGGATGCAAAAATCATGCATAAGGGTTTAGTGTGTACCCTGGCCGTGGCGAGCGAGCGAGTCAGACCGTGAGGTGCGGAGGATGGCACTGGCGAGATGGGGAGGGGTGGGGCGGGGTGGGGCGGGGCGGGGTGGGGCGGGGCCGGGTGGAGTGGGGCGGGGTGGGGTGGGGTGGGGCCGGGTGGGGTGGGACGGCCCGACCGGCACCAGGAGCACGCCGGCCAGGAAGTCACGCGTCCACCAGGTGCACCTCGAAGCTAATGCCCCCCGCACCAGATAACGTGAGAAAAAATATAATCATGGAAGGGTCAGCTAGCCGACTATTATTTTGTTGGCACTCCTTACAAAATTTAGAATTTTTTGAAAAAAAATATATGAAGGAAAATGGAGAAAGGTTAAGTAGAGGAAAACAAAAACTTACGTCATTTCTACACCAAGAGTTGTTTCCCCCTCGGGCAGAATACACGGCCGCGCACGACGCGTTTCCGGTCGTCAAATCATAACGGACGGCCATCGAGTCGTCATGTCACGCCGACAACGAGGGGCACGAGCAGAGAGAGAGAGAGAGAGAGAGAGAGAGAGAGAGAGAGAGAGAGAGAGGGAGAGGGAGAGGAGAGAGAGAGAGGGGGGGGGGGGGGGGACACGACACCTTACGAGCTGCGAAAAATAGCGCGGGACAAAAAATAACTATCGCCTCGTCTTTCCAAAAGTACACCACACGTGCAGTAGTTTGTCTATCGTCTATATATAGTCTATCGTCTATCGCCTCGCACCCCTAAACCTTAGATACAGACCAGAGTGCGCGCGATTGGCTGCTGAACCAGCAGTGCACTGTGAAAAATATCTTCGTAAATTTACAACATATATTGTAACCACGATTTACAAAATATGTTGTAAATTTACGACCGCCCATTCTTGCTCTTCTATGAATTTTAAGTCGATACAAAGTAATTGTAATTTTACAACTTCAAATTGTAATTTTACAACATTAATCATGGAAAATTTTCCTGTAATCTTTACGAATATTTTTCACAGTGGGCGGCCCCCGGCCCGGCCGCCCCGATCGCGCTCAGGGGCCCTGGCCCCGGGGGGTACATCTTCCACGCCGCGACACTATACCCCCCCCCCCCTCCCCAACCTCACCTCGGCGCGCGCGACAGATCCACGTGGGGTCGTCGTTCCCTTCGCGACACCAGCCCCCCAAATCACCGTCCGCACGACTCGGACAAGCATCGCAGCGCGAGACTTTCCGGATGAATGATGGCAGTAGTAGAAAAGATATAAACGGGAAAAAAAGAGAAAAAAGAGAGAAAAAAGAAAAACAAATATGAAAAAAAAAATGTGCACCAGAGAGGACGCGCGACCAATAGTATTTTCCAGCCACTTACGCCCCTCGCCTCGCGTCGCGGTCCGGCCGAGGTACTCCATCTCGTCTCTCTAATCTGTCTCGGCGGCCCACGCAGCCCACGCGGCGAGGGACAGAGAGGAGAAGATTCGAGAGGTCGTTCCCTAGTAAGTAGTACACCCTTGGCGCTTAGCGATTCCCAAAAACACAGCACTGTTAAAAATTCAGTAGCATATTACGGAAATGGTTACGGAGAGCACCGTAGTATTTGTTTTACGGAGTGGTCCGTACCTCCAAAATACGGCAAAAACCGTAGTTGTAAATTACGGCCGCTTCCGTACCTGTTTAAGTACGGAGAGTCCCGTAAAAAGTTTCCATAAAAAGTGCCGTAGTAGCAAAAATATGCAGAATACGGGATTTTGGGGTACGGGTTGCACCGTACTTTAGAAGTACGGTAAAGTCCGTAAATCAATTGGTACGGTCGAACCGTATACTTAAAAAACGGTTCACAGCGGCTAAATAATTTCCGGACAAAACCGTCAAAATTTCCGTGGAAATTTTTAACAGTGAGTCGTGGGACCTTTAACGCCCTTCGGAGGGAAAACTAATAGGAAAAACGTCTGGTCGTGACTCACCTCGACAGCGGGTCCACCATGAAGGCGACGAAGGCCACGGCGGCCACCACGCAGCACAGGTAGATGGTGGAGATCTCGTAGATCTCCGAGTCGGGCGGCCGCTCCAGGTTGTCATTGCCGAGGGTGTTGAGCACGCAGAAGTTGGCGCCGCACAGCTGCAGGTGGGTGTCGGAGGCGTGCGTGGACGCGTTGCCCGAGCCGCCGCCGCCGCCGTGGCCG
This sequence comes from Frankliniella intonsa, assembly GCA_033675135.1. Classification (NCBI taxonomy): domain Eukaryota; kingdom Metazoa; phylum Arthropoda; class Insecta; order Thysanoptera; family Thripidae; genus Frankliniella; species Frankliniella intonsa. The sequence goes on from CM066259.1 coordinate 762,819, forward strand.
CCAGACGAGAGGACTGTCGACGCGATAAGGCATTAGCACGTTCTGCATGACCCGAGGGGTCGACCACTTGGATATTCCATGGACACATTGAAAACTATTCCAAAAATATTCCAGATATTCCAACATATCCCAGTCCAAAAATATTCAAAATATTCCAAAAATATTCCAAATATTCCAAAAACATTCAAAATATTCCAAAAATATTCCAAATATTCCAACGTAGCCTTGATATTCCAAAAATATTATCCCACATTTTCCTGATATTCCAAAAATATTGTTCTACATATTCCAAAAATACTCCAGATATTCCAACTGGAATATATTCCATGTACACAAATATTTTAAGTGGTCGACCCCTCGGCATGACCATGACCACTATATGGTCACGTCCCGCACTCAATGTGTTAACACGTTTTCCAGGTAAATTGGACGACTTTGACACGCAGGGCGCGCGGGTGGGGGAGGATAAACCACCTCCTGGACGCGTTTGCGCGCCGCGGCGGCCGGCCGTTTAAATAATAAACCAAACTAGAGGCAGACAAGGGGAATCCCCCTCGGGACAGGCCTAACGCTAACGAGCGAATAAGGATGTAAAAAAAAAAATTAATGGTAGCGCATGGCGCGCATTTAATCACGTGTCGTGACGTCAAACAAGGGCGTTATGCTTCCGGTGCAACGCAACGGGTCACCACCATGCGCCTTGCTTTTTGTAACGGCCGCGTGACGCTGCGCTGCTGTAACGCGTACGTCTCGTCGGGTATGCGATAATAAAGCGTTCGACAGGCACCTCTGGGGCAGGAAACAGCTCCAACAGGTAGTTGTGATCGGAAATGAATCCCAAGAGGTCACGATATAAGTCGTCTTTTGACTTCAATCACGGTTAACACGAGGGCGCGAAATGCGTTTCACACTTGACGGCGAGGGGTTAAAAACTGTGCCTTTTTTTTTTTTTTTTTTTTTGCACACCCCGCCATTTAGAAAAATGTAAAAACATCAATATTAAAAAGTTCAAGGAAAATAATTTTTTTTAAAAAGGAAGAAAATTTTATGAAAATAAAATCCAGGGAAGTTTAAAAAAATATGGAGGGAAAAGGGGTAGTTTTTGTTTTCCACTGTGAAAAATATCTCTGTAAGTTTACGACTTTTTTCGTAATTTGTGATTTACAAACGGTGTTGTAACTTTACGACCGAAATCGTAAATTTACGAAAGCCTATTTGTGCTCGACTTGGAATCACAGGTCGAAACAAGTGTCCTTATAAGGAATTTTATAAAATTTTGTAATTTTACAATTTGATATCGTAACTTTACGACATTTTCATTGAAAATTTTCCCGTAACTCTTACAAACATTTCTCACAGTGTCCCCTCGGAGCGACGGAAATCACTCACCTAGAGATGAGATGAGGTTCCCCCAGAGCTCGGCCGTCTGCCAGGCGAGGAAGAAGAAGCCGAAGAACCGCACGATGATGGCGTCGACGGCCTGGTCGGTGATCTTGGCGTAGACGGCGCCGACCTGGGTCAGGTACGTGGCCTTGGCGGCCCACATGGGCGCGGCGCCGAGGCCGAGCAGCACCCCGGCGGGCACCAGCGTGTAGAAGCGCGGGTAGAACTGCGCCGCGAGGTACGGCACGTAGCACAGCATGCTCACGCACAGCGTCCACTTGACCGTCAGTCTCTTGATGAGGAACGTCGGCACGAAGATGCACGACAGCACGAGCGCGGCGTAGATGGCCGACAGCGACACGGTGCCCAGGCCGTCCTTGGCGTTGATGCTGCTCTGCAGGTTGGCCGTGCCCTGGAAGGCCGTGAACTGCACCATGAAGGCGAAGCTCACGGCCGCGATGTTCTTGAGGATGCGCCACTTCTCGTTGGGCTTGAGGCGGCACTTGCCGTCCGGCCCGGGGATGGCCTCCTCCTCCGTCGAGCTGAGCGTCGGCGGCGGCTTCTTGGGGTCGGCCAGCGCGTCGCCATCGCCCTTGAAGGCCTCGTTGGTGTAGCCGCCCGTCACCGACACGGTCACCACGCCGTCGTCCTTGTTGTTCTTGGCGCCGCGCTTGGTCGGGCCGTCGCCGGCGTCATCGCCGGCCGAGTAGGAGAACACCATCCTGGAGGCTGCCGGCTATGGATCTGCAACCAGAGACAAAAGGGCACAGGGGTTAGGGGATTTTGGAATATTTAATCAACACCAGGAAATATTCAAAATATTTTTTTAAAATTAAAACCAAATCAGAAAGTTAGAGAAAAGTTTGTTTGAAAAATCAGAAAAAAAAATCTAGAAGGATTCGTGACATTTTAAACACCCTTTTTTCCAAAAAATCAAAACAGAAAAAAAGGGGGGAGGAGAAAAAGGAACGGGCCTCATGGCAAAAGATGTTGCAACTATGTCTTCAAAGTGTGAGCGACGCTTCTGACTACCAATGGCGCTGAGCGCATGCCAAGATAAGACGAAACAAAGCCCTGGGAATTTCCGAATCTGCCTTGCCAAAACCGCAGAGCTTTTTTATTTTCGAATCTACACGAAATTTTAAGCATTGGTAAAGTTAGCTATTGTCTAGCTACGACAGGCATTTTAGAAAAACCCGGAGGCGACACCTTGCGATACTCCGTCGCGTCGTTAAGGGTTTTTTTCCTTTCTTAGGATGTTTCTCCTTGCTGCCAGCAGGGTAGGGCCTTGGAGTCCTCCGCCACCTCTACCTGCAGCGCGGGGGCCTCCCTTCAGACCGCGCCAGGCCGGCGGTGGGCAGACTCCGAGCGAATCAGGAAAATAAAGCCTGCGTGCCAATCTAGATACGGCGATTATAGGATAGGCCACTCAGCGCAGCGCGCTGGAGACACTCCACACGGGCTGGGCTAATGGGTGCGAGTGAGACAGCTATGAGCAGCCCGTCTCTCTCGCACCCGCACTGGAGTGGCGCCAGGGGCGCGCGACGGTGGCGCTAGGAGGAAGCGAGACGGAAGGCTGTTCACCCGCACAGCGATGTCGTGAAACCTAAAGTCGTCAAGACGCAGAAAAATAGACTTTCAAAATAGACGAGTCCTTTTTCAACCCGCACAATTTTGTGTTGGCAGTTGGCAAGTCCTGTCGAGAGCCCTTGAACTCGCATTGTCAGCCCCCCGCGGCGTCCCTTTCCTCAGCGCGACCTCCGCGTGAGGCAACGCCTGCGCGCTGCTGCCAACTGTGCGCCAGATAAACATGAATGAGCCATTCAGGGCTGCCAATTCCACCCGCGGAATACAAACGCACCACCGGCCATCATCATCGTTGCAGGCAATTCACACAAAACACTTTGGAATTTTCCAAGAATTTTCCAATACACAGCTGCAAGGCAGTGAGGAACTCTTTTTCTTTCTACATACATTAAAGTCATTGCAGCTGGTAAAGACTTCAATGCACTTCGTGTGATATAAATATATTTAGAGGGAGAGGGAGAGAGAGGGAAAAGGAGAGAGGGAGAGAGAGAGAGAGAGAGAAAGAGAGAGAAAGAGAGAGAAAGAGAGAGAGAGGGAGAGAGAGAGAGAGAGAGAGAGAGAGAGAGAGAGAGAGAGAGAGAGAGAGAGAGAGAGAGAGAGAGAGAGAGACCGTGTCAAGGCACCTGCCACCTGCCAGTCATGCCACCCTGCCGGGATGATCCCAAGGGTCATGCAGTGAGTGCGCAGAATGACCGCAACGGCCGCGACCAATGCGTCCGGACCAGACCGGACGAGAGAGAGAGAGAGAGAGAGAGAGAGAGAGAGAGAGAGAGAGAGGGAGAGAGAGAGAGAGAGGGGGGGACGAGGGGAGAGGAGATATCGGCAGGGGAGCTAAACAGATGTGGGTACTTCTCAGTGTACGGAGAGCAGTGATGAGCAATTACATTTCGTGTCCTTGACAATGTTTTGTCAGTGCTTTCGGATGAGCGGGCACGCGGCGAGCAGCGTGCGTGGTGGCCCCGAGCTAGGCATTAGGTCGACAGGAGAGAGGCAGAGAGAGAGAGAGAGAGAGAGAGAGAGAGAGAGAGAGAGAGAGAGAGAGAGAGAGAGAGAGAGAGAGAGAGAGAGAGTGCACACACCGCGAGTGAACGGTATGACCTGGCGCCCTCGCTGACTAGAGGCGCCTTCGTGCTGCACGCACGTACTCCGTTAAAAGTATCAGTCTTAAACTATTCACTGTTAAAAAATAAAAAAAATAAAGAATATGCAGAGGCAGCGCGGGACTGGCAACGAGAGGCACGAGGCACAGGCGCCCGCCCGTCGGGTAGGCAACACGAGGACGCGCGCGCACTGCGCGCCTGCTCCGTTGCCTACCTCGCAGGCGCCCGCCCGACGGGTAGGCAACACGAGGACGCGCCCGCGCTGCGCGCCTGCTCCGTTGCCTACCTCGCAGGCGCCCGCCCGACGGGTAGGCAACACGAGGACACGCCCGCACGGCGCGCCTGCTCCGTTGCCTACCTCGCAGGCGCTCCGCTGCCAGCGGGCTGCAGCGGGCTGCGCTGGGCCCTGCCTGCAGCCTGCACAAGTCAGCTGTATGCAATCGCTTCAGACACTCGTCACGCTTCATAATTCGATAAAGGTTACTTCTCGTAACTTTATTCATTACTCGTTACTGCTTTCGTTCTTTTTGTTGTTTAAAAACAACAAAATTCTTTAGTATCAAAATCTAATTTAAAACGTCTTTTAAGTACAACTCCACCCGCTATCTAATATAAAGGAGAGCAGCAGACGGAAGCAACGTCAATAAAAAAAAGTACTCCAACTAAGCCTTCAACCCTAGCGTGTAAAGTAACGGCGAAATAATTTTTTTTAAATTAAAGATTGATAAAGGTTTTTTGTACAGAGTCCCATAGCAATAAAGCGAGCTCTTAACATTGGTTTTCTCCGCGAAGATGCGTTCGGGGCGTCATTATTTGCCGACTGGTTTCGAATAAAAGTAAAGAAGTGACGCTCTCATCATCCTGAATACTACCGGAGCGTGCCGGCCGGACAGCCAGCCTATGACCATCATCGTCCTGATCGTTACCCTGTCACGCAAAAAACACCAAGACGTAAATCACGAGCCTAGCGTACGCCACTAACGCTACACCGCGCTACAGTGTAGCGTTACACTGTTATTATTAATCACTGCCGTTGTGAGGGGTGAGGAGGTTGGGCCGAGCCCCACGTCACTGCAAGACCACTCAGAAATGTTTTTTTTTTTCCTTTTACTGCCATCGCGCAGTCAGATCAGGAGCGTATGGAAAAATGTTATTATTTTTTTATCGCCCCGCGAAAAGACATTTTATCTTTCTTTTTGCGTGCAATACTTCACCGTGCCACTGTAAAAAATACTTCCGTAAATTTACAACATATCTCCGAATTTGTGATTTACAACTGGTGTTTTAGATTTTCCCTCGAATTCGTCAATTAACGAAGGCCCATTTTCGCTCGTTTAAGAAGGACAAGTCGAATACCATAGAAATGTCCGTACAATTTCGTAATTTTACCGTAACTTTCCGACATTTCTCATGGAACCCCCGCCAAATATTTCCCACTGTGGCGGGCCCGCAGGCCTCGCCGCCATAGTGACCTCGGTCAGATTTGCACGCGCCGGCCTGCACCGCGCGCCGCCCGGCAACGCGAGTGCCTGGTGCGGGACAATTGAGCGATTATATATATATATATATATATATATATATATATATATATATATATATATGTGAGCAGTGTGAACTCGGAGCGAATTTGTATTCACACGCACGCCTCTCCCCCCCCCCCACTCTCCCCCCTCCACTTACACAGACGCAGAGGCGGCGGCTCCATAAGCGGACGCCAATACAAACTACTTACGGTAGATTATTGTCTTTTCACCCGCCTTCTTTAAAAGCTTTTCTACGGCTCATAATGTAGCTCCATTTGCTAAAGAAAGTACTGCAGTCATATTAGGGTAGAACCTTGTGCCGTTTTTTTTTTCGCGCGCACTTTGATGTTGGTCAAGTATGAATATTTCACGCGTAGTTGAAGTCAAAAAAAAAAAAAAAAAAAAGCGTTACCTGGAAACCGAGATTCTGACCGACAGCGTAACACACCGGGTCCAACCAGGTCTCTCCCACAATTACACATCCACACACACACACAAGTCGTTTGACGTTCGTGTTTCCCTGACGCGGTTTCCTCCGTTGCCTTATGAACATACTGGAAACCCAAAATGTGTGAGTCTCACTCACTTGTAGGTGTGTGAACTCAGCCCACAGCCGCTTCCCGACAGGTATACAAGCGGATAAGGAAAAGGTGAAATTAAATTCTCTCCCTCCCCCCCCCCTCCCCTCTCTCTCTATCTTTCTCTCTCTCTCTCTCTCTCTCTCTCTCTCTCTCTCTCTCTCTCTCTCTCTCTCCTCTCTCTCCCTCTCTCCTCTCTCCCTCTCCCCTCTCTCCCTCTCCACCTCTCCTTCCTCCCTCTCTCCCCTCTCTCTCCTCCTCCTCCTCTCTCTCTCTCTCTCTCTCTCTCTCTCTCTCTCTCTCTCTCTCTCTCTCTTCTTCTCTCTCTCTCCTCTCCTCTCTCTCTCTCTTGGCAATGGTAACACGTGCGTTTAGAGTAGCCATCCATCTCGCACCGCACGCAGCACACCGTCGTTTTGTTTCGCAAACGCATCCAGAGCAGGACGCGTAGGCCGGCCTATCTGTATGACAGTGACTAGCCGCAGCAGGGGGTGTGTGCCGGCAGGTGCGTCGCACGGTCACCAATCTCTCTCTCTCTCTCTCTCTCTCTCTCTCTCAAAGAGCGAGCGCGAAGACGTCAATGCCAGGTAAAAGTAAAGGTAAAATGAGTACGGCAGTATTTTCTCAAGGTTTCGTCGCAGCAGGTCCATCGTCCACAGGAAGAGACTCGGAGTACAGAGGGCGCCGGCATTTAAATACAACTACAGGAAACTAGTGCGGTTATCGATCGACAGTGTGCCATATGGCAGTGCTCGGTACTTGCCGCGCCCTCGCGCGGGGCGGGGCGGGGCGGGGCGGGGCGGGGCGGGGCGGCGAGCCCTGAGGCGACGACAGCCTCCAGCGAGTCCATCTGGATCACAGAGAGCGGCGATGAAGGCAATCCAAAGGCATCCATGCAGCCGGCCCGGCGCGGCCCGCGCGGCCAGCACGGCGCCCGCACCGCATTTCCCAATGAGGCGTCTGGAGACCGAGTCTCGCAACAGCTGGCGGCGGGGCGGGGCGGGGCGGGGCGGGGCGGGGCGGGGCGGGTGCTGCTGGGGCGAAAGGGACCTGCTGGTGGCAAAGCTCAGGGCCGAGCTGAGCCGCGCTCCCCAAGGCGCACGGACAGTGGCGGGGCGGGGCGGGGCGGGGCGGGGCGGGGCGGGGCGGGGCATAAGTGACTCGACAATGTGTGAATGGCATCAAGCCGAGCATCGGCTAAGGGAATATTTCTGAAGGATGTTTTTCGACGAATATTCTCTTTTTGCTCAGCCTGCGGCTGGCATATGGGATCAGTATAGGAGGCCCTTTAGGACGCTTCTTTCCATGATTCTACCAAACGAATATTTTTAACCGTGTGCATAACAGCAACAGCACTACCTCTTCGACCACCACCAACTGTGCAAATAAACGGTACTAAAATTGACACCTATCTCTTATTTGTCAGTCCGGAACAAGCCGGTGCGCACACGACACCCAGATCTGGACAGCTAGGAAGTCAGATCTGTCACCCGGTGACATATGGAGCGGCCACGGCCGCCGATAGAGTCGTCATCATCAATAATCCAATCACAATAACACCTTTATTCATTCATTCATTACCGATTCTGTCATCCGCCACCCATTCATGCATACAATTCCAGTCGGTTCGATTCATCCTCCTAGGTGTACTTTTTACAAAATCATCCAAACAGGTCTTATGTGAAAATATATTAGTACACAATGAAAACACGGTAAAACTGGCGTCTTGATTTTCAAGACAACTTTCTTGATTTTCAAGACGTATTGGAAAACTCAAGACCTTTTGTTGACGTCTTGAAAACCAGCGAACGATTTCCAAGACATTGCTCTTGGTTTTCAAGACCTAGTCTTGAAATTATTCCACTTTTTCAAGACAACGTCTTGAAAACCAAGAGCAATATCTTGAAAACTGACCTGGTCTTGAATTTTCCAAACCGTCTGGAAAACCAAGACGACAGTTTTACCGTGAATGAAGCAAAGACAAAGGATGAAGTTGACTCAATGAAATAGCACGGCTGGCTACAACATCATTACTTGGTCATTGTCATTGATTCGGACAGCACACCACCTGTCTGCTCGCCTCGATGATAAATCTAAATTGATGATAAATTGCCGTTGGCGCGGCGCTGAGTGACGCGGCTGGAACAAAGAAGGCCGTCAAGCAGAAGGGGAACGCTTCAAATCCCGCGCTCCACTCCTCTGACCATCGTGCCAATAAGCGCAACTTCGTTATCACAACCCGCGCGCCGCGCCCGCGCCTCACACTGCAAATAATCCCGAGACTCGCGAGAATAAGAGCAATAGGCGGCTCCCCCGGCTGCACTGTGAAACCTAGTGTTCAACTGTTCAACACTTGTAAGTGTGCAACTTCCAGTATAACAGGTGCAAGTGCGCAACTCGGTATTTGTGCAATTGGAAGTGTCAAACTTGTCAGTCGTACACTTGTAAGTGTTTAACTCGACAGTTGTACACTTGCAAGTGTTCAACAAGGGAAACGTTGCATGGGGAAGTTGAACAGATGTAAGTGCACAAATGTCGAGTTAAACACTTACAAGTGTACAACTGGCAAGTTTGTCACTTCCAATTGCACAAATACCGAGTTATACACTTGGACGTATAAGACTGGAAGTTGCACACATTTAAGTGTCGAACAGTTGCACACTTGGTTTAACAGTGTGTGAGCGGGCACAGGATGCAGAGCGCTGCTCGGACAGACGCGCGCCCGTCACTGAGCCAAGGGCGGGACTACCATGTTGAGGTAGTTCGTCACACTGTTAGAAATATTGTAACTTTACAAGAGAATACCTGTAATCTGGAACAGAAATGTTACGGTAACTATACAGACTATGTTAAAGTTTACTACACTAGTTCTGTAAAATTACAGATCTTGTAGCTTTACGAGGGGTATACCACCTCGGTCAGGAAGAAAACGATATTGTTCCTCGCGAGTGGGCAGAACGGGCTGGGCTGAATAACTGAATGAGTCCGACTCCAGTCGGCCGGGACGGTGATTGCAGTTTGAAGCATCATCGCGTCCTTGGACAATTCTCACGTTATCATGCATCATAATCAGTCCAGCCAGCCAGCCAGGCCGACACGGACTGCCCGACCCGGCCGGCGCGCGGCCCGAACCGGTCCCGTGTGTCGATGTGAAAAAAAAAAAGCGAGTAGAATGACGGATCCGGAGACACGCGCGCCGGGGGGGGGGGGGGGTCCACCTGTAGCTCAGCCGAGAGGCGCGAGACACCGGCAGACAGTTGGCACTCCTGTCGACGCCACGCGAATATTGACAGCGAGAGAAAGAGAAAGAAAAATATTCCACGAGTATGACGTGGGTTGGAAAGGAAAAATCGGGTTGTCTTTTACACCGTTCACCCTGATTAGCGTAGCCTACAGGGACAATCGCCGTGGCCTAAAAAAATTTCTCAAAAAAAATTTATGAGGACGTATTTTGCGCTATTTTTGTGTAACTTTCACTTCTGTTAAAAATATATATGACCGCAGTGAAAAGTGCCAAAACTATATGTAGAGCGCGGCAAAAGAAATGTTGATGGGTTTCCCTAAGCTGCCGTCTCAGCACAGGCGTTAAAGGCTTGTCTACCGCGAGTTGAGACCGTCATGACACATTATTCATGACAAGCAGACGACATTAATAACCTCTGCGCCGACCCCCTGCCCCCTCCCTCTTCTCTCTCTCTCTCTCTCTCTCTCTCTCTCACTCTCTCTCTCTCTCTCTCTCTCTCTCTCTCTCTCTCTCTCTGTCTCTCTCCCTCCCTCTCCCTCTCTCTTCACACATGTGCAACGCGCGCGCACCTGTGGTACTGCAAAACTCTTTTTCCATATTTAGCCCGAGCCGCACGTCATGCGTCTTAAAATACTTAAAGCGCGAGCAGCTTAACTTCGAGAGGCATAACTTTTGACTCTTAAACTTTTAGCGCTTCAACTTTAGACCGTTAAAAATTTCGCGTTTTAACTTTTGACGATCTCTACCAAGAGCTGCGTGGCGTGGCGGAGCACCGCTCCCTTATATCTTAAGGCAACTGATTTTTCAACTTTGGCGTTGTAAGGCTTAACCCCAGACCGCTTTAAATCTAAGGACTTTTAGATTTACGACAGTACACACTGCTACGCTGCTGGTACTAACGTATCTTCTGCTACGCACACAAGTGGGTGAGCGATGGCGAGGGGGAAAGAGGTAAGCGGGAGAGAGAAAGAGGAGAGAGGGAGAGGAGAGGGGGAGAGGAGAGAGGGAGAGGCGAGAGAGAGAGGAGAGGGAGAGGAGAGAGGGAGAGGACAGAGCACTGTGGGAAATGTTTGTAAGGGTTACGGGAAAATTTTCCATGAGAAATGTCGTAAGGCTACGATATCAAATTGTAAACTTACAAAATTTTAAGGATAATTTGTATCGACGTGTAATTCTTAAGCGAGCTCAAATGGGCTTCCGTAAATTTACGATTTCGATCGTAAAGTTACAACACCGTTAGTAAATCACAAATTACGAAAAATATCGTAAATTTACGGAGATATTTCTTACAATGAGGGAGAGGAGAGACGGAAGAGGAGAGAGGGAAGAGGAGAGAGGGAGAGGAGAGAGGGAGAGGAGAGAGGGAGAGAGGGAGAGGAGAGAAGAAGAGGCAGAGAAAGAGGGAGAGCCTCAAGGTTTCCTTCGGTGGGGCGTGCAGGCCCGGTCGGCACTGGGCACAGGTGCCATCGTTCTACTGTCGGCGAGGTGGATGCCAACGCCTATATCGCCCGCACCGCCACCTCCACCGCCACTGACATGACACACGCGTAGTCGTCGCCACCAAGACAGCCAAGCCAAAGTGTTTTCATTGTTTGCAATTTTTTTTTCTTCTCTGTTTCTGTCTCTCTCTTTCCATTCTTCTTTTTCCCTCTTAACGCCCGCGGGGCTCTGCGCTCGCGGCGCGCGGCGAGCTCCGTCAGACTGACGGGCCCCGCGGGGGGCAGCGCGCGCGCGCCAGCGGGCGGGGCGGGGCGGGGCGGGGCGGGGCGGGGCGGGGCGGGGCGGGCAGCGCCATCTCGTCACCGCGGCCGACAACGAGGAGTGTTCTTCATACATAGGAGGGAAGGTATGGGCAGCGACCGAGAGAGGGAGAGAGAAAGAGAGAGAGAGAGAGAGAGAAAGAGAGAGAGAGAGAGAGAGACAGAGAGAGAGAGAGAGAGAGAGAGAGAGAGAGAGAGAGAGAGAGAGAGAGAGGAGAGAAAGAGGGAAGCGGGGGGAGGAGAGAGGGTGAGGGAGGGACAAAACACATTGAGTCCAAACGCAGCGACACTCGCCGCTAGACCAGACTATTGATTTGATTACCAAGCATGTATTTACGAGCCGAGCTACGGCTCTCCCCGCCACGCCGCGCCACGCCGCGCCACGCCACGCCACGCCACGCCACGCCGCGCGACTAGACGGCTGGACGTCAACCCCGCGACAGCGCTCGTGTGACTCACTCATCTCTATATGGTTTTCACGTGTCCATAATGAAGATGCGATTTATTCGCAGGACAAGATTGCGCTTCCTAGATTGATTGTTATTCGCACCGTTGTACTTACAGACGTACTACAGAGGTCTGATTGATAATGTGCAACTCTCAGCCTAACATGCACAAGTGTGCAACTCGGCAGTGGTGCAATTTCACGTGTTTAACTCGCCAGTTGTTCACTTCTCAGTGTTAAACACAACAGTTGTGCACTTGCAAGTGTTATTCAACTGCCCCGTGCAACACTATCCTTGTTGAACACTTGCTAGTGCACAACTGTCGAGTTAAACACTTAGAAGTGTTTAACAGGTGAAATTGTACAATTGCCGATTGCACACTTGAACGTGCTAGGTGGGAAGTTGCACACATACAAGTGTTCAACAGTTGAACACTTGGCTTAACAGTGCACACGTGAGTTTCCAGTACGGTCCCCTCCTACTACTCGATGGGTGCGAGGGGGCAACCACTCGGGAAATGCTGGGTACAAACCTGCGGAAATCTCGCTGAAATCCTCAGAAATCCCGCTGAAGTCCTCAGAAATCTCGATGAAATCCTCAAATCTCGATGAAATCATTGAAAATTTAACTGAGAAATCTCATGAAATCTCATTGATATCTTTTCGTCTCTGTGAAATCACTTTTCGTCATTTTTGTCAATTTCTCAGTAATTTGTGAAATCTCATGAAATCTCAGTCAATTTAAGTCTTTTTAGTCATTGAAATCTTGTGCAATCAGTAGAAATCCCGTGTACACTAGGATGGGGAGTGGTTGCCCCCTCGGTGCCAATAATGCCGGGTCCCTCCCGGGCGCTCAATGCCGCGGCGGAGTGCGTTCGTCGGGTGCACGCTCACGGCACTGCACTTCTCGGCGGGGTTACACACACGAACGCACTCCGCGCCGGAGCCCCTCCTCCGGTCAATGAGTTATAAAGGTCGATACCGCATATCCGTTTCCGCCTGCGCCTCTCCTCGTCGTAGTTAGGCCCGTCGCACGTCCGGATATGGAACGTGCAGCGCGGCAGCCCAGCCCGGCACAGCCCGAGCGAGGCCGCCGGTCTGCTCCCGTATCAAAACATACACTGGTAACCCAACACTGAGAACGGGGGAGAAAGATACATCGCTCTGCAGATAGAAAGATTTTGACCCCAAAAATCGAGGGTGCAACCACTCCCCATCCTAGTGTACACGGGATTTCTACTGATTGCACACGATTTCTCTCAGATTTCGAGAGATTTCTCTGAGATTTCATGAGATTTCAGAAGATTTCTCAGAGATTTCTTGAGATTTCATGAGATTTCACAAGATTTCAATGAGTTTTTATAAGATTTCTCTGTTAGATTTTCAAGGATTTCATCGGGATTTTCGAGGATTTCATCGAGATTTCCGAGGATTTCATCGAGATTTCTGAGGATTTCATCGAGATTTCCGCAGGTTTGTACACAGGATTTCGCGAGTGGTTGCCCCCTCGCCAAAAATATTTCTCTCCTGTGGGCGAGATTTCACTTTATCGCTCAATTAGAGAGATATTAAAAAGCTATCACTCTATTTGAGTGATTTTTTAGAATCTCACTCAATGAGAGCAAGCAGGGGGATATATCCGAGGATATATCTCGCCCCTTTTAGATGTGACGTCTGACTCCCGCATTTGCAGTGAAGTGTATGCTAGTCGCACACTTGTTCGTATGGGCATTTTCATTCGCACATTTTCCTTTTCAAATGGATGGCTTTGCAAGGGAAAAATCACGCCCTTAATGGTTCAAGTGTGCTAATAGGATATTCACACACTTGGGTTTCTAGAGTAATAACGGGCGGAGGCGAGTAGAAATTAAATTTCTAGCATTCGCAATATTTTTGCTTCATCATCATATGTTTCTAGCACGGCGGGGCGGGGCGGGGCGGGGCGGGGCGGGGCGGGGCAAGCAGCCGGCAGCTGTGAGGCGAGCAGGCGCCGCGCCACGCCACGCCACTCCGCGCGCGCCCGGCTCGGCCCGGGAGTTAACACACAAGTGGAAGATCCCCAAAAGCCCTTTTCCCTTCTACCGCCTCTTTCTCTTTAAACGGCCGCCGCCTTGCCGTGCCGCGCTCACTATCAGGGAAGCCTCCAACGAAAATTTCCTCTTTCATTATTTACATGTTTAATCGACGCATATCTCCTTTTCTGTTTTCGATTTTGTCGTTGAGGAGGCTCGGCGGCCGGTCGCGTCGTTATATTTCATTGCACCTCGCTTATAGCAGAAGGCTCTCCCCTGATGAGTACTGTTATTATTGTTTTTATTCTCGCGGTCCGGGTGTGCACTGTGAAACCAAGTGTTAAACTGTTCAACACTTGTAAGTGTGCAACTTCCAGTATAACAGGTGCAAGTGCGCAACTCGGTATCTGTGCAATTGGAAGTGTCAAACTCGCCAGTCGTACACTTGTAAGTGTTTAATTCTACAGTTGTACACTTGTAAGTGTTCAACAAGGGAAATGTTGCGCGGGGCAGTTGAACACATGCAAGTGCACAAATGTCGAGTTAAACACTTACAAGTGTACAACTGGCAAGGTCGACACTTGGAATCGCACAAATACCGAGCTGTACACTTGGACGTGTAAGACTGCCAGTTGCACACATTCAAGTGTTGAACAGTTGCACACTTGGTTTTACAGTGTGGAAGAGGAAACTCATTTTCCCATTCTGGACGTAAATTTGTCGTCATCCTCAGCATCGCGTTCGGCATAGTTAGTTGTGATATAAATTTGCAGACTTCCTGCTGCTGGACTGAACAGCATGCTGTTCCTGTGCGCGCGCGCGCACGCACGCTCCAACCCGAGACTGAGGAAGAGAGAAGCAGGAAGATGTTGAGCAGGGAGAGCAAAAGAGATAGAGAGAGAAGTAGCAGCAGATAATAAATGATAATTCTGCCGTAAATCCTCCGCTACCCATCGCGGCGGCGCGGCGCGGCGCGGGCACGCGGCTAAGGGTCGGCTCATATGCATTATCACGGGGATAATCTGAAGAGGCACAGCCGCCTCCGGGCAACTTTCCGAAATCGAAAAGGCTGCGCCTGCCGCCGCGCCCCGCCCCGCCCCGCCCCGCCCCGGGCTGGGCTGCACGGTGCACTCGTGTGTGTGCGGCAGGAGTCGGGCTGCGTCAAGTAGGTGAGGATGCGACTCATAAGCTCATGAATTATTCTACTCACGAGCCGCCCGGCCCGGCCCTCCACCGCCTCGTTCTCGGCCCGAGAAAAATTCTGGATTACTGTATGGTTTTCTTTTTGTCTCTCTCTTTTTTTTTTTTTTTTTTTTTGGTTTTGCTTACTGGGAACCATTTGACGACTTGGGTTTGCATTAACCCTGCTGTATTTTTTTTTTTTTTTTTTTGACATTAAAAAAACTGAATAAATTCAAAGAGACTGAATAAATTCAAAGAGACCGCCAGAACAAATATGCACAGCCTATAGCCATGCATTCTGTAACCAATCAAAGAGCCTTTCTTTTATTTGCGCGCAGTTAACAAACAAAAAAAAAAAAATACGCAGGACAAGTCGACTTATATCATCCGCAGAACAGGTGCAATAAAGTCCCCGGATAAGTACGCCTTACATTCTGGTTGCGTGCAAAGATACTGTTCTGCATGCAGAGCGAGGTGAGGGGGAAGGGGGGGGGGAGGGGAGAGGGGTGTTCGCGGTGCATCAAGCAGGTGTCGAGGCGAGGTGCCACCGGTCGAGCCCGCCCCACCCCAGTGCCACACCGCACGCACCTTCTAATCTCTGGAATTCCGGTGGAGTGGCCCACTTTTACCGTTCGCGGTGCGGCCCTCGCCGCCCCACCTCGCCCCGCCCCGCCCCGCCCCGCCCCGCCGGATCCTATTCGCCCTGCACCCACATTCCGGGCTCCGTACGGCCCTCTCCGTCGATCACTCTTAATAATAATAATAATAATAATAATAATAATAATAATAATAATAATAATAATAATAATAATAATAATAATAAATATAATAATAATCATCATCATCGTAAAAATTACTAGGAAAAAATCGCAGAAATAAAAAATATTGCATGAATTTTCGCGAACGGCGCGGCATTAAGATGGAGGGGGAAGTAGCCGGGGCGTTCTGGTATGAACCGGCGGGTACCGGCTCTGCTCAGCTGATGGACCGGCACCGGCTCGGCTCGGGCTGGCCGGCCGGAGCCGCTGGACTCGGCTCGGCTCGGCTGGACTCGGCTCGGCTCGCCGCGCCGACCAGACCCGACTGTCAACAAACTGTTACCTAGGCTATTCCGCGGTGCTCCAGAGGCTCCAGGCAGGACCAGAGCTAGCAGGACGCGGCGCACGGGAGAGAGGCGGCGTTTTACCAACAGAAACATAAGTGTTGGTGCCAGGATTGGAGTTGGGTGCATTAAGCATATTGTGCCTAGCAGGAAAAATTTCTCTCAGTGTACGGTGCGTTTGAAGTCATTTAAAAAAAAACTGAAGCGACTAGGTCTGATTAACTCGCTTTTTTCTGACAGTGTGAAGAAGAAGGGGTGAGTTGCTTTCACTGCTTTGGCACGAGCGATACGGCACGGCCCGACACGCCGAGTGAGACCTGCACGGTCACACGTCGCCACAAAACACACACATCGACAACGGGTTTTTTTTCTTTCGGCAGTGTACCTAGCAGGAGCCTCACATCAGCACTACTCAGGCAAAAGCCCGAAAAATTACTGCATTGCCCATACCGACCACGTGTTCCATAAACTGCATCAAAAACCTGAGCGCCCAGTACATTGGATGTTCATCTTGGGTCCGCACCGGGCTCTGCCAGAAAGGAGAGGGAGACGGAGGGAGAGGGAGAGGGAGAGGAGAGGAGAGGAGAGGGAGAGGGAGAGGGAGAGGGAGAGAGAGAGAGAGAGAGAGAGAGAGAGAGAGAGAGAGAGAGAGAGAGAGAGAGGAGCACAAGAGAAACGGGCGGCCTTCGCCTGCAAATCGCTGCCCTCTCGTCTCGTCTCGTGGTTAGCGCATGCTGCGCCTGATTATGATCTCATTACCGTACCGCGCTGCCCGCCAAGATTTGAATGCATGAAATGCCCCCCCCCCTCCCCCCCCCCCCTCCCTCGCCTCCTCGCCCCACCCCAGACCATTTCCCCTTTGCAAGGATTTGGACTTCACCTTTATTGTCAATAACGTCAATGTTCAGCGTGAAAAGAATGTCACGCTCCGCAGTTCCTCTTTATTTTTTTTTTCTCATCAATGAACAATTTCGTCACAAGAGCTGAGGTGAAACAGTCGTCACATCAAATGCAACATTTGTCACATGACATGTAATACACCGGAAAAACAAAGGTGCTAAGCAGCGCCTTTCCTGGGGCGCTAAAATCAAGTGCTAAGTTTAGTGCCTTTCCTGGGGCTCTAAATCTTAGTGCCTTTGCAAAGGCACTAAATTTGTATGGAGTATACGCAGCTGGTCAGCTAAAGGTGCTAAGTCCTACCTTTAAAAGGCACTAAGAAAATTTAGTGCCTTTCCAAAGGCACTAAGATGTAGTGCCCCAGGAAAGGCACTAAATTTTCTTAGTGCCTTTTAAAGGTAGGACTTAGCACCTTTGTTTTGAACAATTTCGTCACAAGAGCTGAGGTGAAACAGTCGTCACATCAAATGATCAGATGAAACATTTGTCACATGACATGTAATATTCGTCACCCAGAGATGAACCATTTGTCATTCAACATTTAATCTCACCCCTTGTGACGAATCTTTCCAAGAGTGAAATTCAGCACTGCACTGTTAGTTACTTACAAAGGATGTTCTTCATATTACAAAGGATTCGGTTTGTAACGTACGAAGGATCTGGAACCACCATATTACAAACCGATTTTCTTCATATTACAAACAATATTGGTTTGGGAACAACAGCGTGTTCTTCGTAATACAAACTGGAGCCCTTTGTAATACGAAGAATTTGTTTGTATTACGAAGGTCCCAAATCCTTTGTACGTTAAGAAGAGCAGTTCTTTGTAAGAAACTTACAGTGTGACTTTGTCGTCATGTGTGACGACTCCAAATTTCACGCGGTGAACTTGACAGCAGGGAACGAGGGGGCAACCACTCGGGAAATCCTGTGTACAAACCTGCAGAAATCTCGCTGAAATCCTCAGAAATCCCGCTGAAATCCTCAGAAATCTCGATGAAATCCTCGAAAATCTCGATGAAATCCTTGGAAATTCAACTGAGAAATCTCATGAAATCTCATTGAAATCTTGTGAAATCTCATGAAATCTCATGAAATCTCATGAAATCTCATGAAATCTCATGAAATCTCAGAGAAATCTCATGAAATCTCAGAGAAATCTCATGAAATCTCAGAGAAATCTCTCAAAATCTGAGAGAAATCTTGTGCATTCAGTAGAAATCCCGTGTACACTAGGTTGGGAAATGGTTGCCCCCTCGGCAGGGAAGATACCCCGGGATCATCGGTCCGATGATTCCCTGCAACTGGAGGAGCTCGTTGAGGTCAGGTCAGGGCAGAGTGTGTTGTGGCGCGCTCGCGTCTCTCTCGCTCGCTCCGCAGTCATTGCCCCGCATTAGAATACCGGCTCTCCTTGTCTCGGAGGCGCCAGCAGCAGCAGCGCGGGCGCCAGCGCCTGCCTGCCTGCCTGCCTGCCTGCCTGCCTGCCTGCCTGCCTGCCTGCCTGCCTGCCTGCCTGCCTGCCCGCCTGCCCGGTCACACAGCCACCCGGGGGATCCTCAAGAATTATGCTAATGAGTCGGCACCGGCAGGACATCGCTACGGACATCGGACAGTAAAACTCGGCCAGCCCGCCGCCCGGCCACGCGGGGGGAAAAAAATGTGAGACCCCCAAATAAACCAGAGCTGGTGCCGGTGCGGCCGAGTGACACACGCAGGAATATTGCGCACTTGAGGGAGTGTGATTTACCATTCACTTGCAGCTTGCAGTTACACTTATTGCCCCTCCCTTGAATCACGGAAAAGAAATAGATAAGTTATATTAGTGTAAGCTACATTAGCTTATAAGCTGTCGGCTGATACCGTGACAAGCAGAATTTTAGGCTACTGTAGCGAAAAGTTTGTTGTGGTAGTCACACATAAGCTCTAAGAGCTAATGCTGCAAGAGTTAATGTGGCATAATCTCTAGCAACAAACGCCTTTGACAAATCCAGCTGGGCACTAGTTGTCATAGCTAATATTTGACTACGAAAGCTAACTTTTTGCTACGGTAGCTTATAAGTTGCTTGTCACGATATCAGCCAATACGTAAGCTATGGTAACATTCATTCCGTGATCGTGTGAAATTTCAAGGAAAATACTTGTTCAGGTGTATGAACACTGTAAAAAAAAATGCCGTGGTTTTGTACACAAAAGGTACGGAAGCGTTCGGGGTTTCCCGCGGTTGGCACTGAAAACCACAGACGTTTTTCGTACTTTTCTCAGGCAAACCACCGAAGATACCAGGTGATGACTACGCAAAGGCACGGAAAACGTCTGTGGTAGTTCCGCGATGACCAAGGAAAATAAGTACGGACAGTCCTCTGGTAGCTTATTGACCAGACCTTTACCGTAGTTTTTTTTTCGTGCCTTTTTATTTAAACCGCACTGTAAAAAATGAGAGACCAATACGAGGCCAGGTACGGGGCACCGTACCTGGGAAATTGAAATATGGTACGGTGCACAGAGTACGGGGAGACCGTACCCACTGATTTTACACCACGGAGCCGTGAAACGGCTTCACCGTACCCAGTAAAACCGGTACGGAAGAACCGTTTTCGAGCTCCGTAGCACTAAAACCGAGGTACGGTTAACCGTACTTAGCACCGTATCAAGTACGGTAACCAGCGGAAATAATTAGCGGTTGCTAACCGTCATCTCGCCGTTTTTTACAGTGCGCGTGAATGGAAATTCGCATACCTTACCCTACACACTCTGCAAGCGTTTCCTGTGCGCACAGAGCGCCCACCCCTCACCATTTGATTTACGTGGTGTGACTTTGCCCGCCCGCCCGTCATATCCTGTCATGGGCCAATGTCATGCCATGGGCCCGGTCCAGCCCAGCCCAAGGCCCTCGGGCGCACAGGATAGACACTTGACATGAAAAAACAAAGCGGCGCACGCCGCACGGGCCGAAATGTCTTGACGGCATATATGCAACGCGAGTAGAGGTGAGACCGGGCGAGGCCAGAGAGCAGCCCGCGACCCTATAAACATTATTTTCGTAAATGTACAACATTTTTCGTAATTCTTGTTATACAAACAGTGTTGTTAATTTGCGATCGGTATCGTAAATTTACGAAAGCCTTGTTGTGCTCTTTTAAGAACGACAAGCCGAGGGGGCGTCAATTCGTATACTACTTCGTACGCGATCGCTATATTACCTTGTATATTACCTATTATTACCATATATTACTTGCAATTACCACAATTTCGCCTCTATATTACCCCTATATTACCATATATTACTTTATATTACTTTCTATTACACAATATTACCTATAATACTGGTAATATATGTATACTACCTCGTACACGGCTAAGGGGAGTTGACGACCCCTTGCGATAAGCCGATACAAAGTGTCCTTACAATTTTGTAATTTCACAATTTTATATCGTAACTTTATGAACTTTCTCGTGGAAAATTTTGCCGTGACCCATCTCACAGCGTTAAATAATTTCACTCCGCTTCGATTATCGGCATCGTTAAAATTCGATCGAAAATTATGAGCGATATGTTGGTCAAGAGTCGGCAGACTGAAGCCGCCGGTGACCCCTGCACACGCAGAGAGAGGCCGAGCTAATGGGGCCGAAACGTGCGGCGGTGCGCTGGGATTGCGCAGTGCGTGTCGTACTGGCTTAAAAACTGCGCTAAATCGTGCACTGCCCCCACTCTCTCTCTCTCTCTCTCTCTCTCTCTCTCTCTCTCTCTCTCTCTCTCTCTCTCTCTCTCTCTCTCCCCCCACTCCTCTCTCTCTCTCTCATCCCGCCGGTCGGAAGAGGCACGCGGACCCACCAATGGGATGCCACTTCACCACACGGAAGTGGAAAGCATAAGGTCGCACACCGTGATAAAAACACACACACACATACATGCAGAGAGCGGGAGAGAGAGAGAGAGAGAGAGAGAGAGAGAGAGAGAGAGAGAGAGAGAGAGAGAGAGAGAGAGAGAGGTGGACGGACGGACCAAAAATCAACGCAGTGCGCATCACGCAGCCGGGGCGTGATACCGCCGCGCCACGCCACGCCACGCCACCGCATTCCCGACTGTCCAACACCCCATAAAGAAGGATGATCCAACTCCCCCATGATCCCTTCCGGACTGGCGGGGCGGGGCGGGGCGGGGCGGGGCGGGGCGGAGGCCGGGCCGGTGGAGTGGACTTTATGTGGACTTCGCGTGCCTGGGCCCGGCCGGTACGAGCCTCCCCCCTCCCCCCCATCCCGGTCACCGCGGCCACCTCACCTCACACCTACTCTGAGCTGAGAAAAAATAAAATAAAGGGTTATCATGTCGGCAGGCTGCTCGTGTGCCACCAGGTGACGGTGTCAGTTTGTAAAGAAAAATACTAAATGCCGTATAGGATGCGAAGCCCGAAAGAGTAAAAGGGAGAGAGAGAGAGAGAGAGAGAGAGAGAGAGAGAGAGAGGGAGAGAGAGAGAGAGAGAGAGAGAGAGAGAGAGAGAGAGAGAGAGAGAGAGAGAGAGAGAGAAGCGTTACTCTCCAGCTCTGGTACCTGGGCATCCGATACGCCTCGCTTCCCTCACCTCGTAAGAGCCGAGGGATTTTTTTAAAAGGAAAAAAAAAAAAAAAACTCGACAAAAAATAAAGTTCGAGACCTTGCATCAAATTATTTGCATTCACCCAGGCAGAGGATCTGGATTTAAATAATTTACCAAACAAACAAACGAAATTTTCTTCCGGGGACGTGCGATGCCTCGGCGCGGCGGGTGCGTTGACTCGCCTGTACACGGCCAGCTCCTATTGTGCAGCTCTCAGGTGCTCCTCCATCCCCCCCCCCCCCACACACACAGTTGAGGCATCCTCAACGTTATCACACATAAATAGAAAAAGTAAGTAGTGACTCTTCATTATTTTACTCTCATGTCCCCATTTCTCGATAGCGTGCGAGTTATAAAAGCTCTTTTCGCGACGTGCCTTTGAATCCTCCGCGCTCCGCGCACAGAGTAGCAGCTAGACGAATAACCCTTGTCGCGCGACATCGATGCACACCTGTACCGCGGTATCGAAATGCGATATCGAGCTATCGCGCGCGGGGACGTTGAATAACGTCGATATGTCGGATGCACGATATGCCGGGCCGGACGCGCGCCCACGGCGGCACGTCGCGCAGAGCGGACGAGCCGCCGCGGCTCCATAACCATAGCCAGCCATGTTATATTTTTCTGCGCAAAGCTTCCAGTTCACGGCCAAGCAAACAGCGGGCGCCGCCGCCGCCGCCGCTGGGCGCTAACCACGCGATGAGCGCCCCGCCCCGCCCCGCCCCGCCCCGCCCCGCCCCGCCCCGGCCACGAGGAAGCAGCAGTCTCACACACACTTGAGCGTGACTCGGGCCGGGATGCTCCCGCAGCCGTTGATCCCGCCGGCGTGGCGCGCGCATCCCGCAAAAAAGGCTCTAATCACGCTGCGGTGCGGCCGCGGCGGCAGGCCCGCGCGGTCGACGGGATTTTTAAGCGGAGATGAGAAAAATCGAGGGGTTATACAAATGTCATATTTATTTGCACACCACTCATGAGTATAGGTGCAGCCCGCAGTTCAGAATATTTTTGAATATTTAGAAAAGTATTTGGCAATCCAGACGATTTTTTTTTTTTTTTTTTACAGAAAAGCAAAAAATTTCAGGAAAAAGACATGTCCATTGTGCATTAATTTTTTTAGAGCAGTTGTTCGTACTTGCGGAAATGTCCAATATCTCACACCGTGAAAAATAGTCGTGGGTTTACGGGAAAATTTTCCACGAAGTGCAGTTGTAAAATTACAATCGCAAATCGTAAATTTACAAGCACTACACATCAGCTTGAAATTTATTCACGAGCAAAAAAGGCCTGTCGTAAATTTACAACATATTTCGTAAAATCGTAATTTACAAAATTTCTCGTAATCCACAAAGATATTTTTCACAGTGCAACACCCACATCGCTTAGATGAGATTCCGTCTAGAAATAGAGTTCTCTTATCGGGGGCTTCTGGAGACCGGCGGGGAGGGCGGCTAAGGAGAAAGAGGCGGAGGAGTAGGAGCAGGACGAGTGGGGGGGGGAGGGGGGGGGGGGGGCTGAACAGGTAGGGTACGCGCTCGCTCCGGCATGCCGCCGAAACGCTTGAGCGACGCAAGTAGCGAAAGCTTGAGGTAACGCCAGGCCTAGGCAGGCCAGGCCAGGCCAGGCCAGGCGCTGTTGGCCGCGGCGTGGTGGCGTCGTGTGGCGCCGCGAGGCGTGGCGTGGCGGGGCGTGGCGGGGCGTGGCGGGGCGTGGCGGGGCGTAGTGCGGCGGCCGGGCCGCGGGCCGGGCCGGTCGACAGCACAGCCGCGCGACACCCTGCAACGCACCACGCGTCCGCCCCGCCCCGCCCCGCCCCGCCCCGCCCCGCCCCGCCGCCACCACAGCCGGACCGCACTGTAGAGTAAACCGCTCTGCTGCCACTGCCGCCGGCCGGACACAAAGCAGCGCGGCAAAAAAGAAAAAAAGAAGAAGAAGAAGAAAAAGAAATTCAGCCAGTGCAGGTGAAAAATAGGTAATCAAGGACGGGTTAAATACACTGGAAATCCAAGTGTACGAATGGCGCTCACTTGTAGATGAGCGAATAAATTCACTCACTTGTAGGTGAGCAAATGACTATTCGCTCACTTGTAGGTGAGCGAATAGTCATTTGCTCACCTACAAGTGAGTGAATTTTTTCGCTCATCTACAAGTGAGCGAGATTGGCACACTTGGATTTCCAGAGTAAACGTCGGAAATATTTCTGTACGCGGTAAAAAAACATTCTTGAGTTTCAAGACCCGGTCTTGGATGCCACTGGCGTTCTCCATAAGATCCCAGACCGGGTCTTGAAATTCAAGAAACTTATTTTACCGTGCACACCACGCAATCGTAAAATTGAAAACAAATCATAGTAAATACACGCGAGCAGAAGCTAAGAAAATTTAGAGGGACAGTCAATTTCTTTAAAAACTCCAGGAAATTATAAGAGTGGAGTTGGGGCCGCCTCGCACCCTCCAGCTGCGCGAGGCGTGGGCGGACGGGGTGAAGGAACTATTCGGACCCGGCGGCGGCGAGCCGGGGCGGCGCGGGGCGCGGCGCGGCGGGGTGAGGCGGGGCGGGGCGGGGCGGGGCGGGCGGGGCGGGGCGGGCGGGGCGGGGCGGGCGGGGCGGGGCGGGGCGCGGCGGGGCGGGGCGTCTGCCACTCCGCTCTCTGCACACCTAATTGGCCAGAGCGGGAACCGGATAGCAAGGGGAAGAGAAGGTTTCTGCTTCGCCAAAAGACTCACAAGACTCCGGGTCGGGCCGGGCCGGGCCGGGCCGGTGAAGCCGGTTTTGTGGATTACCCATTTGGATAAATGTTCCCATTTGACCCAGAATCGGGGCCAAGCGCGAAGAGAGAGAGAGAGAGAGAGAGAGAGAGAGAGAGAGAGAGAGAGAGAGAGAGAGGGGGGGGGGGTGAGGGATGAGGAGGATGCAAAATGAAAAGAAGGACGGGGGAAGGACATGAACACAGATGTCTGGCGAGTGACATGTCCGTATGGGTTGGTTACGGTTTTCAAAGTCGCGACAGGCGCGTGTCCCGTCACTCGGCTATCGCCAATCTTGTGCGACATTGTCACACGCGACACCACACGGTGTGACACCTGCTGGATGCTAATGCGGCCAGGTTCATGGTGTTCACACTCTTAAAAAGAAATCCTGCTCAACTAACGAAATTTCTAATAGTTCTAAAAAGCAATGCTCGTTGAAAGCCGCGCAGCCTCACACACTGTGAAACCAAGTGTTCAACTGTTCAACACTTGTAAGTGTGCAACTTCCAGTATAACGGGTGGAAGTGCGCAACTCGGTATTTGTGCTATTGGAAGTGTCAAACTCGTCAGTCGTACACTTGTAAGTGTTTAACTCGACAGTTGTACACTTGCAAGTATTCAACAAGGGAAATGTTGCACGGGAAGTTGAACACATGCAAGTGCACAAATGACGAGGTAAACACTTACAAGTCCACAACTGACAAGTGTGATACACTTGAAATTGCACAAATACCGAGTTGTACACTTGGACGTTGAACAGTGCACTCTGGACGAGGGGGAAACAACTCTAAAATTTTGTACACCTAGTAATTCAGAAAAATTCAGAGAAATTAAAAAAAAAAACAGAAAAATTCAGTAAAAGTTCAGAAAAATTCAGAAAAATTCAATGAAATTCAGAAAAATTCACAAAAATTCACAAAAATTCACAAAAATTCACAAAAATTCACAAAAATTTAAGAAAAATTCACAAAAATTCACGACATTTGTACACCAAAATTCAGGGTTGTTTCCCCCTCGACTCTGGAAATACTTGTACACGCGTACACTGGGTTTTCCAGGGCTGGATTCATCACGACCGGACCCTTTGCGAATATTTTCCAGTATGTGTCCGGAAGGGAGAGAAAAGGAGGAGGTGGCAGGTGCGACAGGCGGGCCCGGCCCGGCCCGGCCCGGCGGGCACGCGAGCGAGACCTTCGCTTCACGTAAGGTCGGGCCCTGGACATTTCACGGCCACAGCGCGACACTGGCGGCCGCGCAGCCTCCCACGCACCAACAGGCAGACGATTACAGGACCATTAAAACCTGCTCCCGCCGGGTATTTTCTCGTTTCCCGAATACGGACGTCCAAATAAAATGTAAACATTCTCCTCGATTCTCACAATTTGAACTTTACGTATTTCAAAATAAAAAATCACGGAAAAAAGCAAGTTTGTTGTTGCGACCGAAAATTAGTCGCTACAACCAAATATTAGTTAAAAGAGTGACAACTTATATGTTTGAGTGCGTAGAACCGAAAATTTCCGACAACACAACCACTTTTTGTTTCTCAGCACGTTTAATTTAGTTGTCACGACTAATTCGTCGGTTGTCACGCGATTAACTCACATATTTTTTTCCGTGATATTGTTCATCCGGAAACCCAATATATTCCTCACAGTGACGGAACGGGGTTAAAATGAAATTAGGTACCTTTGGCTTGTTTTCTACTCTGCTTGGTGATTTCGGGTACTACTTGCGTTGCCTCAATAAAGAGGTGTGAAAAAAAAAAAAGAAAGATTACCGGCCTGCAGAGATCCCGACACGTTTTGTTGTTGCACTGCAAAAGTTCTGCGAAGTATTCTCACTCTTCGTAAACTGCAAAGCATTTGCTTCGTAACTTACAAAGAAAAAAGGATACTTCGTAGGCTACAAAGCTCGTGCTTCGCAGACTGCAAAGAAATTCTTTGCAGCCTACAAAGTGTCTGTTTTCTTTGTAAGTTACGAAGCAAATGCTTTGCAGTTTACGAAGAGTGAGAATTCTTTGTAGCCCTGCGAAGCAAATACTTCGCAGAACTTTAACAGTGTGTTGTTTCTTGTCGGGCGCAACAAGTGTTCCTGCACTTCTGGTTTCAGGTTGAGGAAACTCGCGCGCGAGTGTTGGCAGGCGTGGGCTGCGCTGTCACCGCCAGAGTTATGAGCGTATCCACGCTCACCTCCTCGAGATTAGAATAAAATCAGGCAGCACATCGCACGCACCGCAGCGGCAGTGCTGCCAACAGCGAGCACAAGGGGCGCCTAATGCCGCAAACCAGAAAAAAAAATTCAAAAAAAGAAAGTAAAAAAAAGTCAGACTGGCACCAATGGGGTGGTATTGCCAACACAACACGCAGGAAAGGGGGGCGTTGCTAGCAACATCTCTGATCGTCCGAAGCTGCTGCTGCCAACATAACGCAGACTGTCAACAAACGCGGTGCTGCCAACTTAAGACACCGCTGCTTCCAGTCGCGGTAGCCGCAGTGCAGCCAACGGCGCGCCGCGCGGTGCGGTCAGGGCAGACCTATGACGAAAGCAATCTACGACAAAAGTAACACGCCGCATGTGACGTTCATTATGAAAGAGCGCCGCGCGCAGAGAACCAGTTTCGCGGAGGGCAAAACTGCGAGGGATCAAGTGCTGCTGCCCGGCGTCGGTCGTTGTGCGAAAACGATCATCATATAACGGCAAAATAGCGAATTTAAATGACAAATTTGTAGAGGCAGAAAAGGCTTTAGTACCAATGTATATTTTTCGCATACACACATACAGGGTGGCCCACAGACCCCTTCCTTTTTGGTGAGTAGGCAACCCATTGTACTTCAGCTGAGCGAGGGCAAGAGGTGAGGAGGGAAACTAGAGGGGCTGCTCCCCGCCTCACCTCTTGCCCTCGCTCAGCTGAAGTACAACGTGTTGCCTACTCACCAAAAAGGAAGGGGTCTGTGGGTCACCCTGTATGTACGGGGGTACATACATACACACACAAAGAGGCCGATAGAAATTAAGGGAGCTCAGCAACGGGTGAGTTGTTTTCTAGTTTGGCCCGCTGTGCCCTCCTCCCCCGCCACGTGTTTGGTCAAGCCGATCATTACCACCTTGCGTGTATGGAACTTTCGAGCGGAAGTCGAGGCGAATCGAGCTCATCCGAAACGGACAGGGGGCGGGAGCGGGAGGATGGGGGGGGGGGGGGAATCCGCTGACCGACCCTATCCTATCACTGCGACACCCGTAACCTTACCTAACAGATAGGCTAATGCCCACACAGCGTTACGGCGACTGAATCTCTGTATGAGCGATACGGATTGCAAATCGAGAGATACGGAAACAGACAGGAAAAAAATAAAAATAAAACTATTAGCAGACACGGGCCGTCGGTTTCGCATTTTAAAAAACAAGAGAAGAAAGGGAACACGAGACGAGAACATGCATACAGACGGTAATATATCACTTGGGGAGAACTTTCTTTCTCGTCTGCGTGCGCGATGCGATGTGTGCGACGTACAGGAGGGCCGCGCCGCTGCGCTCTGCGTGCGCCAAGTCCATATAATGCTTCTCTTTTGTTGGAATCTGTCACGAACGTTTTTATGCTCTTTTGTGCGCTTTTCTAATCCGCGTGCTCTTTTTGTTCTGTTTGTGATGATGTAACCGCACAAGTGACCGTGCGCGCGCGCGCAGGGACAAGCGTGTTTGACCCCGCAGACGATAAAGCGTGCTAAATACACTGTTAAACCAAGTGTGCAACTGTTCAACACTTGAATGTGTGCAACTTTCAGTCCTACACGTCCAAGTGTACAACTCGGCATTTGTGCAATTCCAAGTGTCGAACTTGCCAGTTGTACACTTGTAAGTGTTTAACTCGACATTTGTGCACTTGGATGTGTTCAACTGCCCCGTGCAACACTTCCCTTGTTGAACACTTGCAAGTGTACAACTGTCGAGTTAAACACTTACAAGAGTACGACTGGCGAGTTTGACACTTCCAATTGCACAAATACTGAGTTGCACACTTTGCACCTGTTATACTGGAAGCTGCACATTTACAAGTGTTGAACAGTTGAACACTTGGTTTCACAGTGTAAAACACCGCCGGCATTTATTTCACCTTTTTTCAAATTTTTTACCCCAGAATTTTCGAAAACCTTCCCAGGTGAGTTCCATATTGCGATCCCGAATGTCATCAGGCTGTTTGACATTGCATGACCGCGGGCCCGCACGCGCGCGCGCGCGCGCCTGTGTGAGTAAGAGCATGTGTGTCGGTGTGCGCCCGGACCGGCCCGGACCGCTCTCAATTAAAGTGACCAAATGACAAACTTCCTGTGTGTTTGACAGTGTATGCGCAGAAATGATGACCCTCTTGCAATTTGTCCGCTGTGCTGTGCCCTGCTGCAGGCCAGACCAGGCAGGGCCGGGCAGCCGCATGGACCGGACCGGCCGAGGACCTCTCCAGCACACCGGAAACCCACGTGTGCGAATGTTGCACTGCAAACGCTGTGGCTACTTTTAATACCAAATTTTGGCATTCTTCTTAGACCGCCAAATTTTGGCCTCCCTGTGAAGAATGCCAATATTTAGCTTTAATAGTGGCCAAAAAGTGGGTTTTCTTTAAAAAGCTGCCAAAATTTGGCATTCAAAAAAAGAATGCCGATATTACAGGCATTCAAAAAAGAACACATTTAAACAAGGGAGGAAAACGCTGTAAATGAGGTGGTTGGGTGGTGTATGGTCGTCAAAAAGAGACTACCTTACCCCCCGACAGAAATTGAGTGCACGCCACCATTAGGCATACAAAGTGGCCACATAATTTTACAGTGAACTTTTTTCAATTCAATTCAATTCAATTCAATTCATTCTCTCTCTCTCTCTCTCTCTCGCTCTCGCTCTCGCTCTCGCTCTCGCTCTCGCTCCCTCTCCCTCTCCCTCTCCCTCTCCCTCTCCCTCTCCTCCTCTCTCTCTCTCTCTCTCTCTCTCTCTCTCCCTCCCCCTCTCCCTCCCTCTCCCTCTCCCTCTCTCTCTCGCTCTCTGACTCCGTTCCTCTCTCCAGGCACCGCGAGAGGTGGTCGAGGCCACGCGCGTCACTCAAATCACTGACGTCACTAAACTCGAGCGCGCCAACCCAGCCCCGCCCGCCGGCCTGCCTGGCGCTGACCACTTCGATCCGCAATAAGAGAACACAAGACACTTGACAACGCGTGCAAAGTCGATAAAACAAATAAGTCACAGGTGGTGCGGCCTGCCTGACCCGGCCGCAGCCAACAGGATAGGGCGGGGTGGGGCGGGGTGGGGCGGGGTGGGGCGGGCGGGGCCCCGACCAGGCCAGTCGGGGCCCGACTAGGCTCGCCAAAGCAAAGCGAGTAACGGTCGGGCGCAGAGAGCAATCACTTACGCCCCGCAGAGTGGCCCCAGACGCCCGCCCCGCCCCGCCCCGCCGACCAGGCCAGGGAGAGCACCCCGTACACCATAGTAGATTTCCGTCCGGATTGCAGACCTGGCGGGTTCGGTTGTTCGAACTGTTGGCGCACTGACACGCCCGGGTGAGGCGGGGCGGGGCGGGGTGGGGCGCGGCGCGGTGGGTCGTTCTTGTTCATGTCTTACTGAGCGCCAGCCATCAGAGAGAGGCAGTACAGAATAAACCGGTTTTCTGCACATACACGCACACACACACACACAGCAGGGCGTGTATATACCCTGCCATTATTTTAGCAGATGTCCATAATTAATTTGAATCCGGTTGCTAATCGCCAGACGAAGCGAGGCGGTTGGGCCCCCTATCCTGGCGCCGCGACGCCCCGCGCGACGCCCCGCGCCGCGGCGTGTGAAACCGCGAGAGCAGCTCGCGGGAGGACGCTCCCGGCCCGGCCCGGCCGGCCCCCTTAGGCGTCGCGGTTTTGCTCCGCTCGCGTGGCTGCGGGTCGCCCGCCGGAGCCCGCCCGGAGCCCGCCCGGAGCCCACCCGGAGCCGAGGGCCCCGAGTCGAGGGCCCGGGGAGAGGAGACGAGCAGAAAACCATCAACACAGGTTGTTGGCGTGTTGGCGTCCTCGCCAAACTGCGTAGAAAACGAACCAGTCCCTCCTCCCGTGCGCGCTCGCTTCTGTGTGTGTGTGTGTGTGTGCATTCCTTCTCGTTTTTGACCCGGCGGCCAGGCAAGGACCCACCGACGACCCGCAGGCACGAGTTTATGCAGCGGAGACAATTTTTGTATTTTTGTCGTCACGCAGCATCTCCAGCGATGACCGATATTTGATCGAGCAAGGGGCTTAAATCAGTGACGATATGTGACGGCGGTGCTGGATCAGGATGCTGGGGAGCAGGGCGGATGCTGGGAGGGCTGGAGTAGCTGGACCGGGATGCTGGGGAGCAGGGCGGATGCTGGGAGGGCTGGAGTAGCTGGACCAGGATGCTGGGGAGCAGGGCGGATGCTGGGAGGGCTGGAGTAGCTGGACCAGGATGCTGGGGAGCAGGGCGGATGCTGGGAGGGCTGGAGTAGCTGGACCAGGATGCTGGGGAGCAGGGCGGATGCTGGGAGGGCTGGAGTAGCTGGACCAGGATGCTGGGGAGCAGGGCGGATGCTGGGAGGGCTGGAGTAGCTGGACCGGGATGCTGGGGAGCAGGGCGGATGCTGGGAGGGTTGGAGTAGCTGGACCAGGATGCTGGGGAGCAGGGCGGATGCTGGGAGGGCTGGAGTAGCTGGACCAGGATGCTGGGGAGCAGATCGGATGCTGGGAGGGCTGGAGTAGCTGGACCAGGATGCTGGGGAGGGCGGATGCTGGGAAGGTCTGGTGATGCTGGACCAGGATGCGGGGGATGGGTGGGCATCAACGACACCCAGCAGACATCATTAGGCGCAAAACTTTCTCGCATCGGGTCCGGCCGGCCGGCACAGACAGGCAGCCGCTGTCTTTAGGATGGGGTGGAGCGGGGCGGGGAGCGACAGCGGGCACAGCACGGCACGGCCCCGCCCAGCAGAGCGCCTCTCTCACTGATTAGCGGCAGTCAAATATTTGCGTCTGGTTCTGGGTGGCGCAGGGCGCGGCCGCCATGCGGCTGCACGTTGGCGGGTAGCACGGGGGATCATCCACAAATCCACTCTTCAGCCAATCTTTCGAAATGTTTAACACCGTGAGTTGCACAAGTGTTTTCGGGTTACCCGCGTCCGTATTATGGCTCACGCGACACTCAAATCATTAAAAAAAACTATTTAACTCGAAGCCCTTTAGTAACACCGTGGTTTCAAATTCACCCAGAAAACTATGTTCCTAACTTTTCAGTGTCCTAAAAGTTTTAGGAACATTTTGCTCAAGTTGAGCGCATTTCGTCACTAAACTAAATTAAATTTCTGAAATCAAGAACAGTGTTCTAAAAACTTGTTCTTGCATTAAGAACACAATTTTGGGGTGAAAAGTTGACCACGAGAAAATTATACTGATAAAGATTATCATTCGATCAAGATTATTACTTTGGACTTGAAGCGGTATATTATAACATATTACCACACAAAGGGGCCACGATACCATGAGGCTACCCTGCACGGCTGTCGTCACCAGCGTAGACGCCGAGCCCGACCAAGATGAGCACGCGGCCCGAAAAAAGGCATCCTTATTGGCTCTCCAAATAGGGCATGATAGGCACGAGGAAAAAACGAGCTACCAGGCACTATCACCACCACCACCACCACCACCTCCAGCTCGATTGCGATTCGCCACGCGATCGTGGCCGCGCCGATCGCGCCGCCACGCTCAATACCAATACGAATCACTAGGTGCGGGCCACTCACAGTGCGGGGGTGGCGTCGCCGGCGCTGCGGGGGGCCGGGGACTTCTTGTTCTCTTCCTCCTGGGGGTCGCACGGACGGCGCCGTCGTTGCGACGTCGGACAGGCACTCCTCTTAGGTCCCGGGCGCGGTCTTGAGTCGCACTCTCCTCACCCGGAGCCACATGAAGTACCGCGGGAGTGCGCCGCTGGTGATCACTCCTCGCCCACTGGTCCCACTGTGGTCACACTATGGTCACGCACTGCCTCGCGCTCGCTCGCACCCGACGTCGTGCTGCTCGTGGTGACTGCCCCGTGCCGTACTGCAGTACCGTGCGCCACAGTACCGTCCTCACCCTGCCCTGCCCCGTGTACGACTACTGCGGCCGCAGGCTCTCGACTTGCCTTTTCACCTAGATACCTGTCTTTCACTGCACTACCTCACCCGCTCGGCTCCGGCCCGGCCGTGCCCGGGGGCCTCGGCTCGGCTCGGCGTTCGGCTCGGCTCGGCTCGGCTCGGCTCGGCTCGGCTCGGCCCGCGGCCCGGCGGCCGGCGGGGGAAGTCCGCCCGTGGAGGGGCGGCCAATCGCGGGCCGCGGGGCCGGCCGGCTGCCGCCGCCCCCCGCGCCGCCCCCCGCGCCGCCCCCCGCGCGCACGGCACGGGCCCCACCCGATAGAGTAGCAGCTTCTCACCGCGTACGCTTCCTCCATCCATTAGGCAAATGACCACAATTATTTCGTTAAATCCGCGTGTGTTCAGAGAGGCCCGTGTCAGCCTCGGGCGTACAAAGCGTACCCGAGTGTGTGTATGTCGAGCGCAGAAAATTATCGAAAGGTCGGGTCTCGGAGAGGTCCGGTCGGCTGTAAGGTCGGATCTCGGAGTGCCCTGCTATAGGGTCGGTCTTCGAAGAGCCAGGCTACGTAGGGTCGCATGCGCATTTTTTAGCCGCATTCCAAAAATGGTGTTCTTACTGCAAGAACATTGCCTTAAAGTTTTTAGAACACTGTTCTTGATTTCAGAAATTTAATTTAGTTTAGTGTCGAAATACGCGTAAGCAAAATGTTCCCAAAACTTTAAGAACGCTGAAAAATGATCAACTTAGTTTTCTGGTTGTGACTTTTTGGACTCATGGGAATCGGGAGTAAAAAATTGTTAACAGTGTAGCGACTGCACGCAGCAGCGGGCCGAGTCACCCCCGAAACACGACACAATGCGCACAGCCTCTGGAAAAGACCACCGGCCGTGCGGCGTGGCAGATAGGATAGGCCCTAATAGGCAGGGTGTGCGCGCGATGTGTCCGCGCGGCGCGCCCCGCCCCGCCCCGCCCCGCCCCGCCCCGCCCCGCCCCGCCCCGCCACGCCACGCGCGCTCAGGAATAAGGTCAACGTAATGAGCGGGGCTCGTGCCGGGGCGCCCGCGTGCCCGCGAATACATTTTACAGATGAGTTATTGCGAACTCGTTATTGGCGAAAAAACAATATTGCGATCCGCCGCCGCCGCCGCCGCCGGGCGGAGGAGGGCGATTAGACAAGCGATTTGGGTGCAGAAAACCGGACGGCGGGCGGCGCTGCAGTCGCCTCGCGTTACCGTCAGTCCGCTGCCGCTCAGTCGCGCGAGGGAGACCTCTGCGCAGCAGACAGACCACACCGGGCTCCTTTTATATATTTCGGAGGTTTGGTACACCCAGAAAACTATGTTCTTAATTTTTCAGTGTTCTTAAAGTTTTAGAAGCATTTTGCTTGAGTGAAGCGCATTTCGTCATTAAACGAAGTTAAATTACTGAAATCAAGAGCACTGTTCTAAAAACTTTAAGGCAATGTTCTTGGATTAGGAACACAATTTTTTTGAGTGTAGTAAAAAAATTAGGACAGTTAAAAAAAGGCAAAAATTTCTGATCATACACTTCACCCTTTCAAGTGTGTGAAATTCATAAGAAAATCTGTAGCCACACTTGTTCAAGTGGGCGAGTGAAAATTCGCACACCTTCAAGTGTACGACGTTCACACACTTGGCATTCCTCCAGCCGAATCTCCGGCGGCGGGCGGGTCGTGGGGTTTGTTGTTTATTGAGGTAGGCCGGCCCGGCCCGGCTGGAGTGAGTGGCCAGGAGTCCTCGCCTCGCGCTCCAGCAGCACACTGTACGCGCCGGGCCCGGTGCGGCGGGAAGCCCCAGGAACGCCCCGCCGCACCCCGCCACGCCCCGCCGCGCCCCGCAACGCCCCGCCACGCCCCGCCACGGGCCGGCTCGGTGGGACGCGGCGCCATCGCCGGTCGGTCGTATTCGACACCCTCTATCACCGCAATGACGGCCCATCACCTACACTAACAACAATTTGCGAACCGTTTCTTATTTGCTGTCGTGGCGGCTTCATTATAATCGCAGGCCTAACCCAAACGAGAGGGTTTCAATACACTGGAAAAACAAACGTTGCGTGCGTTACACTTGCAAGTGCGACCCCTGAACAGGTCGCATCATGTGGTGTGACCGCAGTTTTGGTCACGTTTGTGATGCGACCTCCTATGTGAAATGCCGTATACCCTGAAGCTTGCGTCGCATCACATGGTGTGACGTAAATTTAGGTCGCATTACGTGGTGTGACCAAAAATGGTCACACCAATTGATGCGACGCACGTCACGTTTGTTTTTCCAGTGTAAAGACACAGTAAGGAGAATAAATCATGGTTTGCTCCAAAAAGAGAAAAAAAGAGAGATCACGTTTTCTATGAGTACATCATCATATGGTTATGTAAAATAGAAGCGCAAAATTAGAAAATATTTTAAAAGTATAGCGTTCAACGTCTTTGGGGAAGCTGCAGCGCCGCACACTACGCTTATAGTGGAAAATTTTACATAACCATATGATGATGTAAAATCCCCGCTACTGCAGCTGAGCACTGGCGGCAGTCCGGCGGATGAATCGAAACCAGTGGTTCGCCTCCAACCGCGACCCCCGACCTCGTAAGTACAGCTCTCTCTCTCTCTCTCTCTCTCTCTCTCTCTCTCTCTCTCGCTCTCTCGCTCTCTCTCTCTCTCCCTCTCTCTCTCTCTCTCTCTCTCTCTCTCTCTTGCCTGAGCCTTCACGAAGGTGCATTGAGCAACGCACTGGTCCACTCCTTTAGCCACTGCCAAATATGTAAAATTATAACAAAATAACATAATCGAGAAAAATTACGGTCCCGTTTGTAACTTTATCATTCCTTGTGTGAGTGTTTCAGGAATGCGACTGTAAACTTACATTATTAATTGTAAATTTAAACCGATTGAAACTAAAATAAATATTATTGTAATTGAAATAAACGAAACTTTTCGCAGTGCTGGCATGTGACGTGGTGGACTCTGTGGAGGCAGCAGGCTATCGTACGGCCATCGCTGGAGGACGAATAAAGTTTATTGGTACAGAGTAGAGTAGGGACCTCGTACCCGGACCCCCTGCCCTGCTACACCGACGGCGCCTCTTAAAGCGATTACAATTACGTTTTGTCGATGCGGTTTGAAAGGGATTCGCATGTCATGAACACACCGGTCGGCTGAGCTTTCAGTTCAACGTGTTTCTTTTTCTTTGCTTTTATTGCAACTATTGCGTATACACGACCAAGTGAATAGCCCTTCTGCACATGAAACAGACTGAAAATGTATGGTTGGGGGGGGGGGGGTACTCCAAAGGATGCATTGAATTTTTAATTTTTGATAATATGCTATAGAAAGAGACCTGAACGCAGGTGAAGAGGAAATGGCACACATTTTTAGGAGACTTCCTGAGAATCTGAGGGGACTTTTCTCAAAATCTGAGGAGGTTCCCTCAAGTCACGGAAGTTCGTCAAAGTCATCCCTTTTTCCTCAAAAATTCAGAGCCCTGCGAGTGCTGCGGTGGAAAACTAAGAGCCGCACCGGACGGGACTCGCGTGTCATTGGCTCTTATTCGACCGGCACCAGTGTTGTTCGATAAGTAGGCGAAAGACCGCACCGTACGCACGCACCTGTGTGCGGCAGACGGGCATCTCCGCCTGCCTACGAGGCAAATTGTATTCACATGTGTGGAGAGTTTGCCTAGTAGGCAGGCGGAGATACCCGTCTGCCGCACACAGGTGCGTGCGTACGATCTGTTGCCTACTTATCTACCAAACACTGACCGGCGCCCTAGCTCATGTCACTAGACGTCAGCAGTCTCCACGCGGATTTTCCGCGCACTGCTGCTGCTGCTATGGATAAGCCCGCCGCGAGCGCTGCAGTAGAATAAACCAACGTTTTAAAAGTCTTATCTCTGGAGGCATCGCGTCGCGCCGCGCGCAGCACACGGGGCAACGCGACACCGTCGGCCGCGCAGGCGCAGAACACGCGGCCGCCGGGCGATGATGTGAGAATGGCGCAAGAGGAGATCGGGTTCCCAGGGCGCCCGGGGTGGGTCCCAGGGCGGCGCGCCGCTAAATCTAGTTCGTTTCCTGATTCTATACACTTGACCGTGCCGGCCGGCTGGTCGCCTCGGGTACTGCGCCACCCCGATCACGGTGAAAAACATGTCTGAGTTTTTGAGGAAACAGGGAAAACTTTGAGGAACTTCGATGGTTTGAGGGAACCTCCACAGATTTTGAGGAAGACTCCTCAAAAAATGCGAGGTGGTATGCAGTCGCGTAATAGTCGGGTCACTTTACCTGTAGTGAAGGCGTAATAGTATGCGTAATGGAAGCTCAATAGGAGCGTAATAGCCGAAATTCTCCATTTTCCGACTAATTTTTGGGTCGTTTTGGGCTGTCTTTGGCTAAACTTAAAATTTCAGAACGTAATACAGCGTAATAGAGGTAATAGTCGGGTCACAGATTTTAAGAGTGAATACCCCCTCGAAAAAATGTGGGAATTTCCCCTAAAGTTTTGAACAGACATCCTCAAAATCTGGGGTTCCCTCAAATTTTGGGAGTTCCTCAAAGTTTTTCCATTTTTCCTCATTGTTTTCACCGTGATGTGAATCAGAAAGTCGACCGAACCGACCAGGCGCGCCACGCCGGCGAGACCAATAAAAAAAAAGACGTGACAGTTTTTCGACCCGCATTTGTGGGGTGGGTACCGAAAATGGCGCATACTTTTCTTTTCGTTTGATATCAGACCCGCGCGCGTGGAATGCAGTCGCCACAGTGCTTCGCTCCCTCGGATAAACAAAGCAAAAAAACCGAAAAGAAAAAAAAAAAGGAAATAAAATGAGCGCTAATCAAACTGCTGGATCCGGAAGCGCATATAATTTGGCTGATGCGGCGTCGTCCACCAGTCCGAGCCGTCCCATCCCGTCCCATCCCAGCCTTGAGCACGGCTCGTGTCCGGTGTCTCCACCAGAGGTCCTGCCAAAGCCGGGAGCCTTCGGCCCGATCATCGCACCGACTGCACCGACCCCACTGGAAACCCAAGTACGAATGTCAAACACTTGCAGATGTGTCAATTTCCATTCATTCTCGTTCACTTGCCGCCTCCAAGTGTGTGAAATTTGCCGAGAAAAATTGCGGCGCCTTTACTGGTTGAACTGAGGAAATAATAATTCACACTCCTACAAGTGTGCAACATACACATACCTTACGAGGCGAGGCGAGGCGAGGCGAGACGAGAGAGAGAGAGAGAGAGAGAGAGAGAGAGAGAGAGAGAGAGAGAGAGGAGCGGCCCAGCCACGAGACGACTTGCTTATTGTTTGAGCCAGTTTATTAGATCAAGGTCAGCCGCTGCTTATCATGGCATACAAGTTGTTCAGCAAACATGCAAGTGAGCCGGGCCAGCACCAGGCAGAAGCAAGTGCGGAGCTGCGGGCCGAGCCGGGGGCGGAGCCGGGGGCGGAGCCAGGGGGCGGAGCCGGGGGCGGAGACGGGGGCGGAGCCAGGGGCGGCGGAGCCGGGGGCGGAGCCAGGGGGCGGAGCCGGGGGCGGCGGAGCCGGGGGCGGGAGCCGGGGGCGTCGGAGCCGGGGGCGTGGGAGCCGGGGGCGGCGGAGCCGGGGGCGGAGCCAGGGAGCCGAGCCGGCGGCGGAGACGGGGGGGGCGGAGCCGGGGGCGGCGGAGCCGGGGGCGGCGGAGCCGGGGGCGGCGGAGCCGCGGGCGGCGGAGCCGCGGGCGGAGGCGGGGGCGGCGGAGACGGGGGCGGCGGAGCCGGGGGCGGCGGAGCCGGGGGCGGCGGAGCCGGGGGCGGCGGAGCCGGGGGCGTAGCCAGGGAGCCGAGCCGGGGGCGGAGACGGGGGCGGCGGAGCCGGGGGCGGAGCCGGGGGCGGAGCAGGGGGCGGAGCCAGGGGGGCGGAGCCAGGGGGGCGTAGCCAGGGGGCGGAGCCGGGGCGGGCAAAAAATTTCCGGACAAAACCGTCAAAATTTCCGTGAAAATATTTAAAAGTGACACACGTTTCGAAGGGAAAGACAGAAGACCGGGAGAGATGTGACGGGTAGGCATTAACGCGAATCGGCCTAAATCTCAGGACAAATAACAGCGCGGCGCGGGGGCCCTGTGACAGGTGACGAGTCGGCGCCAGGCCAGGGCGCCGGGGAACACGTCACAGAGCAGGTGTGTGAGTGACTCGCAGAAGATCACGACAAAATATGAGCTCTGACATAGTAGTAAAACGTGCACCATTCCGAAGAGCGGCCTATACGACAAAATTTCCACAACTTTGGATCAATGTGCGAGCAAGTGCAAGTCGTCACAAACTAGAGGCGGAAACTGTCACGGCTAGGACAATAATTGCACTGCAGTGGCCTCCTCCAAATTAACGCCAATTTTTGGCCATTTTTAACGCCACAATTTGGCGCTCTTCCTTCTTTGGACGCCAAAAATTGTCGTTTTTTTCGGAGAACGCAAAAAAAAAAATTGGCATTAAAAATGGCCAATAGTAAATGGCGTTCTTTAGAGACCACCAAAATTTTGGCGTTAAAAACGGCAACTGCGTTTACAGTCTGTGGGGAAAGCTAAGTCACATGTAGGGAGCAGCGCAGCGCAAATTGCCAGTGGATGTAAGCAAAGCAAGCACTGTCGCCGTGACTTGGAGGTCCTGTTTATTTGGCATTGAGTCTGCTACCAAACTGCGATGCACTCCTGCTGGCGCCGCCCGCCCCGCCCCCACCCCTACCCTGTCACGGGATGTGCGACCCTGGGGTTTGGATGCATAGACACACAACGTATCTCTCTCTCTCTCTCTCTCTCTCTCTCTCTCTCTCTCTCTCTCTCTCTCTCTCTCTCTCTCTCTCTCTCCCAAATTCAAATTATTTCTCCCTATCTCTTCTCCCTGGAAGATCCCAAAGGTGAAATAGCTCTGACTTATTTATTTCATTAGCTTTTTTCTGATTTTAATTTTCATTTTTCTACATTTTTTGTTTGTTTTAATTCTCTGATATTTTCCCTCATGCGTTTTCAAAACGATATTCTCGACTTTTTCCAGGTCGCGTTATGCGCCATTGCAGGCTTGTTGTCACCCGCACCCTCCTCGCGCAGCTTCCGAACGCTGCTGGACCACACCCAGAAAATCGTTTCCTTAAAACTAGGAAAAATTTCCTTACGTTTCGGTTTTTTTCTTTAAGTCAAGGAAATTTGCCTAAAATGGACATAAAGAAATGTTTATCTTATTTGTAAGAAAAGTTTTCCTTGTTTTAAGGAAAATTCTTAAAGTTTAGGGAATATTTACGTTAAAACGATGGCATTTCTTTGAAATTAAGAAAAACTTTCCTAATGTTTTTTCAAGGAAACACTTTTGTGGGTGCAGAGCAGATCAGTACCGCCTCGGCTGGGCTCGGCGGGGGTCGGCGCGAGGCTAGCAGGCCAGAGACGCGCTCCGCTCCTCTCCCGCTCACCTGACGATCGTCAGCCGAGCTCTCTTTGCTCCGCGCAAACACAGTGTGACGGCGGCGGGGCGCGCCTCACGGCGGGCTTGCGAATCCAAGGGAAAAGAGAAATACAAACGGAGCCGATAAGATAGGGGCCTGTA
The DNA here is from genome assembly GCA_033675135.1 of Frankliniella intonsa. Classification (NCBI taxonomy): domain Eukaryota; kingdom Metazoa; phylum Arthropoda; class Insecta; order Thysanoptera; family Thripidae; genus Frankliniella; species Frankliniella intonsa. The sequence continues at coordinate 802,667 of CM066259.1, forward strand.
ATTTACGAATATTTTGTAGTTTGTGACACGATGATCCAGCGCAGCGGCCGCCGCCTACGTCGCAAGGGGATCAATTCGAAAAAAACAAGTACGACGGTCGGGCTACACTGTCAAAAAAAATACCGTAGCCACTTACACTTACACCACTTGATGCATAGCTCCTAATGTATAATACTTAAACACTATGTCATGCACAGTTCTAACTAAACATTACTTGGTGTATAGTTCTTAAACATTTAGCAAGTGTATAGTTGACTAAACACTTGGGATGTCGTCGCATCCCTATGCTTTGACATGGAAAGCCTCGTCCAAATGCATACTTCTAAACATCACGAAACGTTTAACATCTAAACATCTACGAAGTGCATAGTTGTTAAATATGTAGTGATGTATAGTTGACACTATACACCATTTGATGTATAGAAGTGGAACTTAAACACCATGATGTATAAAACTTAAACATTTGTTTTACCAGTGTACGGTTTGCCCACGGTCCGTATCGTAATTTTCATGTACGCACGCTTAACCCTTATGCGCGATTGCGACAACATGCAACAAATTAACGGTGCGGCCGTAGGCGTTATGCCGTGCGTTTTTCTTACAGTGTAGTCACGCGCCCTGCTAGTGCTCTTAAAGAGCTGGTGTCATGACACTCCATTTTTTAAAAAAGTATTTTTCTAGTCTGCCCGACTCGAAGGGGGCATCAACTGAGGTAATCCGGTGTACAGTCAACCAAGCAATCATGAACAATCTTGGACAATCCTTAGCAAACACGGTGCAAAAGCCGGCCTCACTCCGCTCCGCGCCACTGGACTCGCAAGCGCCTGGGAGGTAGGCAACATCAAAGACTGAGCGCGCGACTGCGCAGGGAGAGGCCTATACCCGCAGGGGCTCCGAGACCCGAGCCGAGCCGAGCCGAGCCGAGCCGAGCCAGGCCGAGCCGAGCCGGCAGACAGCGGCGGGGCGGAGCGGTGTCAGAGTCGCTCTCTGACCGACTGACCACTGAGGCAACCTTGTTGACAGGCCGCTGTTATGTTATTTTGATCCCAGCCAAAGCGGCGGAAAGCAAATGTCAACCGACCTAGAAAACCGAGGAAATCGAGGAAATAACGACCGAGAATAGGACAGCAGCCCACCGCAGCCCTATCAACACTGTAGACGCTGTGGCAACTTTTGATGCCAAAATATTGGCGTCCTTTTTTGAACGCCAAATTTTGGCATCTTTCAAAAGGAACGCCAAATTTTGGCCTTTTTTAACGCCAAAAATTGGAATTCTTTAAAGGGACGCCAAAAATTGGAATTCTTTAAAGGGACGCCAAAAATTGGAATTCTTTAAAGGGACGCCAAAAATTGGCATTAAAAGTTAGACGTGCACGCCGACCCCACTTTTGGCGGCGGCGGCGTATGGGGAAAATTTGGCCGGCGGCGGCGGCGCCGCCGGCGTTCACGCCGACACTGTTTTCGGCGGCGGCGGCGGCGGCGTTGCCGGCGCGGGTTCTTGAAAAGAGGGCTACTTATGAATAGGTTGCATTTAAGAACGTTAAATTATCAATAATTTCAATGGATTAGATCAGTGGGCATCGCTCGCCCGCTGCTGACGCTTTCGTCGCAAGGGGTTGTGGTAGTAAGAGGAGTGCAAGTTTGGTTGCCTATCGTTCGGGCGCCCATAGAGTTAAAAATTTAGCGAATTGTGGCCACGCCGCCGGATACGCCGCCGATAAAATTGCCGGCGGCGGCGCGGCGGCGCGCCGCAGTTTTTTCAACGGCGGCGGCGGCGCGTCAGAATACGTCGGCGGCGGCGCATCGGCGGCGCGGCGTGCATGTCTATTAAAAGTAGACAAAAATTGGCGTTCTTGTAGAAAGAGGCCAAAATTTTGACGTTATAGTATGCCAAAATTTGGCATTAAAAGTAGCCACAGCGTTCACAGTGAACGCGTTTTGGAGTTCGCTCTCAACTTTCGTGAAGGTCGACAAAAACAACAACAGTAACTAAACGGAGCAGCGCAGCAGGTACAGGACCTCCACGAGTGACTGCGCATGCGCGCGTGTCACGCTAAGCCACGCTCGAGGTGCTCTCCAGTGAGTGCGTTACGTCACGCCCCATTCATACCGAGCAGAACACGCCGGCGCAGCGTGGCGCGGCCGGCCTGCCTGCCTGCCTGTCCATTCATCCTCTCGTTCAAGTGCAGCGATTTTTTTTCCACCCGTTTTTTATTTTTTTCTCTTCATCGATCAAAACGCATGGAAAATGTTTCCGCCCAATAAATACTGAATATTGTTTTTTTACAGTGGGGGCGGACCGAGGGGGCAACCACTCGAGAAATCCTGTGTACAAACCTGCGGAAATCCCGATGAAATCCTCAGAAATCTCGATGAAATCTTCGGAAATCTCGATGAAATCCTCGGAAATCTCGATGAAATCCTTGGAAATCTAACTGAGAAATCTCATGAAATCTCATTGAAATCTTGTGAAATCTCATGAAATCTCAGAGAAATCTTATGAAATCTCAGAGAAATCTCAGAGAAATCTCATGAAATCTCATAGAAATCTCATGAAATCTCAGAGAAATCTTGTGAAATCAGTAGAAATCCCGTGTACACTAGGATGGGGAGTGGATGCCCCCTCGGGGCGGACCGTCATCGCCGCACCGCGCGAGTGGAAAATTTCCCGAAGAGCTTGAAAAACCGTAAATCATTCAGTACCGCGCAAGCACACCCGCCCCGCCCCGCCCCGCCCCGCCCGTGAGAAAACGCGGGGCGAAATTACAGGTGGGTGGGCGCCTGCTGGAGCCAGCCGGGCCGGGCCGCCGCGCCCCGCCGGCGCAAAAGTATAGTAGTATTGTCGAGGAAGAGCTCGGCAGCTCGCTTGGCCATAGCCGCCCTGCGCGCCAGAGCCCAGCACGCGCCAACGACACGTCAATAGTGATAGCATGACCGTGGGAAGAAAAAGATCACTAACAGACAGGCGGCCACACTGTCAAAAATATCTATGTACATTTACGATCAATTTTGTGAATTACGATTTACGAAATACGTTGTAAATTGACGACGGGCCTGTTTTGCTCGCGTGAATGAATTTCCAAGCCGATATGTAGTGCTTGTAGTTCAACGATTTGCAGTTGTAATTTTACACTCTTAACTTCTTACAAAGAAAATTCTTGTATTACAAAGAATTCTGTGCAACCGTAATACAAAGCCAAATTTTCTTTGTAATACAAAGAAAAATCTTTGTAATACAAAGCAAAAATTTTTGTAATACAAGAAAATTTTCTGTATATTACGGTTGCACAGAATTCTTTGTATTATACAAAAAAATTCTTTGTAAGAAGTTAAGAGTGTACAACTGCAAAATTTTCCCGCAAATCTACGATTATTTTTCACAGAGGGCGGTCTGACATTCCCTCTCCCCTTACCCCTTCCTCCGGCAAGAAAACAAATAAAAACGATATTTCGGAGGGAGGGTTCATTGCGCTTATACCGTCCAACAAGGCAATTGTTTTTTCTCGATCGAGTAGAAGGCACGACGGCACTTCGAGCTCAAACAGTAAATGCTCAGGTGAGCCAGAGCGGCTCAAAGCTTATGGAAAATATACACTCTAAAAAATAATACGGAATTCTATATCGACTTTGATACAGTTTTCTGTATCGGACTTCTGTGATACAGAAATATGTAACATGGGTACAAAATTCTGTAAAATGCCCAAAATGTTACAAAATTTTGCATCAGTTACAATATCTTGTATCATCTACAGTACTTTGTAACATTTAAAACAATTTTCCGCATCACTCGATACAAAATTCTGTAACTTTGTCGGGGTGGTATAAGAAAGCTGGAAAATATAGAAAAAGCGTCTAAGCCTTTTCCTCACATACCTGCAGGCCGGGTGCCTGGCGCCTCTGCTGGCGCTAGCCGGGGCTGACGTCAGAGCTGCCACAGTGGACCCCATCCTGCCAGAGCCCCGCCTCTCGTCGGCCATCCGTCACGGAGCAGCACACTGGAACAAATAATCATTCTTCCATTAAATATTCCCGTCTGATTTCGTTAAACGTTTAAGCGACAAGAATCGTAATACGACAAAAAGCAGCAAACGAATCGGTCAGATAACGTATTTTTGTCACAGACGGTGAACTAAGAGTTAGATTAACTAATACGACTCCCAGTAGGTACAGCCGTATGGTTATACAGTTACAATGACTTTATTTTTTTAACAGTGCAGCAACATTGTGGGCACGTGCGGTAAGACGGCCGCCCGCGCCATAAGAAATCGAATCGGCGTTAGCAGGGATTATAAGAGGTCAGGAAAGAAGAACAATAAATAGACGCATTTGCTATCCGTTTGTCAAGCTGTCGATTCTTTAGCTCAGCAGCAGCCCATGCAGCCATGCCAGGATACGAACGCGTCTTTGTGCAGAATGACGTGCGGCCGAATAAAAATACAAAAAAAAAATTTATTCAATAGCTATGTTTTTAAAAAGACGTTAAGCGAATATCTCGAAACGCTCACGCGAAAACGGCAAATTTGCACACTGCTTGAGTGTTTCCCGTGTTTGCCGACCGCGCGTGTGTGGTGCGGGGGTGCGAGAGGTTCACCAACACTGTTAAAAATAATTGTCAGTTGACGACACTGCCCGTGATGGCTGTGTTGTTGGTTTACAACAATATTTGTTTTATTTGTATAAGTGACAAAAGACTTTCTATTTCAACCGTATTCGTCTATACCGAAATGAGAACACTGTAAATCAAAAGGTCAGACGTCTTGCCCTATAAGGGGTGAGACATAACTGTCTGACCGAAAAAGGGTGATACTCCAATGTATGACAGAAAAATGGTGATATTCCAATGTACGACCGAAAAAAGGTGATACGTACGATGTACGACCGATAAAAGGGTGATACACCGGTAAAGGATGATACTTTTATAAGGAAATCAAGGGCCATCCCCACTGATGTCTGATCTTTTTTCGGTCATACATTGGAGTATCACTTTTTTTGGGTCATACATTTATGTACGACTTTTTTTCGGTGAGACTTTATGTATCACCGAAATTTGGTCAGATGTCTCACCACTTGATTTGTAGTGAACTTATCAGCATGTTGTAACTTTACAACATTATTGTAGTTAAGTTTGTTAACAACACATGTCGTTTCAATACAACCAACATTGTTGTGTTGGTTGGGAGCACGCACTTTTCCAACTGAAAAATGTGTTGCAGAAAATTTTAAGAATATCGTTAGATTACAACATGCTCGTAAAATTACCTATATATTACCTGTATATTACCATATGTTACTTGCATATCACCACAATTTTGCCTCAATATTGCCCGTATATTACTATATATTACTTTATATTATTTCATACCACACAATATTACCTATATTACTGGTAATATACGTATACTACCTCGTGCACGGCTAAGGGGAGTTGACGGCCCCTCGGGGGGAGTGCGCCCTAATAGAAAACGAAGGTCCTACTTTGTCCCTAGTATGTTCCAAAGTTGTCCCTCAGATATCTGAGGGACTGAGACGGGATTTCGCTCGTTTTGAAATCCCTCCGAAGTTCCAATTTCTTGAAATCCCCAAGGATAGTGTTGCACGGGGCAGTTGAACACTTGCAAGTGCACAACTGTTGAGTTGAACACTTACAAGTGCGCAACTGGCGAGTCAAACACGTGAGATTGCACAATTGCCGAGTTGCAAACTTGTGCGTGTTAGGCTGGAAGTTACACACATACAAGTGTTGAACAGTTGAACACTTGCTTAAACAGTGTAGGGCGGGTGCAGCTAGACAACAGAAAGGCCCGAGCTCAAATATTTCATGCGTGTCATTTGTTTCGTTCCATAGAGCGGGTCGGGAGTGAGCGGCTGATGCATGAGGCGCCGCCGGTGGCGCCAGTGCCGCAGTGCCGTTCTGCCGGAATACCAAATACCTGGCAATGGACTGGGCAGGGTCATGCGCCCATGGTAGCGCCTATGCCAACGCACGCTGCGCCCCGCGGCGAGGCAGAGCTGCGCGGAGGAAACGACACTATTACCAAACCATCCGGAAATGATCCTCGCGCCTACGTGACAGCACGCGAAACAGAGGGGAAGCTGGTTTAGCAAACACTTTTGCTACTTGGGTTCCAGAAAAATAATTTGGCTACCACTGACAACTTGTTCGCCATTGCTACGAAATTTCTGCTGCTTAAGCAAAAAGCTAGCTAAAGCAACACACGGCAGACTTTTGCTTGTTTGCTGCTTTAGCAAAAAGCTAGAGCACCAAACGGCAAACATTTTTGCTTGTTTGCTGTTTTAGCGAAAAGTTAGCTAAAGCAGCAAAATGTTTGCAGCAATGGCAGGTTATCTGTGGTAGCAAAATTATATTTTGCTGTTACCATAGTAGCAAACATGTTTGCCAAACCAGCTTACCCTCTATTTTGTATGAGCAGCCCTACCATGCCCGCACACGGTCTACTATCTTTATGTCACTCTTATTACTATTTGAGTTTGCACCCGCGAGGCGGGGTGGGGTGGGGCGGGGTGAGGCGGGGTGGGGCGGGGCGGGGCGGGGTGGGATGGGGCGGGGCGGGGCGGGGCGGGCCCGGCAGCCACTCTAGCTCTGGACGTTCAAGGTTCGTCAGGAGCTTGGCCAGCAGCCACCGTGGGCGCTAAAGTATTATGGTCAGTCGGGCAAACCTTGGCACCGATCGTATCGAATTGTTTAGAAAGTTCTGGGGAGGGACAGAGAGCTAAGAGCGAGCGAGAGGGAGCGAGAGGGAGCGAAAGGGAGCGAGGGAGCGAGAGAGAGAGAGAGAGAGAGAGAGAGAGAGAGAGAGAGAGAGAGAGAGAGAGAGAGAGAGAGAGGGGGGGGAGGGGGGGGGGTGATTGGCATTGCCCCATATATCACCATGCCATCTCTGTGCTGATAAATTCTCATTCGTTACTACCCGCGTTTACTATATATAGCCCCAGAGGACAGAGGAGTGACAAATGCAGAGGCCTGTGGCCAATTGTTTACTCCACTGCAAATGCTAGAGTGATATTTCTGATTTAAAAAGAGCGAGATATTTTTCCTTTGCCCCATTTAAGTGAGACTGTAGGAACCTCGCTCTTATTGAGAAAGAATCTGTAACATGACTCAAATTACGTGCGATTAAAGATAAAAATCCTCACTAAAATCGGCGAGGTTTCCCAATGCTCGCTCAAATAGGGCGTGATTTTTAAATTGGTTGCTCTAATCAAGCGAGAAAACCACACCTCGCTCTCAAAGAGAGAGGAAAAATATCTCGCTCTCCTGAGGGCGAGGATCCTCACTCTGGTATTTACAGTGTCTGTAAAACCAGAGTGTGCAAGTATTCATTATTTACTGCATACTTCGAAGTAGTTAGGTACTTGGACATGTACAAGCTATTTACTGCGTACATGTCCATGTAAGCACAAATGGAAAATATCTTTGTAGATTTACGATAGATTTTGTAAATTACGATTTTTTTGGAATATGTTGTAAATTTACGACGGACCTTCTTGACTCGAGAATGAATTTCAAGCCGATATGTAGTGCTTGTAGTTTAACGATTTGCAATTGTAAATTTACAACTGCACTTCGTGTAAAAAATTTTCCCGTAAGACTACGACTATTTTTCACAGTGATGTCCTGAACACTTGCAAGTATGCAGCAAATACTGCCTGCCTTCCTTCCCGGCCCGGACCTAAGCGTAATCCCATTCTCCAGCCTGCCAGCCTACAGTGGAATAATAATAAAGATTTAGCACGCTGGGCGAACAGCAGAAACATCCGCGAAAAAAATTCACACACACGGAGGCAATCGGGCATACACCTACACGCGCGCACACACACACACACGCACATGTGCGCACTCGGCAGACACACACGCACACCGTACGAAAATGACTCTTAGTGTTTTGTCTGTGACCAGGAAACGTGTCTGCCGTAGATCTCCTGGTCCCAGCCGGCAGCGGGCAGCGGAGCCGAGCAGAGCCTTCAGCGACCTTCACCATTCAGCGCGCGCTGGGTGCCGGGCGAGCGTGCGTGCGTGCGTTCAGCTTCTGAGCACGCTCCACGCAGCAGAGCGTGCTCAATGCGGGGGCGAAGGGCGAAGGGTGAAGGGCGAAGAGCGAAGGGCGAAGGGCAGGATGGGGGACGGGACCAGGGGCGCGAGCGCGGAGCGTTGAGACTGGGGGCGGGGAGCCTGGGGCGGGAGCCGGGGGCGGGAACCGAGGGTGGGAGTTGGGTGCGGGAGTTGGGTGCGGGAGTTGGGTGCGGGAGTTGGGAGCGGGAGTTGGGTGCGGGAGTTGGGTGCGGGAGTTGGGTGCGGGAGTTGGGAGCGGGGGCCGGGAGGCGGGAGCCGGGGGCGGGAGCCGGGGGGGGGAGGCGGGGGCGGGAGGCGGGGGGGGGGGGCCGGGGTGGGAGCCCGGGGCGGGAGCCCGGGGCGGAGCAGGGCAGCGGAGCCGGGGGCGGAGCCCGGGGCAGGAGCCGGGGGCGGGAGCCGGGGCGGGAGGAGCCGGGGCCGGGGGCGGAGCCGGGAGTCCGGGAGCCGGGGGCGGGAGCCAGCGGGGCGGGAGCCAGGGCGGGAGCGGGCGGAGTCGGGCGGCGGAGCCGGGGGCGGGAGCCGGGGGCGGGAGCCGGGGGCGGAGCCGGGGCAGCCGGGGCGGAGCCGGGGGCGGGAGCCGGGGGGGGGGGCCCGGGGGGGAGCCGGGGGCGGGAGCCGGGGGCGGGAGCCGGGGGCGGGAGCCAGCGGGGCGGGAGCCGGGGGCGGGAGCCGGGGGTGGGAGCCGGGGGCGGGAGCCGGGAGCAGGTGGCCAAGGGTACGACGACACAGCGAGAGCGCGCCCTACCACAACTTTGCACAACAGCAGGCGTAACGGGCGTAACGCATAACAACTGGAGCTGGCAGGGCAGGGCTGGGCGTGCCGGATCAGCCGCGGTGGGCGGCGTGGGGCGTGGCTGGGCGGGGTGTGAACCACGGAAAGACATTAGAGCCCAGTGGTGAGTGTGTGTGTGTGTGTGTGGAGAGAGGGGGGGGGGGTCACATTCCAATCCTCATTCCAGCTCCAGCCGACCAAACAGAAGCCAATAATCGGTTTGGCGCCCAGGACCAGGACACGGCGCGGCGGCGGCGAATCTCAATTCCGAGCCAAAACAGTCGCCACGCCCGCCTCGCCTCGCCCTGGTCGGTACATGGGCGGGGCTGGCCGGTTGGGGTGGGGTGGGGTGGGGATACAGCACGATTGGGAGTGGACTTAGATCATGGAGAACGGAATTAGTCCTTCTCCATGGACTTAAATCCCTCGAACCAGTTGGCATAAGGGTTCTCATGAAAGTTGCTGGAGAAGCCAATTAATTAAATCAGAGGTTTATATTGAACAGCCACCTCTCACCTTCTCCATATCCCCGTTGACCAAACTTATTAAGACAATTATTTTATCACATGGGTACTATACGACACTTTTTGGATATTAGACATCTTTACGCACAACTCTTTGCACAGGCTGTGTGCCGTATTTTGTAATTGTGCATACTGATTGTATTTACAAATACAATGAAATTTAATCTCAAATAATTCCAGCTAGAAGCTCTTCAATTTAAGATTTTACGAGTGATTTTACATGCCATTGAACCCTGTTTTTTTTTTCTCTAAACAAGCAGGAATTGTATAACCATAAATTTTAAGAGGCGCTCATTGTTATGGATAGATATGTTCATTGCACAACAGCGTATTTGCAACATCAACAATTAACTTTGTATAATATGACTAAATCAGTCTACATTAGAAAGGATAAACTTGGGAGTTGAAACAAAAATGAAGTTGAATTACACACAAACACTTACCTCACTTTCACTGAGCACCAGCAGATGTCAGAGGGATGATAACAGCTGATGAGGCTGGCCATTATAACCTCCAAATCGCGTAGGTAAAAGTGATGGTCAGACACAGACATTGAATTCTGAACGAGTAGGTTACGTTACGCTATCACGACCGCCCGAATGTTCCGACATTTCAGCAAATATTTAGCGTGGAAAACAGGACGACTTCTTATACAAGCAAAATCTACAACGGTAACCGGTTACCCGACTTTGAGATGATCCGGGAGCAGACGATATTCCGATGTTGATGTTACTTTTCTTCTTCGCTTTCGTAAAATACCTTGGTAATGCAACTGTTCGATTGCTTAAAATAAAAGGAGCACTTGAGCACTTTCGTTTGAAAACAATATTTTATCGTATCGGCGTTAAGAAATTTAACTATAAATAAGAAATGAATATTCATTTAAGAGGCAGTGCATTTGCTAATTCCCTACGCCCACGTCCAGCATCCAGACTATCGTCCTCCTGCCAAGAGTTTAGCACACCAAATGAGTGAAAAGAATACGCTTTCCCATGAGTGCGAGAGAGATAAATAGCCTATTCTTTCGGTGGGACGACCATACTTTTATCCTAACCTCGCACAAGAGTTTGAACGGTACCAGGAGGAACTCGGGCTCTAGAGCGCCTCTCCTGACGCGCGTATTTACCTCTGTTCCTATTTGAATTATTGTCGACCGTCATCGCTGGGCCGTGCCCGGCTCAAGGGGGAATTTAGCCCGTGACAATGGCCGTGTGACGTCGAAGTGGTCGTTCCCCCTCTGATGTCATTCCTTGATTCAACTTGGCGTTACCTCGAACGTCCGCTTGCCATCGCAATGATATCAAATTCTAGAAGCGAAATCAAAAGGACCGCCCATATTTTTGACGTCACGGGGATTGCCAAGTTCCGAACTATTATTCCTTTTTGGCTGACGCCGCGGACGGCGCTCCTCCCGCTCGAGGGTGGTGGCGCGGGGCGCGGGGTGCGGGGCGCGGGGCGCGGGGCGTAGGGCTTGGGGCGCGAGGCGCGGGGCGGGGGCGGGGGGCATGTGGCGGGGGGCGGGGGGCGCGGGGTGCGGGGTGCGGGGCGCGGGGCGTAGGGCGCGAGGCGCGAGCGCGGGGCGCGGGGGCGCGAGGCGCGGCGTGGGGCGCAGGGCATGTGGCGCGGGGCGGGGGCGCGGGGCATGGGGCGCGGGGCGCGGGGTAGGGGTGCGGGGTGCGGGGCGCGGGGCGTAGGGCGCGAGGCGCGAGGCGCGGGGCGCGAGGCGCGGCGTGGGGGCGCGGGGCATGTGGCGTGGGGCGCGGGGCGCGGGGCGCGGGGCGCGGGGTTCGGGGCGCGGGGTGCGGGGCGCGGGGCGCGAGGCGCGGGCCGTTTTTCGGGAATAACGTGAGTTAAAGTTAAAGCCTCTTATTTTTATTATTTTTATCTCGGGGGTGGGGGTGGCGGCGGTTGGTGGCGTGAGTTGGAGTTGAAGTCTTGCGAGAATCGACACAGCCACACTTACGTGACCCGGTGACGCGCGATCGCGGGGAGATGATCAGGGCCGCGGAATATGCATGCTGGGGTTCTGCTCTGCTCTGCTCTGCTCTGCGCTACCACTTCACCTCGCCTGCCTGGGCCCAGCCAGCAGTGTCAGTGTCACGCGCGGGCAGAGTTCTGCAGCGGTCGCTTCTGAGGGACCGCCAGTGACCGCCGTACGGACCGCCGGGTGACCGCCGGCGCGACACAGGCGGTCCTAGGCGGAGCGGAGGGTGATTCCAAGGTGTGATTTGGGTGTCCACCGAACCTGCCCAACGCTGGACACCAACGTCGCACCTTGGAACCGCCCTCCACACCGTCTCGGACCGCCTGTGTCACGCTGGCGGTCACCCAGCGGTCGGCACGGCGGTCACTGGCGGTCCCTCAGAAGCGACCGCTGCAGAACTCTGCGCGCGGGGTGGCGGCGGGGGCGGGCGGCGCGACGGACCTTCACAAAAACGTTATACTCAACACCAACGTGCCGTGGTTACCGGGTGATTTACACCCAGAATATTCTTAATTTTTCAGTGTTCTTAAAGTCTTCCGAACATTTTTCTGAAGAAAAGCGCATTTTGTCATTAAACTAAGTAAAAGTTCTAAAAGTAAGAACAGTGTTCTAAAAACTTTAAGGCCTTTAAGGCAATGTTCTTGAATCAAGAACACAAAATTTTTTGGGTGCATTATCCGACTGCCTCAAATCCGTACCCGTATTATTTTCTTCTTTAAAAAAAAAAAAAAAAAAAAACAATGATGGGCCGCGAAATTCTTGCCGGCGCGGCGTCGGACCTCACCCGCACCCGCTCATTCCATTTCCTCCCGAAACAGGAAGGAAAAGCAGGTGAATACCCCTGTCCAGGTGCTGTCCTCCACGGCCAGGGCTGCGGGGCGGGGCGGGGCGGGGCCACCCGGCCAGCCCGGGTAACCCTGGCGCAGCGCACCCTTCGGGCCGCTAGTGTGATGCGGACTTGGCACATCCTCGGCCGTTTGCTGCGCCGCAGCGGCTGCGCCCCGTCCCGCCCCGCCCCGCCCCGCCCCGCCCCGCTCCGCCCCGCCCCGCCCCGCCCCGCCCCGCCTCGCCCGACTCTCAGAGGGAGATGAACCCGTCGGCGCGACCCTGGCAGTGACTGCCGCTGCCGCTCGGCTGCTTCTGCACTGTTAAACTGAATCGTCACGTGACGATAAATATTGCTACGAATTGTTCGTCACAAGAAGGGCTTGGATGAAACAGTCGTCACGTCACATTCATTATTCGTCACACATCACATGCATCATTCGTCACACTATGATGAACCACTTTTCGTTCAATATAAATGTATTATTCGTCGACTCATTTATCTCACCCCTTGTGACGAACCTTTCAAGAGTAAAATTCAGCACTGACTTTGTCGTGATGTGAAGACTTAAAATTTTACAGTGTGCTGCTCTGGTCTGCCCGCGCCTCGCCCCTTGTAGCGTCGATCTCATAGTGTAATGCGCATTGAAATGCACATAAAAGGTAAAGCATTTTGGATGCTTTTCCCGCGCATTTTCCGCATGAACTGCGCGGGGAACGCGCGTGGAATGCCTCCAAAATGCGATACCTGTTAAATATATCCTTCTGGGCATTATTGCCGCGTTTACGGCGCATATTGCCGCATTGAATGCGCATTTCAGTGCATTGGCACTACAGGCGGCTCGTGCAGGGGAGGGAGTGCCGGCCAAGCTACTGCAGCGCCTGTCCCTGCACATATTGCCCCGCCCCGCCCCGCCCCGCCCCGCCCCGCCCCGCCTGTGTCCTTGGCAGGTGCGCCGGCGCCACCGCCCCCGCCATCCTTGACACGAGCACTACCGCCCCGCCCCGCCCCGCCCCGCCCCGCCCCGTCCTCCACGCTCCTCCGATCAAAGATCGCTTCTTGCGCTACGCTGTCCTTGTCGCTCTCATGGATACGCCGCGACACATCACATGCCTGCGACGACAGCAGGGTGATTCCGAACGGCGTTTAGTAGTGTCCTCTCTCTCTCTTGCTCCTTCGCCAGATGAGTGCGACAAGGACAGAGCGACGCGGAATCACTCCACAGGGATGGAGTTACGGGAGCAGCCGAGGGGGCAACCACTCCCCATCCTAGTGTACACGGGATTTCTACTGATTGCACAAGATTTCTCTCAGATTTTGAGAGATTTCTCTGAGATTTCATGAGATTTCACAAGATTTCTCTGAGATTTCTTGAGATTTCACAAGATTTCTCTGAGATTTCATGAGATTTCACAAGATTTCATAAGATTTCAATGAGATTTCATGAGATTTCTCAGTTAAATTTTCAAGGATTTCATCGAGATTTCCGAGGATTTCATCGAGATTTCTGAGGATTTCAGCGGGATTTCTGAGGATTTCAGCGAGATTTCCGCAGGTTTGTACACAGGATTTCCCGAGTGGTTGCCCCCTCGGGAGCAGCTCTCTGACTGACTATCGGTCCCCGCGGCGCGGGGCGCGGCCGGGACCGCCATCATCGCCGACCACGTCCCCGGGCTAGAACCCCAATACACCTGCTGTGTGCAGCTGACTGCCTACCAGGTTATTTCCTCAACTCACCCCGGTCCTGCCTCGTCAAGTCCTAGAGGACTCTGGCCTAGTAGGCCGGCAGGCGACAGGCGCGGTTTAAGGTCCTGTAGACAGGGGGGCGGTGCCCCGTGGGTTGCCTACATACAGGGGTTTTGTAGCCATTGGTTTTGCCTACCTTTCAGGCGGTCCACTAGAGCCCGACAGGGGGGGGGGGGGGCGATCGCGCCTGGCAGGCGACGATGCAGGCCATACAGTCCAGCTGCACACGGGTGTACTGCGTGACCGGGCCCGGGCTGAGGGCCCCTCTCCCCTCCCTCCCTCCCTCCCCTCCCCTCCCGTCCACGCCGTGCCGGTAGTAGCCTTCCTGACACTCGAGCCTTCAAATCCCCGACAAGCGCCTCCTCAACCTGGAAAACATTAAAATGCGCTGACATGCAGCGCGAGACAATCTGCTGCCATCTCCGTGTCGCCCCAGCCCGGCCCGGCTCCGCTGTCCTGCCCTCCCCTCCCCTCCTCTCCCCTCCTCTCCTCTCCCCTCCTCTCCTCTCCTCTCGCGCGAGTATATATCCTTCCTGCTCCTTCCTCATTCTTCCCTCTTCCCCTTCCTTCCGGACGCCTCTCCGCTGGCGCCGCTCACCCAGCGCCGTTTACACGCCTTTCCCCGGGAGGACAGGACAGGACAGGGTGGCGGCAACACGTGCGCACGTTTTTCTCCGTCACTTTTACACCTTTATTTAAAAATACATCTTCTGCCCGATTTACTCCACTTCGTTTGGGCGACTTATAGCTTACTCTTCTGGAGACACTGCTGTCGTCCCCGGTGACCTGGACGCTGGGCCGGGGCCGCCAGGCGAGGCAGGCGAGGCAGGCGTCCATGGAGTCCGGAGCACAGGAGGTCGAAAGTCTCCCCCGGGTGGCTCAGCTCCGGGCGGGCAAGAGCGTCGCCCGACATCTTCTGTCTCTCTCCCTCTCACCTGACACAAACGGGAGGGAGAGCGACAGAAATATGTCGGAATTACCCGATTGGAAACACTAGCTCAGCTCCGGGCGGGTCCCCGACCTAGGAGTCTCTCGCGTGCTCGGACCCGGAGTCCGGAGCACAGGGGGTCGAAAGTCTCCCCCGGGTGGCTCAGCTCCGGGCGGTTCCCCGACCTAGGAGTCTCTCGCGTGCTCGGGCTCGGAGTCCGGAGCACAGGAGGTCGAAAGTCTCCCCCGGGTGGCTCAGCTCCGGGCGGGTCCCCGACCTAGGAGTCTCTCGCGTGCTCGGGCCCGGAGTCCGGAGCACAGGAGGTCGAAAGTCTCCCCCGGGTGGCTCGGCTCCGGGCGGGTCCCCGACCTAGGAGTCTCTCGCGTGCTCTTGCCCGGAGTCCGGAGCACAGGAGGTCGAAAGTCTCCCCCGGGTGGCTCGGCTCCGGGCGGGTCCCCGACCTAGGAGTCTCTCGCGTGCTCGGACCCGGAGTCCGGAGCACAGGGGGTCGTAAGTCTCCTCCGGGTGTCTCCGGGTGGCTGCTCAGCTCCGGGCAGGGGGCAGAGGCCCCCGCTGGCCCCGCCGCGACGGTGAGTCGCCCGCGCTTGGCACCCTGCCGAGCCGAGCCTGCCGCCGCGGGACGGGACGGGACGGCGGCTGCTCCAGGGGGATCTTGTTATAGGACCCGTTCCGCCGCAGGACCTGACCTGCGGGACCCACTGTACTGTGGGGATCTCTGTCCCTGCAGGATCCCCGCAGATACCCTGTGTCTCGCGTACGGACTGATGATCATCGGCCGCTCAGGTCGGGTGCAGGGCCAGTAGGGCGGATAGCAGGGCGGGCAGCAGGGGGAACAGCAGGGCGGGCAGCAGGGCGGGCAGCAGGGCGGGCAGCAGGGCGGGCAGCAGGGCGGGCAGCAGGGCGGGCTGCAGGGCGGGCAGCAGGGCGGGCAGCAGGGCGGGCAGCAGGGGGAACAGCAGGGCGGGCAGCAGGGCGGGCAGCAGGGCGGGCAGCAGGGCGGGCAGCAGGGCGGGCAGCAGGGCGGGCAGCAGGGCGGGCAGCAGGGCGGGCAGCAGGGCGGGCAGCAGGGCGGGCAGCAGGGCGGGCAGCAGGGCGGGCAGCAGGGCGGGCAGCAGGCCGGGCTGCAGGGCGGGCTGCAGGGCGGGCAGCAGGGCGGGCAGCAGGGCGGGCAGCAGGGCGGGCAGCAGGGCGGGCAGCAGGGCGGGCAGCAGGGCGGGCAGCAGGGCGGGCAGCTGGGCGGGCAGCAGGGCGGGCTGCAGGGCGGGCAGCAGGGCGGGCAGCAGGGCGGGCAGGAGGGCGGGCACCCCGCAGGGCGGGCAGCAGGGCGTACGGCAGCAGGGCGGGCAGCAGGGGCGGGCAGCAGGGCGGGCAGCAGGGCGGGCAGCAGGGCGGATAGCAGGGCGGGCAGCAGGGCGGGCAGCAGGGCGGGCAGCAGGGCGGGCAGCAGGGCGGGCAGCAGGGCGGGCAGCAGGGCGGGCAGCAGGGCGGGCAGCAGGGCGGGCAGCAGGGCGGGCAGCAGGGCGGGCAGCAGGGCGGGCAGCAGGGCGGGCAGCAGGGCGGGCAGCAGGGCGGGCAGCAGGGCGGGCAGCAGGGCGGGCAGCAGGGCGGGCGGGCTGCAGGGACTGGTCGCTGCTGGTCGCCGAGGCACTGACTCCCCCTGCAGACTCGCAGGAACTCAAACCTGTTTCTAAAAGGGGACATCGGAGAGCCCAGCCCAGCCCGAGCCCGGCCTGCTGGTCCTGCGGCCTGTCGCCTGTCGCCTGATCCTGCAGCCACCACGAGTAGAGCGGAGGGGACGGGCCGGACCGGGCCGGAGCCGCCGCGGGGGCGGGGGTGGGGGCGGGGGGTCAGCGCGGCGGGCCGGGCCGGGCCGGGCGGGGAGCGTGCGAGGCTATATTTAGCTCCGCAATTGCCATCGATGTGCCAGAAGAATCAGACGAGTGGCGGGTCGGGTTATTTTAAGAAAAGGAAAGGCGCGGGGAGGAGGGGAGAGGCGCCAGGAGGGCGGGCAGCGGCTTTCTTCTGCAGATGTACCCATACCCAGGTCACGTGTAGAGGGTATTGCAGAAATGAATAATCCTTCTACATACTCCGGCCGTCGTGGGCAGAGGGTCGCACAACTACGTAGTATCTGTTCTGCTACCAGCCGAGCCGTCGCCAAGGCGCTCGACAAGAAAAGAAATATTTAAAAATAAATAATAAAAAAAAATATAAAAGCAAATAAAACAAAAGGCGTTAGCGGCACAGCTGGACCGGCTGGACCTAATAAATTAGAACCGTCCAGTTATCGAGGCGCGAGGCGAGGCGTGCCCCGTCGCGTGCGCCTCCCGCGCAGCCCCGTGACGTCAGCGACCACCTCTCTCTCTGTGCCCCCCCCCCTCCCCCTCCGCGGCCGTAAACCGTTAGTGCTGCCGCGGCGCCCAGCCTCTCTGCAAGTTGAACCTTGAAC
This sequence comes from Frankliniella intonsa, assembly GCA_033675135.1. Taxonomy (NCBI): domain Eukaryota; kingdom Metazoa; phylum Arthropoda; class Insecta; order Thysanoptera; family Thripidae; genus Frankliniella; species Frankliniella intonsa. Next base: position 820,009 of record CM066259.1, read on the forward strand.
CTCTTTTGACGCGTCAGATGCCGCCGCGCCTGACGCGTTCGTTTTTCCAGCGCGCCTCCGAAAGGTCGTTCCCCTCACCTCCGGAGAGGATGCCCGGAGCCCGGAGCCACGCGCGGCGGGGTCGGGCGGGGGTGTCCTCCTCGCCTCCGGAGGGGGTGCCCGGAGCCCGAAGCCCGGAGCCCGAAGCCCGGAGCCCGAAGCCCGGAGCCATCAAGCCGAAGCCCGGAGCCCGACGCCCGGAGCCCGAAGCACGGAGCCCAAAGCCCGGAGCCCGGAGCCACATCACGCGAGCGACGCGCACGTGACGCGCGGCGGGGTCGGGCGGGGGTGTCCTCCTCGCCTCCGGAGGGGGCGCCCGGAGCCCGGAGCCCCGAGACCGGAGCCACATCACGCGAGCGACGCGGGGGCGAGAAGGGGTGCCCCCCTGGCAAGGGTATGAACGTCACGCTTGAAAAAGGCGTACAACTACGCTTTAGTTTTACGAACGAGGTCCTGTACCAGGAGCATGTCTGTTTATTTTCTTATTCCCTGACCCCTGAAGTCGTCTCATTCCCATAACAAAGGCCCCTGAGCCTATACCGACGCCACGAGGGTGGAGGTGTCTCCCCGGGGACGTCTCTACTCGTCCCGTCCCTCACCTGGGCCTGGGTGTCCCCACGGTGTCCCCACGGTGTCCCCACGGTGTCCCCACGGTGTCCCCACGGTGTCCCCACGGTGTCCCCACGGTGTCCCCACGGTGTCCCCACGGTGTCCCCACGGTGTCCCCACGGTGTCCCCACGGTGTCCCCACGGTGTCCCCACGGTGTCCCCACACGCATGGAGGCCGTGAACCACTAAGTTGGCTGCCCTGCCGACCTGCCGTGCCGTCTGCCGCTCCCCTCCTCTTGCTATTCGATACGCGCACCCGCGTTGTGACACGGTGCGAGATACACACACACACACACGCGCGCGCGCGCGCACGTACGCACGCGAACGTGTCACGCGCCGTGTCACTACACGGCGGCATGGGACGTGACAGACCTTTATGCGCTCATCGGGGGGGAGGGGGGGGGGAGGGGGGGGGAATGCGCGGCGCAGTGCAAACATAAGGGTAAATGAGAATGACGAATATGTTTTTTCCTGTAAAGAACTGTTGCCCCGGCGATGGAGAATAAAAGGTACACTGCTGCCGACCGCTCCCCCCCTCCGCCTCCTTTTAGCCTTGTGGGGGCTTGGGGGCTCCCGATTACCCATAAGCCTTTCCACCCTTTGCTCCTGGCCACGCCCCGCCCCGCCCCGCCTCGCCTCCCTTTAGCAGCATCGTGGAGGCATAACGCTGCCCCACGCCTCCCGGTCCAGCCCAGCGCCCAGCTCCGTGGTCGCCCCGCTCTGGCCGCGCTCCAGGCAGGAAGACAAGAGAGCGGTCGGCGGGGCGGGGCGGGGCGGGCACCGGAGGGGACTTGACTTCCCTCCCTCCGGCCTGGCCAGGCCTGACCGGGTTCCGGCCCGCACCCCGCAGCGGTCGGTATCCCCGGAAACTTATGGCATATCATTGGAGGATAGCCCGATGGACCGCGTCGGGGTTGGATCACCGCCCCCGTGCCGCTCCTGGAGTGTGCTCCAGCTCCAGCTCCAGCTCCAGCTCCAGCTCCAGCCCCAGCTCCAGCTCCAGCTCCAGCTCCAGCTCCTGCTCCTGCTCCAGCTCCAGCTCCTGCTCCAGCTCCAGCTCCAGCTCCAGCTCCAGCCCCAGCTCCAGCTCCAGCTCCAGCCCCAGCTCCAGCTCCTGCTCCAGCTCCAGCTCCAGCTCCAGCTCCAGCTCCAGCTCCAGCTCCAGCCCCAGCTCCAGCTCCAGCTCCAGCTCCAGCTCCAGCTCCAGCTCCAGCTCCAGCTCCAGCTCCAGCTCCAGCTCCAGCTCCAGCTCCAGCCCCAGCTCCAGCTCCAGCTCCAGCTCCAGCTCCAGCTCCAGCTCCAGCTCCAGCTCCAGCTCCAGCTCCAGCTCCAGCTCCAGCTACCACCGGCGTCTCGGGTGTCTCCGGGATGGCCCTGGTCTTTTCCAGGCGGATTGCGACTCAACGCGGCAGGGCAGCTCTGCACTGGAAAAACAAGGGTGTGATTTAACACATTATGAAAGGTGCTGCGGTCGACTGGTGTTTGGGGTTAGGGGTCGTGAAACGGCAATCAACGCATGCATAGGGCTGTGGCAGGCGGCAGCAGAGTAGCGTCCATGCTAGAAGCGCCACGATTTGACCAGACAGCGGACTGCCCACTGATTCAGAGAAGATCGCTCTCACGCCTCTGTCCTTGTCGCACTCATAGAGCAACTCCATACCCTAGAGGGTACACCTGCGTGGGTGCGACAAGGACAGGGACGATGTTCTGAATCAGCCGGCTGGACAGCACTACGGTGGCGCGCAGGCAGCCAACTGTAAGTGACGACGTTTCAACATGAACTTCCAGCTTTACGACAGGAAAAAGTTCTGATACTAACGAATCGTCTGAGAAAAATTGCCAACTCCCGTGTGAAAAAGGTGTTAAGTAGCACATTTGTTTTGCCAGTGTAGAGAGGAGGGGGCGCCCACCTCGACCGCGCCGCGCCGCGCCGAGGCGGGTTGATGCTCCCAGTTGCTCTTCCAGGCCGTCCTGGCCTTCACTTGGCGACTTCACACATCCACTTCGCCTTGCAGCGGCCTGGTCGGCCGGCCGGCCGGGGCAGACCGGGCAGACCGGGGCAGCAAGGCTGCGCCTGCGCCTGCCTGCACCTGCGGCCCGCGCGACCTTGAAGGGATCTCCCCGCGCAGCGCGGGCGCGGGCGGCGGGCGCGGGGTCGCCGTCGAGAGAAGGGGTCAGCGTGCCCCGCGCCCCGCGCCCCGCCCCGCGCCCCGCGCCCCGCCCCGCGCCTCGCGCCCTGCCCTCGCGCCCCGCGCTTTACGCCCCGCCCCCCGCCCCGCTACCGCGATGCAGTGGCGTTCATCGCTTTTGCGCACGGTGTGCCAGACTGCTGGGACACCCTCCCGCCTCGACCGAGAAAGACCCTCCTCCGCCCTCTAGCCTCCCTCCTTTTCGAGTTTCGATGTACGATGACCGCCGTGTAGGGTGTAGGGTTGGCACGGAGTGGTGTAGGAAGGGCGCGGCGCGGCGGGTCACACTGAAATTTTTTTCCCAACTGGTAAAATAATTTTATTTAATACTCCCAAACATAATACCTCCTTCCTGGCACCAAAAGTTTTGGAGCTGGGTATGAAACGTTTCTTGGCCAGCTCCAAAAATGTTAGCGCCGCGATTTGAGTTGGGGGGAGCATTGAACAAAATTATTGTGCCTGTCGCAAGAAAAATTTCTCAGTGCGGGTGACACGACGTCAGTGTTGCCAGTAAAGTAGGCAATAAGTAGCCGTAGCGGGGCGGGCGGCCATGGAGGCAGTCGCCCTGGCCCTGGCCCACCGCACTCTGCTGGCCCTTCCCTCTCCCTTCTCTAGACTCCGCTGATCAGCTGTATGAGTTTGCAACATGTAACCGCCCGGTTAGCACAGAAAAGAGGCTATCCGTCTCTAAAACCTGCAGGCCCTCTCGCCTCTCGCACTGTAAACTTTTAAGTCGTCACATTACGACAAAGCCAGTACTAAATTTTACTTTTGAAAGGTTCGTCACATGACAAATGGTTCATCACAGTGTGACGAAAGATTCATGTCATGTGACGAAAGATTCATGTCAAGTGACGGCTGTTTCATCACAGCTCTTGTGACGAAATATTCGTAAAAATATTTATCGTCACATGACAATTTGGTTTGACAGTGCGGAGGGGGTTTCCAAACCTGCTGGGAGAGCCGCGTTACCGGCGCCGCGCCGGCAGCAAGCGCGCGCGCGGCGCGCGGACAGGAAACAGGAGCAGGCCGGCAACATTCAAAAACTACCACACCCTAACGTGTCGTCTGGTGTCACCGCAGCAGGATGGGGTTGAAAATTCGATATTATAATTTTTAGGGGCTGCCTCTTGAGTCACTGGCGGCTCGCGGCCGTGCGTGTAGTCGAGTAAACAGATTACATGTCCAAAGTTGTTGGAACGTTTGAATGATGTAGACTCCTACACTGTTCCTGTTCCGGCAGCAGACAGTTTGTGTTCAATCAGAGGAAAAAGTAAACACGAAACCGCTCAGGTGTAATTACTTTGGTTTTACTTCGTCTTATACCACAAATGGACGATTTTAATCATTCTTTGTCCCCCTGGCGTTCATTTCAACTAAATTTCATTACGTTGTAAGCATTTGGTGTGAAGCGCCCTTGTAAGTAGTGTCTCCCCTAGTCTAACCTCTTGTTTCTTGATGGGACGTATAGTCGTTCTGCCGAAAAGTATACAGTTTGACTATATGTAATAACAATTTATTATTTAACTGTCCTTGTTATTTTTAAAGGAGCCAAGTCTAGAATTTCACAATGGAAGAAGTATCAATCTCTGAAAAGATTTTGAAGTTTGAAACATTTGTGAACAATGTTTTAAAAGAAGATTTGAGGAGATACGAGAATCAATTAGATCTAATTAACAGAGAAATAGCAGAATATGTTGAGCTGAAAAATATGATCAACACTACCAAGGAAGCTGACTTTGGCCCGGATGGATTTAAGACTAAAGTTGATATAGGTTGTAACTTTTATATGCAAGCAAATGTCTTTGATCCCAATCAACTGTTTGTAGACATTGGGCTTGGGAATTATGTAGAACTTACTACTAAAGAAGCCCAAAAATTTTGTGAAATGAGGATATCTTTATTGTCTAGTAAATCAAAAGTTATTCAAGGTGAATGTGCAAAAACTAAAGGACATATAAAACTGGTGTTGCATGGAATAGGTGAGCTAAGTAAACTGCCGCAAAATATAAACAAGTGAGCATACCCAGTACTTCAGTTGCCTATTGAATCCAAGAAATACCCGTTGAACTTTCACTCATATTCTAAGAATCTTATACATATTTATTGTTTCAACCACTGAAGAGGGAATACCCTTAACTTCAAGCCAGTTTTGACAGGAAAGTTGGCATAAGGTTGCTGAAATTGGAGTCTATATCACTTTGTGTATTTCGCAACAACTATACACCCTTGCTAGAGGGTGCTTGTAATAAAAAGGGTACAGATACAACCCACTACAACTCTTTTTTTCCCACTTCTCAGGCAACACTATTCATAGTTCATGTTCTAATTGTTTTCCTCAACTAAGAGTTGATAACGCTTCTGGGGATTGTGGTTCTATAAGTAGGGTCTTCTCTAAGTCATCAAATGGTTCTTCATCAACATCCATGATAACCTGTAGAATTCAAATGCTTCAAAATCACGTAATAACCAGGTCTGATATAGATCATTATCTTAACTGGCAAAAATATACTTTGTCCACTTTTACAAGAAAATGTCCATGCAAAGTATTTACTTGATTTTAGAAGAATCAAACACCCATAAAGACATGATTGAACCATTTGCCCAAGTAAAAGTAAGTGCAAAATTTATTTTTACTAACAAATACAATATTTTTCAGTGAGGAAAATAGTTGGCAAGCAATAATAATAATAATGATAATATGAAAAAAATATTTAATTATAAAATACATGGTCATGACAAAAACAGTCATTGCTGTCTTTAGAAGATTTAACTAAGAGAAAAAGACAGCAAACAATAGAATGTAGTCCATTACATTCCCACACCACACAATGATTGAAAATACTGTGATTTCTACATACACTGATTAATTACAAAGAGTAAATCGACTTAAGTACTTGGAATGGTCATGCTCAAGATTTAAAACAAAAAAAGAATTGAAGGAGTCACAAAACTACACTTGCACTACTATGCAATTTTAATTTATAAAAAGAAAAAAGCAATACTATTTTAGAAATTATGATCTCTTGGTTAAAGGAAAGAAAACATAATGTAACCAATATAAAAAACAATATACTTCAATTGCTTTGAAAGAGACAACATGCAATACAAAAATTTCAATAGTAAATCAAGAGGACTACAATAACCTAAGTTATTACCAATGACTTAACTTCCTGAGTACCCTCAGTTGTTAATTTGTTGACTTCAGAAGAAGTTTTACTGTTTTCTTCAGTTATTTGTTCCACTTTCTCCTCTTGATTTGGATTCCTCCTTTCATCATCATTTTGAACATTCTTTCCAACACAGAAGAAAAGGCATTAAGATATGGAATGAGTTGCTGGAAAAGCTGGTCTCTTACTGTGTACTTACAGCTTTGTTATCTTCTTCTTTTACCACTCTCCTCCTTTTCCAGTTACCTTCATCATCGTTGTCCTCATCTTCTGGATCCAATAAATCTTGAGATTTTAGTGTTGTCAGCTAGGGAAATAAATTACATGAATAAAAATAAAGGAAATAATTTACTAACTAATGATTCATAACAAAGAAAATGTTAAAAGAGTTCAGATGCAATGCGTAACACCATTATTTGATGGATAAAAATAATTCTGTATTGATTACCTCTGAACTTGCTTTGGTATTAGGTGATTTTAAACTTTCATCTGGCATTGACAATTTTACAGATTGGTTAGCCTGTAAAGTAAAACAAATCTTAAAAAAGTCTCAGTACAAGATAAAGAAACTACATATTTTATAAAGTAAATCTAGGTATGATTTTAAGAGTCAAAGTTTATTACCTTACTGTTCACATGAGCAACATATTTGTCATAGTGGAAACGTGATCTACAATGTGTCTTGGCATCAGCAGCACTGCTCAAGAAACGATTGCAGCATCTACACAAGTATCCCGTCTTCTCTTGCAGCAATTCCATTCCTAAATATGAAATAAAAAACAATGAGAAGTAAAACTTCTGCTTGGTAAACAACAAGGGGGAAAAAAGGAAAAACAAACAACAACAAAAGAGGGCGTACCAACTTCTTTGCTAGAGTCAAAATTAGGTATTATTGGAGGTTTAGACAATACTGTTGCGTCTTTCTCTCCAAGTTGAGTAACACCAACTTTATCACATAAAGCAGTCTTATTTACAACATCCAAAGTTTTCTGAGAATTTTCTTCAGACAAATTTGATTGATTATTTGCTTTTGGATTAGATTGTCCTGTATCTTTCTTACGAGCCTGGAAAAAGAAAATTGAAGTTAATTTATAGGTACATAGAAATTCAAGAATTAAGCAGCTTGATTAGGAATTCTTACAGTTAGGTGCCCCGCTGAAAGCAAATGGTGGTCATAATCAATTTTTTTTGAAAATTCTTTTGTACAGAGTTGACACGTAGGATGCAAAAATTGTTTCAGATTCTGTGCAAAAAAATCAGATTAGATAGATAAACACACAAATATTATGGTTATAATATTTAAAAGAAGTATCTTACCTGATGACGACTGCCTTTCCTGTGAGCTGATAAATTACCATAGAACTGCAGATTGCACATAGTGCAATATTCACGAAATGAAGCAGGTATTGGCTTGCCACGTCTCTGATTAAGCTCAGTTATATGTTTTTTCGTCTCCTCTACCTACATAAAAATTAATAATAATAAATTGGAAAACTTTTAATTTGCATGATTTTATTTTTCCAGGAATCTAACTTTCTAGGATTTCAAAAGGAGTGGCAACACTGTGCAGAATCAAACACATTACCTTCATATTTTCACGCATCACCTCTGCATCCTTTTTATATTTCTCCTCAAGTCTATTCATCATTGATTGATGACTTTTGTTTTTTAAATGACTGGCAAAAGCCTGTCAAGAAAACAAAATAAGATACCTTTTTAATCACAAGTCTGATAAGTTAACACAAGATTATTTTTTTTTTAAGATTGATTTATGATACAAAACATAAGTTTATTACTGACTGTAAATTTCATGAGCTTTGAGTGAATTTTGAATAACAAAATACTTACATCTGAGTCCCACATTTTGCATGGGCATACATGGCAGTAGAAAAAATCTGACGGAATGCCACTATACGATTCCTTATCTATTTGAACATCATTGCTCTCATTCTTACATTTAACGTCACTGGCTGTTTTGCTGTCTCTGTGAAAAAACAACTAATTTGAGATAAAAAAATTAAAAAACAAAATCAAAAAGCCCAAAGATATGCTTTTTCTATGAACAAGTTCAGAAGTACATGTTCTGTTTCTCACAAAATACTGACAGATGAAAAAAGGGGTGTGGGGGATACTGAATTTCCATCTGGTAGACACAAGAAACCACAGAAACAAAAGTCTAGATAGCAAAACGTAGATACAAAGTACCAGTAACGAGATGAAATAGTGAAAAATGGGTGTACAGGATGCAATGTGATTGTAAGAAATAAGAGCAACCTAATGTATGTTGTGAAAACATAGTCTTAGTCACCCCAGTGTTTCACAATTGTAACTAAATTTGACTTTAGCTAGTTTTTGATCCCATAAACGACAATGTAAAGCTGAACTCACCTCACATCTTCTTTTCTTTCTTTGTTGTTCCTAGCCTGCTGGTCAGAATTCTTAGAACCAGCACCCGCATTGCGTCCTGCATTACGCGGAAAGCTTTGGGCACCCTTGCGCCCATCATTTTTTTGACCCTCTCGTTGGTTTCGATTGCCAATCTACATAGTCAACAAAATGGCCAATAATCATAATGGTTAGATCCCATTAAAAATGAAAATGCTTGAATTAAATTATTTATAGCTCAAAAAAAGCTTGGAATGAAGAGCACGAAATAAAACCACTGACTAACGGTTTGAGGATCACTGAATCATTTTCACTAAGGAAATAATGAAAGATTGCATACTTTTCATATACTGTATTTACGGACAGAATCAAAACACAAAGAAATACTGCATTACCTAAATAGCAACACAAATGTCATAAGTTGGCTATAATAAAATATATTAGTAATGTACTGTAGGGCAGTCTTATGAAGCCAACATTTAGGGGCACATAGTTTTTGAAACATGTTGCTGCCAGCTGACAAAAACTTAAAATAAAGTTGACTGGGTGAGAAGGACATTTATTTATGTTATGAAGTTATAAGATAAGATTTAATTAATAAAAAGAAAATGAACTGTCATTTTTAGTAGCCACTCAGCCTGTAATGCCTAGCATTCTACTAGTGTATAAAAAAGGAGTGACCTGCTTTTTTCCCCTTTTATTGAAAGTGATGACAGACACAACACAACTTAATGAGAAATGAATGGTTGAATGAGAAATAAGAAAGCATGTTTTATCACCAAAAAAGTGTTGAACAGTGTAATTGTGATTACCTCCCCTTATGAAAAACAATGAGAAGACAAATGACTAAACTACACCAAAAGATCACGCTTTTGTTCCAGGATAAAAGGGTTATATAACTACATTATTTCACTAAACACTTACCTTATTATAGGGTTCTGGTCGTTTGCCTGAAAGAAGAGGACGTTGTCTGTGTGGACCAAGGCTGTTCTGGTTACCTTGACCCATAGAACAATTAAAGCCCTGGGGTCCTTGCTGCTGGCCCGGACCACCAAAATTTTGATTTTGAAAACCAAGAGGGGGAGTAAGTGGGAGTAATCCACCTCTGCTTGGATTGAAGCCTACCAAAGAAGACATCTGCGAGGGAAAATAAAGGATTGCATACAATTTATTCAATTACAATAATGACAAATAGCTCTGATAAATGAAAGCGGTAACATAAATAAAGAAAAGAGAAACCGTATTTATTAAAATACCTGATTTTGATGTTGTTGCACATTGGGGAGAAGAAGGCTGAGAACATTGCTGGCAACAGCCAATTGAGCATTCTGCATTGATGCTGGCTGCTGTAATAGCCCTGGAGGCGTAGGTAGTAAACCCCCCGTAGAACGGTTGCCTCCAACATTGCCAGGAGCAACACCTGGTTCCCATGGGTTCACTCTCAATACGTCTTGTTTTTTAGGACCATTACTGAATAAAGCTCCATTATTGTTCATATTGGGACCTCTTGTATTGGCCGATGAGGAAATTCCCCCACCAGGTCCATTAAAGTTTCTCGGGTTATTACGTCCTCGAAAATTTGACATAATACTTCTGTAAACCAAAACACACACAAAAATTAAAAAGGACAACATCACAGGTAATGGTTCTCCTAAGATACGGGGAGAAAAGAGAAATAACCAATTTCAAATGAAGAAAATACCATACTGTTCAAATATAAACATAACCCCAACACATGATACATCTTTCTAAGACATGATTGAACAGCAATGGCAAGCTGACGCTTGAAATAATATATAATTAAAAATTTCTTTGAAAACTATAGGATGCATCGACATTAACATTGAAACAACAAGAGAAATACAATCGCTGATTTGAGGTAGGGACTAAGTAGTTGACCGATACTAAGTTAATAAGTTGATCAGGATACGAATGAATAACCACAAACCACATGTGGTTAACGGTTGATAAACTCTCCTCGTTTCATTCAAGATTTTGAAATGAGGGTGAACGCAAATCACCTACCACAATATACTCCTCCAAAATACAAAACTCCATCTACCACCAAGATCAACCAGCTCACGAACGACTTTTCATCCACGACCGCACACCTGCACAACACAAAAGCGAATACGAATATGTCGAACCAGGAGGAGATAAAAACGGAAACATATTAGGTAGTTCTCGTTCATTCATTCGCTGCGTTCAATATAATAACAATAAGAACACCCAAATAATTATATGCTCCTCTAAATCTCGACTTTTTAAAATTGCTGTCTATATAATAATAAAGACTACGAACAGCTACGAAGATGAAGTATGAAAAACTAAAGTGCATGACGGGATCCAGTGGAGAACAGAATAGTCAAATAAAGCAAAATTACCCAAGCCAAAGGATCTTTTCAAAAGAAAGTTTCAGTAAGCCCTTTCCATTTTCCCTTGTTTCGACGACCTATAGCCAAAAGTTAAAGAGTTTCGCTAAAAGAAATTTGAACATATCTCATTTGAACTGTTCGCGCGCAGACTAGAAGCTCTTTTATTGGCTGTTCGAAAACTTCTGCCCGCCAATAGCAGGGTATGGGGCGTATGGGGTATCGAAACAACCCACTGACATTTATGGCAGGCAGGTAAGAAGATGGTGTCAAGTTCATGTCGTCTGTGTCTAAAACCTCAATCTTTTTGAAAGAATAGAACAATTCTTAGCTTTCTTTTGTTGTGTATGTCATTTGATTCTTGCAATGCCGTAGTTTCATTGCCGACTCTCCTATTTGGGTGAGACTGGTTGTTTGAACTTATTATCTTCTGCTTTGCTAGTTGCTTGTTATTAGTACTACAACCCAACTTTTGATTTTGTTGTCAAACTGTCTCTCAGCTGAGGAAACATTCAACCGACACAATTTCCCTAATTTTATGTTATGGTTGACATGAATTTTTTTATGTTAAATTATTTCCTACAAAACATTCCTTGTAATAATGACAGTTTATCTCAGTTTTGCCGTCTAGATTTTTTTCTTAAATATTTTAACAATCGACTTTTATTTCAGAGTGGACATGGGTATTATGACTAATGGCAGCTGATGAAGACCAACGAATATGTGATTTTGAAGTAAAGGAGCTTACAAAGAAACTTCAACAAGGTCTGAAAAGAGACATCTCTCGGTATGTAGGAGAATTCGTATGGACCTATGTCTTACTTTGCCATTTCATTGATTTCTGTTTGTCAAGCCATTAACATGTCCACAGAATATTCACCAATTCACTTTTCTGCGATCTGGAATTAAAACTTGGAAATTCCTCACTTTTTGTAAACTGTTGTATACTCGAAGTACGAGCCAGGGCTTTTTATTGCGAGCTGTCCTCTCTTCATAAGCTTTGTGGGAATGGATTTGAACTAGACATCACCATATCTGAAGAAATTAAAAGTTTTGCAAAGTATGTTATGGTTTCATGTTATCTTGATTATTCTAGGTTTGTTTGCTTACACATGACTCTATAGCTTTATCAATTTATTTTTTATTTTGTTTTCCCCAGGGAAATTTATCAGGAAGATGACATTAAGTCTTTTGAATCTTATGTGGTTCAACATCTGAAAAACATTGCTTACAGCCCTGATTTTGACCAGTATACTACTCCTCTTTCATCACCTGTCAAGCCCGATGCAAAAGTAAGTGCATTAGTATCCACACCTGCATCATATTATTCAATTGTACCTCTAGATTGGGAGAATGAACTAGCTGAACAAGATTTTTTGAGTGCATCATTCCGCTCAATTTTCCGCAAAGAAGATAACAAATCCAAAGCAAAATCTTGTCTCAAGCCATTTTCTAAAAAAATTCTCCCTCAAAATAAGGAAGAAAATTATCAAAATCTTTTAGAATTGAAGAGAGCAATCGAGGAAGACATTTTACTGCTGCAAGAAGAAGGTTTCCTTCCTAACACAGAAGAAAATAGTTTTTTGAACCCAAAACTAAAATCAATTAGATGCAGTGTGCACCCTCTTAATGCTTTAGAATTAATTGAAACTTGCAATGAATGTGGATTTTTTGATGCTGAAGATTCTTCTGGTCCCTGTAATGACAGTTTAGGTGATATGCAGAGGGGTGTATCTGATAAAAGCAAAATGAGCTCAAATGTGGAAACTGGTCCTGATTCAGGTCTTGCAACAAGTGCTGAGGATATCCCTCTTGACCAAGAAAATGGATTGGAGATTTCTAAGTCAATCTCATCATCTCTCTCTTCTGATTGCTGTGTTTGGGACTCAAATGCAACTCATCATCAAAGAGACAAGACCTCTTGGGTTGACAATGCACCCCATGAAGATAGTTCTGGCATCCAAGCAGACTTTGTTGATCGTGTTCTTCAGGAACTTGTTGGCAAGAGTCAACAGATGCTTGATAATAATTCTGTTAGCAATGGAACGGAAGGTCCAGGTGTTGCAAATACTCCTAGACATGGGTTTTTCATTGATGCCTCTAGTTTGCTAGATGAAACAGAAATTAATGCCCCAAATATTGCACTGGCACAGGATGGTAATTTCAAAGAGATATCATCCATGAATGTGGGTGCATCCTCTGAAGAGATTCTGGAAGGCATTCCAGAGCTACTGGGTAATATGACAGTTGGACCATCAAGTTCATTTAAACCAACAGAGGGGACCAATGGAAACTCAAAAAGTGCTGCCAGTCTCCATTCTGGTGAATCACAAGATCTTGATTGTGAAAGCCCTGATAACTCTTTCTGTCAGAATGAGCAAATAAGTGAATTAGGAAATATGGAAGCAAGAGATGTGAAACCTCCATCACTCATAAGAAGCAACACATTTGAGCTAGAAACTGAAGATGATCGTCTTGCTATGTTGAGGCAGGATTATGAAAAGAGACAGGGAAGTCTTATTTTTCAGAGACACATTTCTCAAAGTTCAGGCCCTTTGTCTGATGTAGGGTCAGAAAATGATTTGAACCAGCACTGTACATCATTAATTCTTCCAGAGATTGATTCATCAATACCTGCAGCCAGTATGTCACTGTTCCCAAATCATGTTGTTGATGATGAAATTCAAACTCCTGATTCATTGAACAGTGATTTACTAGAGGCAAATAATCAAGATAAACTTGATCTGGACAGAGTTGAGGAATGTGAACCTGTTTCTTTACCTACAAAAGATGATGCATCAGATCATAACATTGTAAAAGGTAAACATCCAGGATTTTGCCCTATGCATGAGCTGTCAAGTCCCCAGTTTGCAAGAAGAAAAACAGAAGGTGCCCCAATCCTTTCTGGTGCAGCTCCTCCTCTTTCTCCTGAAAAGAAACCTGAAAAGAAAGCAAAGGGTCCTCTTACAGCTTCATTTCCTTCTGCGTGGGTTGTTGACATAAGTGACATCACCAATTCGCCAGAATCCCGAAGAAAAAAAGATTTGTCTTTAGGTTCATCTTATGAACTGCAAACTAACGATTTGAAAGATGGGAATACATTTTCTGACCCCAAGAGTTTATCGTTAAGTTTGGGATTTTTTGTTGACTTAAATAATCCTAAAACACCTTGCCAAGAAACTCAAGTTGGCAGTGCTGGGTCCATTGAAGGAAGTAAAATTTCCAGACAGTCTTCAGAATCTGGAAAAGCGGAGAAACAAAATGCATGTGAATTTTTTGTTGACCTGAAATCTCCATGTAAAACTGATGAACAGTCGTTGACTTCATCTGAAGAAACTCAATCAACAGAAAAAAAGCTATTTTCCATGTTTATTGATATTGGAGAAAAAGGGCGACCTAAAGCTAAACCAGAGTTAACTTCCAGATCAAGGACCCTGCTTTCTCCATTTTCTACTAAACGAAGAAATGTAGCTCCGGGCTTAGTCACAAGATCAGAAAGTGTTAATGGCAAACAATATGGTAGTAATTCAGAAGAGAAAGAAAGCACCAGCATGACATCGCTTAATAGTGTCTCATCTCAACAGTCAGCTACAATTCCTATCACTGAATCAAAGAAGAATAGCTTTTTCATTTTTATTGACTCAGAACAATCTTCAAATATTCAGAAAGGACCTCTACCATCAAGGATTTCAAATAATTACCCACATTCCGACGGGAAAGAAAAGTTAAATCCTCGAAAACATGTAAGAGCCAATAGTGTCTCTTCAATCAAAAAGTGTGTGAATACAAACACAGGAACTTCCCTGCCTTTATCATCATCGTCAAGGCATTTAAGTTCGCAGTCTTTACATAATGTCCAAATGGATGTTCACACTGATGAAATAGCAAAGCCCATGTTTTCATCATTTCATGTTGATGAATCGCATGAAGAAAAATCAAAGAGGAGCCAAGAAGTAGAAAATTCTGACTTTTCCAGTCACTTGACAACGGGTTCCAATGGATCATCTGCCTGTTCCCTTGAAACATATTCAGTGCACACTCCAGAACAGTCCTCTGCAACTGATGAATTTCCATCAGAAAAAAAAGATTTGTTACAGAACTTGAAGGAAAGTAATGAAAAACCTCTACACAATCCAAAATGTTTTCAAGAAATATCAGCAGGAAAGAGAGGTGCACTACGTGATGGTACATCTTCAAAATCTGAGGGCACTTTGAAGACAGAAACTAAGAACACCAAAAGTTTTGTTCGCTTGTCAGATTTAGACAAGGAGCCCATCAGCTTATCAGAGCAGAACAGTGTTTCAGTGTCTCATAGAATGAGTAGAAGCATACCAGAAACCTCCTGGATTGAAAGGAAATCATTAATGTCTCATTCCACTGGTGGTGGGTCTACCGTTATGTCCAGTTCAAGCCGATCTCTTTCTCGCTTGTTTCCACATTTGTCAATGTGCAGTGTTAACCTAGGGCGTAGCAAAACATCAAGCACCTGTAGTCAATTAACTGAAGACATGGATGCTATGAGATCCTCACAATTTTCTGATATGAGCAGTATGCAGAGCAGTGCTGGATTAGGTATGTAGTGATGTTTATAATTTTAAAAATTCTTTGTAGACTTGTTTCGGAATTTTTGTTTTACTTGGTGTACAGAGTACAGCACTGAATCAACTGATATATCCTCTGATCATGGGCCCCCATCCACCCAACTTGGTGACGATCTTCTCAAGATGTTTCTGGAAGAAATAAACACAGATGTCATTGTAGAAGTTGGAGGACGCAGAATTAAAGCTCACAAATGCATTTTGAGTTCTCGTTGCCAGTACTTTGCTGCTATTTTGAGTGGTGGATGGGTTGAGAGTGCAGGCAATGTTATTTCTCTACAAGGGTTTGTTGATATTGACAAGATATTTAAAGTTAAAAAATAGCATCATGTGTTTTGAGATCTTTAAAAAATATCCTACATGGTTTTCAGGTTTTCCTACACTGTTGTACATTTTGCCCTCTGTCACATTTATTGTGGAACTAGCACTATTCCTGATCAAATAAGTATAGTTGAGTTGGCTAGTTTAGCTGACATGTTGTCTTTAGAGGGCCTTAAGGATGTCATAATGTACACTTTAAAAGTGAAATATTGTCACTTTTTTCACAAGGTATAGTTTGTGGTAACTAATATGGTTGTTATTTTTAATTCTGTGTGTTTACTTATTTCTGTTCCTTCCACAGCCATGTGCAGTCTGCTCCGTTGGTGTTCTTGAATGTCTTCCTTTAGCAGCAGCTTATGGGTTAGATGATATATATCGCAAAAGTTTGAGATGGATTACAAAATATTTTGTTCGAATTTGGCCAACTAAGACATTTACTACATTACCACGAGAGCTTGTTGAGAAATGTTACCAGCAACATGTTATTCACATGGTAAAGGAAATTTCTTTGTGTTTTTCCTATTATTATTACATATTATTATTATTATTGTTTATTTTCTATTTATTTTTTTGAGATCTGTGTTTTAAGTGAACTTTAATCTGCCTCCTGCAGACAGCTGATAATGTAATGGAGACAATATTGTGTTGTGATAAGCTACTTTCAACAATTCCAACCGTACGCTGGGCTGAACCTGTATTTGTACTAACGTCACGACTCATGGAAACATGTATTAAATATATGTCTGACAATTTCTGTTCTGTGTTAACTTCAGACAAGTGAGTATTCTAATTATTACTGTATTTAAGTTTTGAAAGGCCTCTGAGTTTAGATAATTATCACACTAATCATAATCTGCTTAATCCTTTACACAGCTTCCTTGCTCTGGGAAGAGAGGTGCCATGGAATATTAGCAGTTTTCAGGAGAATTTAGTGACGGCATGCGAGAGGATGCCTCCCGACCAATCTTGCCGCTCATATTCTCAACTAAGCAGTGTCTTGAGTGTTATTGAAAAACCTGACCCACCACCAGAGATGACTTGGCATCCTGTAAGAATATTTAGCTAAAGATACATTCAAACAACCAAAAGGATTGCATGATTCTTGACCCCCTTTTTTTTATTTTGTAGAATTTTATTGAGCTACTTGTTCAGTTGCGTGACTTATCAGAGCGCACATTAATCAGACAGGCTGCTCGTGCTGCTCGCACCCCAGGCTGGGGTCTGATGCCAACTGAACTTCGACGCAAGATTCAAGATAGTGCATGTCTTGTTTTGTCTCCGGCAGATCATGCAAGCTCTCGCTATAAAGTAAGTGGCATGCTTGCAGTGAAAAGGGAGATGACATTCTTTGGCTTGCTATTTGGTTCATTTCGTAACAATCAATTTTGTTGTTTTGTCTTTTCTTTAGAGAAGTGTTATTGAGGGTACAAGGCAGAGTAGTCAACGGAGTAGTTACTCAAGGAATATTGATCTACACCAAGTAAAAATGGCTATGGTACAGCATGCCAGACGGTCACAAAGTAATGAGCAGCATCATACCATTAGCTCTGTTGTTGTACGTAAAAATACCTCCTCAGATAAATCAAATACAGTGAGCCGCCGAAGCGTACCAGTGGGCACTATTAAACCACCAGAAAAGTCAAATAGCATACCTGCGCAAGGACGACCAAAGACTTGGCCGGTAAAAATCTAGTAATTCTTATTTTTGTATTTTTGTTTTTGTACATTCTTGAACAATTTCTTCTGTCAAAATTTTATGGTATGTTATGTGTGTTGCATAAAATTTTGTGTTAAATAATGTTGTATTTTTTTCTATAGGCTCAAGTCAAATCCCGTTACTTGGAGAAGCGAACAGTTCATAGTAAGGAAACTTTAGAGGCACAGGAAAGAAAAAAGCAACTTGATGCTCCTATGCCTCAGAGAAGAGTGCAAGGACCTGTTAAGAACATGCTCATTTCATCATCAGACTCCTCAAGGAACTCTTCCCCTGCCATGAAAAGATCAAGTCATATGTCTGGAACAAATACAAAACCTACCGATGTAACATCAAGAGTTCGGGCTGTTTCAAACCCATCCCAGAGTTTAAAGGCAGATAAGTTCTCTGGGAATGCTGAAAATTATTCAAGGCGATCCTTGTCAGGTAATATCAAGAATCAAACAGTTTCAGAAACGTCAAAATCTATCACAAGAAAATCAAAAGACTCTGCTTCTCTAGATTTGCCCTCCAATGATGTGTATACAAAACTGGATGGAGTTAACAGCTTAACATCATCTACTCTTGGTACTCAGTCCCAAAGCATTTCAATGTCAAATGATTCTCTTGCAACAGTTTCCTCTTGTGATGACATCCATTTACTTGGTCCTGAAAAGAATCAGAAACCCCAAAATTCTGTAACATCAAAAAGTTTGCTAACACAGAACACAGCATCTAGTCACTTAAACATCACCAAAAAAATTGATGGGAATGTGCAGAGAACACCGCTCATATTAGCAAATAAAAAGGCTTCCCCTTTTGTAGCACAGAGAAAAGATCCCCCTTCGGTATCAAAAGCAAGTGAAGGCAACATTGTGTCATCAACTCTAATGAGCAAGAGAAGTATTTCACATATGGCAAATGCAAAATCCCCAGTTTTGTCCAGTACTGGTAGCCGCTTAGCCATACCTCTTCGCACATCTAGATCTGTGTCATCAGTACCTGACAAGGGATATTTAAAGGCAAATAGCTCATCTGATGGGCTGTTAACTAGAAGAAGCATAGGTAAGGATCAACCTCGTTCTGTCTCTGGGGTGTCAACTAAACGTGCCAGTACTGGTAGTTCCATTCTTCCCAGTTCATCTTTAGCTGGTAGAGCTTCAATATCCAAGGTTAATAAATCTTTTTCTAATGATAGCAGGAATGGTAATGTTAAGAATAATGTCAAAGCAAATGGTGGTAGTTGCACCGTCATTGATGCACAACCCACAGTGGGCCCGCGCTCAGGGACTTTTTTGAAAGATGAACCCTCTGTACTGAAAACTCCTGAGGTAGAAAATAATTAATTCTGAATTAAAGTGATTTATTATTGTCTTTTTAACTTATATGTTCTTTTAAGAACTTTGGACCTATACTTTGAATAAGTACTTAGTTTCATACTTCTTGGGTGAAAGGTAATTTGCTTCTATTGAATAATAGCCATGACTAGTCATAGCACCCATCTAGGCTTTTATATTATCTAGCTATTTACATTTCTCCAATGATGACATCTGCTTCTTTCTTTCATCAGTGTTTATGATTCCTTATTGTAGTTTCAGGAAAGGAAGAATTTTTCAAACCCATCATTACATTTAAAGTTTTGTCAACATTAATTCCAATCTACTGTTGGACATATGTGCCAACAAAAAAGTCTTATTTATCGTACAAAAACATTAAAAGTTAATGTGGGTATTTTTTTCTACTCAATCCTTCTCTCCTCAAAGAAACTTTGTAATCTTTTTTATTTTTAAAATGCATATAAAGCAAATAGCACTACCAAGGATATTGGTTCTTACATGTTTCAGCTACATGGATTTTATGAATTGAAACGTCATACATTCAGTTTTTTGCTTTTGTGATGTTTAAATTGATATTTTTGTTGTTGTTGTTAAAGATGCGTGTTTAATTGTGCCTAATTTTTAATTAACTTGGTCTGAGATTGATCTACTTAAATATGTTTGCACAAAATTGTACCGTGATGAAAAGGAGTTTCTTGAAACGCAACCAGCTGTATTTGTAAATTCCTTTATGGAAGTAACTATATAGCTTTACAAGCTATTCCATTAATCACTAGTGTTAAGTCGGCTATGTTTAAAAATATCTATTCCATAAATCTAAGTACAGTGCTTTTTTCTTCATTTTTTTGTATACCTGACTTTTTATTGTGTTAAATGTGAACATATAAAATTCATAAGTGCTTCTTGTTTCTAGTCATATGTTCCAAAAAATGACATTCCCTGTTTATTTTAGGTTTTATGTAAGCACCTTTATGGTGATGTTAAGTGGGAGGGAGTTTATTACCTTGATATTATTGGTAGTACTTATTATTTGCATTTGCCCTGTGATATAAATGTGACTTTGTGTCTTTTCCATTTGTGCGTATCTGAATTCATTGTATCAACATCCTGTATATTTCTTGGAAAGGCCTTTGACTTCTCTTTCTGTACTACATTCTGTTAAAGCTTTAGTTCCACCTGGACACATTTTATTTCCTTGTATGATATGAAAAAAGTCAAAAAGTCACCTTATTTGCATTTAAATTGTTGTTCAGGACCATTGTGCAATATTATGTCTAGTATTCATTCCATTACTTTTGTTTAGAATAAAATTATTTATGTATTAGTTACTCTCTATAGAAAGCCCACCTACTTCTCCCATTGTAGATGTTTTTGTTTTGACTTTCTCATAGTTTTGTTGAATCTTTTCTGATATCATCTGATGATTAATTTCCTATTTACTTTATAAAGGAACCTGAACTAAAGGAGTAATATTTCATTCTTGAGAGATAAGTATGTTTGAGTGTCACATTCTTATTTAAACAATTTTTTGTCTTAGTTCTGTTGTACCTAGACCCTTCAGTTCATTCATACTATGATTCCTGTTTATACATTATGCCTTCCAGTGGTAATCAGTTAGTGTAGTTGAAGGGTTATAGACATTGCAAGGCTCAGTAGGATTTGATGAAATATAGGTACAAATGATTGACTTTGTTTTAACTGCTACGCTTTGGTCTAATCCAAAGATTTAATTCTATTGAAAATTCTTAAAATGTGTTGTAGCAAGCTGAGAGATAGTACAAGAAAAGTAATGCAGATAATTTTACCTCACATAAAATAAGAAATGTGAAAACTTACTTTTGATTGAAAGTCTCTTGAAAGATACAACAGGTGTGGAGAAATTTTATTGGCATTTCTAGAGTTTAAACAAGTGTGATATATATAAGCTTTTTCCTCCTCCTTTGTTTTGTTTCATCTCTTTTTGTATGTTTTTTTCTAAGAAAAAAGAAACCAAAGAATTTGATATCTTGAATGAGTACTTAGGCTGAAGAGTTCATGAAAATTCATTTGCATGCATCTCTCCGTTAGACTGTGTGTTGTAGGTGGTGGTGTTAATTGAAATGGGTTACTCTTGCTTTGTATCAAAGCCAAAACCAAACTAAATTGTCTATTTTTATGTCCCATCAAATGTGGTACCCTGTGCTCCCAGAGTGTGTGAAGGCAATATTTATCTTTTGTTTGAGACACATTATCATAGTTTAAGGAACACCTTGGTTTTCCACATGAATATGATGTATGCTTGTGAGCTTCACAATAAATATTCAGCTAATCGATTGTGAAATTTTAAATCAAAATAAACCACCTATATTCCTTGCCAAACTAGGCCCTTTTTGGCTTCGGCCAACAGTTCTATGGTCGTCCCACCGATAGAATAGGCTATCTATCTCTCTCGCACTCATGGGAGAGCGTATTCTTTTCACTCATTTGGTGTACTAAACTCTCGGCAGTTCCACTATATATGTTACTACACTATAAATACAGCATAGTACCTTGAAGTATTTGGGAAACTTAGTCTTACCATTCAGAAGTTCCGCGTTAATATTAATACAAGTGCAACCAACTTTGCCTGCAAAATGTGAGCCCTCAGGTTACTATCATCTTTTTTAGACCTTTTCTAAAATCTAAAATCAGTTTCATAAATATTTGCAATGGTCTTCCTGCATTTTTGCTTGGTAAGACGAACGCATTTGTCTTTGAAAGTCACAGCTGCGTAAAATGGAAGCGTTGACTTCCCTGGAGATATGATAAAATTAACCATGAAAACCTTTGCTTATTTTCTCACAGGCAGTGGGAACCCAGATGCCTTATGATTGGTTAAGTTCGACTGGATTTTGCGTTTTCTGAGTAGCGAACCCCTTTGTATGGAGGTGATTCAGACACTTCCTAGTGTTTGTTATCTTTGGATGAATAAGAAGTTTCCTGAAGACTACATGTGATATGAACTTAGCATTAAGTTTTAGTGTTTAATAGACCGAAGTTCTCAATGCCTTTGCGATGCTTGCTTTGTAAGGCCGATGGCGGAAGAGGGCGAATTCTCTGCTTCAAACCAACACTAGGCCTAGTCAATCTTTCTGTCCATATATGGACTAAATAAACTTTAATGTGTAGTGCATTAAGGCGCCTAGGCATTGTTTTATCTTCAACTTTTCGCACGATAGACACCGTTTCGTCTTGATAAACCCGATGTCATTATTATCTGGTGTTTAATATAATTGTAAAAAATATAAGAATTGCTAGACCCCCCTGGGGCAGAGGAACCCACAATTTTTGACATCATGTCAGACGAAGAAGATAAGCCTCCAGCACCACCTGTTCGACTTACAAGTAATCGGTAAGTCGCATTGCTATTCAGTTCCCGAATATCCCAATTACACTTTGTTAATAGTGAAGGTTTTATGTTGTAGACCTAATTTCTTTGATTCTGTATAGAGGTTAGAAACTCATTTCATTTCTTTTAATAATTTTAACAGCTGCACCTTATTTTCTTTGAATGTTAGTATCTTGCTTAGTATGTTTTGAGTCCCATGGTGTAAATGTTTATGGCTTGTTTCCCGTTTGATCTATACTATTTAGTCTCATTACTGTAGTAATTAGGATATGTACTTCAATCTAAAATGCTCTGTGTGATCTTTTTAACACTATTCTGCAGCTATCACACTTCCTCCTTTAGTTTTGCAATAGTTATTTTGTCTAAATTTGACAAACAGGATGTGACTGTAGGCAAATTAGCATTCCTCAACAGACAATTATCTTTGTGTTTACGTTTGATCAATTGAACCCCGTATGTAATTCTATTTACATATTCTTTTTTCTTTTTTACAGTGGTGATGCTGCTAACAATTTGCCTGTTGATATGCGACCTTTGCCAAAGGAACCAGATGCTGATGAGAAAAAGAAGAAAACACTGAAAAGCAAAATGCGGAGCAGAACAAAAGGTGTCGAAAATGACAAACCCAACATATCATATCCTACAAATTTTGAACATACAGTTCATGTTGGGTTTGATGCTGTTACTGGTGAATTCACTGTAAGTACCTTTATTATTCTTTTGAGAAAATAGCCACTGTGCCTAAGAGGGGTTTGAATACAATACAAATATAGTATATTGATCAAAGAAGCAATTACTCAATTTGTTACTTTGTGTTGTTGGGGTCTTAAGAGCTTTGGTTCAGCAGCTCAGATAATTTGCTTATCAGGTTGACACGCCTGCTTTGTTTTGCACTGGTTGCAATTCGATATTTTCTTTTATAGTGTCACTCTTAAAGTGGTAGGCTAGTTGCTCAGGCTGTGGCTCAATGTCATTAAGATGATGGATATGGTGTTACCTAGTTATATACTAGTCTTAAGGAAGATGATGTTTGTGTCATCCCCACCCTGCTCTAAAACAATCTTAAAAACTTGTCTCTCTCTCTTTCTTGCAAGCTGCCATGTAAAGTAAGTAATGTCCAAAACTACAGTATGCAACTCGATTGTTTTGGGCTTCCCATTACAATGCATTTTTGTTTGCACACGCTTTTCCTTGCCATGCTTAGTTCCTAGTATTAAATTTTTCAACATAGATGGAGGAAGAACTTTATTTTTTTTTTACACCCTTTTTTCTTTCCAAAGAACTTGCATAGGGCACACAAATATGCCAAGCTCATTATTAATATATCTGCTGTTCTCATTTAGCCATTATTTTGCAGTACAAGAGCATGATTTTATGGTTTTCCTGTTGTTTGTCCCATTTTTTACATTCTGTAATTCTTGGCTTTATTTCTGTAGGGTATGCCAGAAGCATGGGCACGCCTTCTTGTCAACTCAAATATCAGCAAACAGGAACAAAAGAAGAATCCGCAAGCAGTTCTCGATGTTTTAAACTGGTTTGATCATTCAAGCAAAGAAGTGAAAGGCTCAAAATATATGACAACAACAAAGATGGTTGGTAAGTGTCACAGCAATTGTCAATGGGCATTATGCAATCACCTCTGCCTTATCTGTGAGATGCTTTTTCTCACCAATCTCATTATTTCCAGCAACTGTCGATCTAGGAATCATTCCAAGACCTAGTTTGCAAAATCAAAATACTCGTCAGCAAGAAGTTTCTCATTCATCTTCACATTCTTCACATTCATGTGGTCACCCATCCTCCTCCAGTCCAACTAGTTCAAGTACCCCTGACACAGAAGGCGGGACGATTCCATCAACAGGCACAGGCACAGGGACAGGCACAGGGAGTGAGCATGAAGAGGAGCCACCACCTCCACCCATTGCAGCTCGCCCTGAACGCACTAAATCAATTGTAAGTCTGATTGTTATATTTGTTTTACTGCTATGTACATGTGTTTTTTGGTGTGTAACACATCCTCCTTTCTTTGTTATAGTACACAAAACCAATTGAAGTTGACTCCCAACAGTCACTTCGTTCTACAACAGCTACTACTAATGGCTCTGCAACTTTGGATAAAAACAAAAATGTTAATAACATAGTTGCTTCAGTTCCTGTCAATAACGCTGGAACAACTGATCCCAGATCACCTGGTGACAAGACCAGGAAGAAAAAGATGTCTGATGAAGAAATTTTGGAACGGTTAAGGACCATAGTCAGTGTTGGTGACCCTAATCGAAAATATACAAAAATGGAAAAGATTGGTCAAGGGTGAGTATTTCTTGTTTAGGTAATTGCCTGTTACTGAACTCTCTTGTCATATTTTTTGTTTTAATTGATTTTCTCAGTGCATCTGGTACTGTTTACACTGCAATTGAAACATCAACTGGTATGGAGGTTGCTATTAAGCAGATGAACTTATCACAGCAACCTAAGAAAGAACTTATCATAAATGAAATTCTTGTCATGCGGGAGAACAAACATCCTAATGTTGTCAACTACTTAGATAGTTACCTGGTTGGAGAGGAGTTATGGGTAAAAATTTTCAAATTTTTGTTTCTTTCTGCTTTTTTGCTTTTTTTAGTTGTATGGAAAATTAATTTAATATCTTCTCTGTACCATTCTAGGTGGTCATGGAATACCTTCCTGGAGGATCATTGACAGATGTTGTCACTGAAACATGTATGGATGAAGGGCAGATAGCTTCAGTTTGTCGAGAAGTGCTTCAGGCTCTTGAGTTTTTGCATTGTAACCAAGTCATTCACAGGGATATCAAGTCTGATAACATTCTACTTGGCCTTGATGGCAGTGTGAAACTAAGTAGGCTTGTTACCTTATTTACATATGGTAATTTTTTTCTTTAATTTTTGATTTTTATACCTCTATTTCTTAAAATTTTCAGCTGACTTTGGTTTTTGTGCTCAAATCTCTCCTGAACAATCTAAGAGAACAACTATGGTTGGTACTCCCTATTGGATGGCACCTGAAGTAGTCACACGTAAACAATATGGACCTAAGGTTGATATCTGGTCATTGGGTATTATGGCTATTGAGATGATAGAAGGTGAACCACCTTATCTTAACGAAAATCCCCTAAGGGTAAGTGCTTATTTGGATTGATTTCTTCCTCCATGCTGTACTAACACCTTTCCGATTTCCATTATAACTAATTGTTAAAAATTTCCTTTTAGGCTTTGTACCTGATTGCCACAAATGGTAAGCCTGATATCAAAGAAAAAGAAAAATTAACTGAAATTTTCCAAGATTTCCTGGATCAGTGTCTTGAAGTTGAAGTAGAAAAGCGATCTGGTGCATCAGAACTTCTAAAAGTAAGTTTATCACTTGAAGTGATCATGACAAATATCCTTGGTATTGTATATGATAAAGCTCATGTAAAAATCTTTTGTTTGCAGCATCCATTCTTAAAACTAGCTCGACCTTTGGCTAGTCTAACTCCCTTGATAATGGCTGCCAAAGAAGCAGCCAAAAGCCACTGAAGTTAAATGATTTACATTTAAGGGGTGTCAGACTGTGTCTAATGGTGACCACTCATTCACTATAGGCTGTTTGAATTTGTAAATTTGTACTGTAGGCCGTAGTAATCTAGCTGCCAAGATTAAATTTATGTATGAAATTTTGTAGATGAGATACTTCTAAACAATGTCAAGTTTCCATTTAATTCAAGGTCCGAATTTGTATTTGGAGTTGTGTGTGTGTGTGATTACAGGGACTGTTCCATCTTTACTTCTAAATCAATACCTTGGTTTATCATTTTGTCTTATGCAAGATTTTGAGTGCCATTTTTGAATTTAAAGACATCTGTGATTTTGAGGAAATTTGAAATGCGTTTTAACTTTTAACCATGGTCAAAATGAAGTTGATTCTGTGATCTAAAAAGCGCAGTTTGTTATTCTGTAGTGAGGAGTGGTTACCTACAATGTACTGTATAGTGACATATCTTTTTAAAAAAAACTGACATTTATTTATGAAAGTGATTATCAAATTGGATATCTTTTAATGATGTCATGCATTTATTTTAGAACATCAGTCATTATGTGATGAAGAGAACTAAGTAAATGATTAAATGATTGTTAGTGTAAATTTTTCATCCAAGAATCAAGATAGATGTTTTTTTTTTTTCCTTTTTTTTTTTTTCTAAGGAAAAAGGTCTTTGTACTGATGAGTTTATTTCTTTCATAATAACTATTTTTTAATCTGGCCCTTTTTCCTTTGGGAATTTTCAGTGTGTTTCCTCAATCAGGGTTGTCAAGACAAGTAACTCTAGATAGTTTGTCACTTAAAAGTTTTGATATGTTGTTGATCACGGACATCGTAATTATCAGATAGGTGTGTATTAGTGACCATTGCCACCTTCCTAATTTCAGTTTCTTTGCTAAAGGCTGAATGGATTATGTAGGGTTGTCATAATTTTCATTGTATCAAGCATTATCCCACCTCAAAGTTAGATACTTTCTATCCTTTGAAATGAAAATTTGTTTAATGAAGAAACACTATTTACATCTTCCTTTCATTTTATTTTTGTCTCTCTTCACTTTTTAACTTTTACCCTATTGGAAGGGATGATTGCTTTTATCTTTTTGTTAGCTGATGCATTGTCGGTGGCTGCAGTCAGTCACAGTATATTTTTGATCTTTATAAAGATTTGTGCAGTAGTTTGCAGTGTGCTCAGTTCAATGTCCTAACAATTTGTTGGTCAATCTTTGTTAGGTTGTGATTGAATGACAAGTATTACTAATAAGATCGCATCTCTAGTTTCATGTCAAATTCTCAAAGTATGGTTAAAAGATTATTATTCTCCTCTGCCCTCCTAGTTTTTGTTTGGTTTGGATTTGCCAATTTATGTAATACCTTGTGGTTTGTGAGCTAAGATTTGCGCAGAGTTCGCTCTTACTAAATTTATTTTACCTATTCTTATTTGAAATAGAAGCACTATATGCTGCTATCTACTAACAATGAGTGTCATTGTGTCTGCAATGTGTGATATACCTTAAGCCCAGTCACAGAAGATTAAATTTTAGTTTACTCTTTATAATCAAAGTTAGTGTTAATGTTTTGTTTTTGGTTTTATATTTTTTTTATTCATTTACTATTGCATGCTTTAAGAAACCCCATCAAGAGCATACCTAGTGACAAATGCAAATATGATACTCATTGCCCACTGTCAATTATCATTTTTGCACGAAATATGTCTTGAAATGGTAGTAACTTTGTGTGACAAATGTTCCTGTAAGAAAAGCAAATATTCCTTAGGTATTAGTACAGTATCAAACTTTGTTCCCTGGAAAATTCAAAGTAAGGGTTATGCCATCTCCTCTATATTCCAGAACTGCTCTGTAATTTTATGTCATTTTTCACTTCTGCCCAACCAGCTCTCCGAATTTTTAAGTAATAGTCCTTAAGTATTTAATTTTGCTGAAGTAACTTTTTTTTTAAAATTTTATTTACAATACACACTTATTTATGTTAAGAAAATATAGGTCTCTCTCTTTCTGCTTTTCATTTTAATCCTTTCTTTGGTATTTTTCTTTTGCCCCATTTTTTTTTTCTTTTTTTTTCTCTCTAAAAGAAATATTATCTATGTAGTATTCTTTGTATGGCCGGGCCTAATAATTGGCTGCAGTACTGGTTTAGTAACTAGTTATTTATAAGATGATTAAGTTTCTACACTTGTCAGCAGTGTATGGAACTATGTTCTCGTGACAATTGCCTAAACTGAAGGATATGTGAGCCTAATGCATTTCGATTTATGTTGCAAGTCAGCAGTATTAGTTTGTCATGTCTATCTTTATTTTCTTTTAACAATGAATTTGTACCTTCAGAAGTTTGCCTTTCTTGATGAAATATTTATGTCTATCTTCCTCCTTTTGGTGATTTTAACCTCCCAGAATTATATTACACAAGAGCAGCTGGGTGAAAGGAAAAAAAAAAAAAAAAACAAATTCTGCCATACCTTGTTTTATGTTATGATTTTTCTTTTTTATCATTCTTGTAGGCTGAATAATGCAGTAAAATCCACTAACGAGCAAATTGATGAGTTTATCTTTTTGAAATGCTTCATTCCTTTTGTGGCATATACTTAAAAAATTTTTGTCAGTGTCTGTCATTTACCTTGTTAAAATGGTATGGAGCATAGCATAAACATGTTATGATTTGAGGGTTACCGAATGTTTACTTATTTTTGACCACAATATCTACTTTCCTCCACTGCTGTTTCCTGCAGTCCAGTAAAATATTGACCATCAGCAAAGAGACCTGTAGTGAATGTTAAGGAAGTTTAAATCAATCGACAATAATTACTAAACCAGAATTTTTATTTAGTATAATTTTGCAAATATAGTCATGTAGTCCTAATAAACTAACAAGACTTGAGACATGAATGAAGATCACCCTGTATTTGTGTTAACTTTCTGGTCCATCTGAGCTGGATTATTCATGTGTTTGATTTGAAATTCTTTTTTCCCCCAATCTTCATTTTATGTGCTTGCAGCAATTTCTGTTCATCAATCTAAAGCTGTTGCATATCGCATACCCTTCAGACATTTTGATATCTTCTTTGTTTTTGGTATATTATTAATGTTTATTTTCTATGTTTTATCATGACTGCCCCTATGGTAGTTTTTTAAGAATTTACCGTTACTTTGCAAATGGGTTTTACTGCATTTTGTACCCTATGTAAGTCTCAATCATATTTTATGCCTGTATAGTATATTGTTTTTTTCTCCCATACTAAAATCTATTTCAGCTTTTAGCTCAATCACAATTCTGTTAGATATTTTTAAAACCAATAAATTTCAGTGAATTAAGATTCCTGTTAGACCAAATTGTTAAAAGTCTTTTGTTTTTCCTTTACTATTTTGACCTTGTTTTTAGTGGATAAAGAAATTATTGTAAAGAGATTGTCTAAGCAAGAATGTGTTCATCCATCAGTAGAACATCTTAATGGGTCTTGTATCAATCTTACTGCAGGCACTGTGAAAAGGTGAAAAGCTGTTAGTGATGTGACAACAGGTGACATCAATTACATGCTTTCATTATTCGTCAGATTTTTAATAAAAGAAATTAATATCTTCTATCCTAAACTTGATGTGTGTCTTAGCAGCTCACACTATCTGAGGGAATGAGTACCTAGTCTTACTTTATTCTCACTTCTATACTTGAACATCAGGAAATTGGATATCATGCACAGACAATTCAGAGATCAGAATCATGAGAACCCAACACTTGCCAGGCAATTAGTGTGTTGTTAGCGCCTGCTATATCTTGTCCTTCAAGCATGACTCTCAGCACCATGAAGTCCTCGGATCAATATTTTTCATGATGAAAAACTGCATGTCTATCCATTTTGATTGATCAACCATTGTGTCCTTCAAAACCATCCGTCAACCGTTCAAAATCATAGTAACATGGAAATCATTTTGATAGCCTGGTATGCACTGAGGGGGTCAAGGCTTATAAATCATGGACTGAAAAAAAGTGCATATGGTCTAAGATCGCAAAAAATATATTTAGTAATAAATAGGTTTGATTAATCACTTTAAGTTGACTAGCCATTATTGTATTAAATAGAAGCTTTCACCTAAAGTACAGATCAGATATTGTTAAGAGCATGAAACGTTACGAACCTCATCCTCTTGGCAACAAAGAGATGTTTGTTTCCGTGAAAAAAAAAATTAAACATAAATCTTATCATTGAACCATTTCAGGATGCAGTTTTACAGGTACAAAAGTAAGGAGGTTAATAGATAATACCCTTGATGCAACCTTCAACATTTCAGTATAAAAATATTTTAGTCTAAAGAATCTGTTTTTTGTTGTTTTTAAATATATATATACAGAGAAACTATTTCTTTCACATTGGGTGGAAAGTGCAATTAATTTGCATAGAGAGCAAAATCACAAACAGAATATTCCCAAGAATGAGCATTATGCAAAACTTCAGCTGACCATGTCACTACCAGTATGTGATTCACCAACATTTACATACCACACAAACATTTGTAAAACTTCCTTTCTCCTTATCATTACCTTTCTCTAAAATATGTAACAGTAAAAGTGAGATTTTATATTGGCTTCAAAGCAGATTTTTCCTATATAAATCTATCAGAACAACCTACTCCTGTTCTGAAAAGGTTTATTTAGTTAACAGCCTCTGGTAAAAAAACAACAACAAATTGTTAATATAAACACTACTTTAACCCGTACAGAGTCCTAAGTGCATCTTCATCTCAGAAATAAAATCCTACACAAAATATTCTTATAGGTAGAGGAACTTACACTAGTGTATGAAAAAAAAAACACTATATAATAGTTATGTCCTGAACCAGCCGAAGATACAACTAACCAAGTGAGCATTTCTTCAAGTTAAAGCAGAATTAAAATATAGTCAGTTACACAAACATTGAGGGACTTTAAAATAAATTATCCATTACTGTAAGTTGACCAAGTTGGAACCAGTGGGGTCACCTTGGCGAAAGTCGAGGGAGGCACTGTTGATGCAGAATCTCTTGCGTGACGGTTTAGGTCCATCGTTGAAAACATGTCCCAGGTGAGCGTTGCAGTTGGAGCACGTCACCTCCGTCCGGACCATACCTGGGTTCGCGATCAATAATAGCAGGTTGGCTCCAACTGCACGGCACGGGTCATAGGCATGGCATAGGTCCATGGATAAGGCACAAACAAGGTGCCAGAGTGCAAAGCCAAGCAGCAACCAAGCAGAGAAGCACCAAGATGTAAGATGGGAGGAATGAAAAAAAAAAGGGGCGGAAGAAAAAGAAACAAACAATCATGCATGATAGAAAAACAGAGGAACAGGTAGAACCAGCAAGTAGTATCAGATTGAATATACCATGTTAGGCGTTGCATACAGCAAAATTTATGCAGAGTTTGAGAAAGAATGCCACAGAAGAAGCAGATGTGGGGAGGGGGGGAAAGAGAAAACAAGAATGATTAGCCTCCTCAGAAAGAAACATCTTGCATGACAATAATCCCCATACCAAAACCACCAAAACCAAAATGACAAGAACAAGAACAGGACCAGAGGAGTGTTGGGGATGTTTCCATGTAAGTGTGATGTTCCAAAGGAAAGAGTCTGAGGGGTGAGATGGACAAGGGATGAAAAAGAGGAGAAAGGTGGGATAGGCTGTCACCAGAAAAGAAGAATGCACTTAACACTATTTACACAAGTCACCAAGATCTAATATTACCAAATATTTAAGATAGATTTTTAATTCAATGTTCTTTACTTTGTCAATAAATAGATGACAAAATTCTGAGGAAACCAATCAAGATCTGAACCTTATCAAATACTTAGAGAATTTGAAACTTTAGCAGTTTGGGAGTACTTTTAATACATTGCGTAATATAGTCACCATAGTGGATAGAAACTCCCTGCACTGAACATATTAAAATTCACAGCATTATGCCCCTCCTCCCCCGCAAAGCTTTAATGACGAGGATACTCATGATACCATTCTAGTGAGGTAAAGAGGATAATATAATGGAAACTATTGACAGGAGGGGCATAACATCTGCAAGACTCAAGCATATATTGCCAGTTTTAAATAATTTAAAGACAAGGTGATTGAAAAATCCCCCCTCCCCCCTCTAAATTTCTAAAGAAATAACAAGGGGCAGCCCTAATATAGTTTGGGTTTTGTTCCATATTTGATGAACTTACCATGTGATGCATCTTTGCTGAGCTTTACTCGACCTTGGTCGATAACATCACTAAATGCTGGCCATCCACATCCAGATTCAAACTTGGTTGATGATGAAAATAAGTCTTGCGAGCAAACAATACAGCTATAAATGCCAGCCTCTGATGTTTTGTTATATTTTCCAGTAAATGCTCTAATAACAAAAATAGACACAAAATATCAGTTTGTGTAAATTAGAAAAATAATTGACATTTAAATTAAGAAAGTACCTTTCTGTTCCTTTCTCCTGTGTGACATGATATTGAATAGGACTCAATCGTTTCTTCAATTCTTCTTTGGATTCTTTCCCTTTGTCAGACATGTTTCTGTAAAAAACATAAATTTCAAGAAAGTACTGTGACGGTATTGAGTGTCTTCAAAAGAAGTTTGCAGAGGCATACCTTTCTGTTTGGGAAATTCCTAATATACTCAAAACAGCAGGCTGGCTCCTCTTGGAAATCAAATTTCCGATTCGCTTTAAGATTCTGCAATGAAGGAAACAATACGCTTAGCAATAAACATCAAACTATGAACAACATCTTTGTAAGCAAAAGAGTGACAAGGTATATTGCTGTGAAAAAGGATATGTAATACTCTAACGAAACCAATGGCCCATTATTCAAGGTCCCTATATTTATAATGGACACAAAACCTGTTAGAAAATATGATACATTGTATCCTAGATCCCATCAATCATAATTTTGAACAAATAATTTAAAATGTTCAGGAAGGAGTTACTAATTCTTCAAAAAGGATTCCGGATCCATACACAATCTACCTTCAATCCTAAAAGGGTCATGCTCAGAGAAAGTGGGTTAACCTTGATACATTCCTTCTCACCAGCCCCATGCCCTAAAATGGTAACTATCTGGATACTAATGAAGTCCAAGTTATCTAATGGGAAAACTGTGGGGTGCGCATTAAAATGTTGTGAAAATGTAAGAGATATAGTATTAAACAATTCCGCTGCTAGAACATGAATATATATAGACTACATATGAATAGTAGTCGACGAAGTCCTGTACTTACAGAGACCCAGCAACATAATTCATAGTTCCCAATGTGTTAATAAAATAACAAGTTTAAAATCAACGTTAGCAAGTTTTCACACCTTACACCTTGCGATAACAAATGTCCACAAGTGTCTTTCGTTTTGTATGTTTAGTTTAGGTTCTTCCCTGATTACTGATGCAATTTTTTTTCTCGAACTGTCGGCGTCAAAATCTGCTTCTGCTTTTCTTGATATATTCATATTGTGGTTGATAAGTATATGAAAAATAAAGTTTCTGGCTACCGTTTTCCGAACAGATCTCTGCTTGTGCCGGACTGGACTTGACCAATCACAGAAGACCACGATTATCAACATTTGATCTGCTGTGGATAGGGCCGCAGAATACTGGTAGTGTCAGCCTTTAGCGGAATGACACTTATAGTGCCCAACTTGTTTTCTGTCAGTAGAATATTTGTATGACAGTTGTTTTCAGACATTGAATTAATATGGATCATAGGTGTAGACTGGCCCGGAGAGGCCACATAGTCTGGGTAGTTCTTATAATATTGGATATATTATGCGATGGTAAGTTCTAACCTCTTTTGTGCTGGCAGACAACACGGCAGATTAATTCATTGAAGTAGATTGTCAGCTCCATTTCAGAAAAAAGTGACGGTTTTATTTCGCTATTATGTCTCCAAAACTCCACGACTCTGCGATTTTCATCTCACACATGATTGTGCATTATTTCTTTTCAAAATTGTGTTAGATTGTAATTGTTTGTTTCTGTTTTCCATTTTGCTAAATTTGTGACTACCCCAAGCACTGAAGATGTTATTAAAGTGTTTAAAAAAAAAAAAAAAAAATCATAACTTTATCACAAAATTTCTTTTTTTTATAGTTTCAGATTGTGCTACTCAAGCAGAAATCACTAAACATCTAGAAATGGGAAGAGAGTTTTTGTCAAGAGGACAATATCAGGATGCGTTATCGCATTACCATGCAGCAATTGGTAAGACATTCTTTGTTATAGCCCTACATTTATCCTTTCAGTGCAGTTTTCATAAAAAAAATTCTTAACAGAGGGTGACAACACAAATGCTGTAACATACTTTTCAAGAGGAACAGTTTACCTTGCACTAGGCAAGGCTAATTTAGCTCTTACCGATTTTGACAAAGTTTTAGAGTTGAAACCGGACTTTGTTGCTGTAAGTTCCTATCATTCTTTTTGGATAGTTATTGGTTCTGACTACAGTCTATATCTAATTTCCACTTTAAAACTAATTTCCACTTTAAAAACAGGCAAGAATTCAACGAGGTCACATATTATTGAAACAAGCCAGGCTAGAAGAAGCATCACAGGAGTTGGACAGAGTGGTGAGTATTTCTTCAAGCTAATTATCCTTGATTTCTCTTGCATTGCATTTAATAACCTTTTCCAAAATATCAGTCACAGTGGGATCCACATAATCAAGATGCTGCTCATTACCGTAATATGATTGATCCCGCCAGAGATGATATTGGCGCAAGCCTTCATGAGAGGCCATGACTATCAGGCTGCAGTTGATCTCATATCTAAAATACTGGAGGTGATTGAAACTCTAACTAAAGTCTTTGTATGTGTTTCACATCATATTTTGACATTCTATTACTTGTGGTTTTAGGTTTGTCCTTGGTCCTCATCCTTACGCGAATTAAGAGCGGAAGCACATTCAGCTCTTGGTGACAATATGGCAGCTATTTCAGATATTCGTTCCACTACACGCTTACTGTCTGACAACACTGCTGGATACTATAAATTATCCCTATTGCATTACAAACTTGGTCAAGCTCAGGAGTCATTAAAGTATATAAATTCAGTGTACCTTATTTGTGTACTCTTTCTCTGCTGAACTCAGTAATAACATATTGCTTATCTTTTCCTCAGGGAAATTAGAGAATGTCTCAAATTGGATCCAGAGCACAAGGATTGCTTTCCACACTACAAGAAAGTTAAGAAAGTTGAAAAACAGTTGACTGATGCTCAAGAAGCACTACAATCTCAAGATTACAAACGATGTATAGACCTGGCAAATAAGGTACAGTAAACAATCAAACCCGCTTATAACATACCCGTTTGTGGCCGATGATGGGTTACATTATAAAGAGGATTACGTTATAAGCAAGCTGGTTCATAGTTTCTTTTTTGTGGGGAAAGGCAAAACATCCTACCACCTACACAACAATATCAATCAAACTCTTTTGTCTGTTTTCAGGTATTAGTTTCAGAGCCCAAAGTTGCTAACATTCGTTTTCAAGCTTTTGATAAATTATGTCAATGCTACCAAAAAGATGATCAAATATCTGAAAGCTTAAGCAGTTGTCAAGAGGCTTTAGATATTCAAATGGATCCAAGAATATTGTGTGATAGAGCTGAGGTTTATATTGCAAGCAGCATGTTTGATGAAGGTTTGTTGTTTGTTTTCTAATTTGGGGTTTTAATATTTGTAGAACAATGACAATCAAATTAAATTTCTTGTTTTACATTACTTGTCCTTATTTTTTTGCAGCAATTCGAGACTATCATAAGGCACTAGATATTGATGAGGACTACCAGCGTGCTAAGGAAGGTATTCAAAGAGCTCAGAAGTTGCAAAAACAGGCAGAACGCCGGGACTACTACAAAATCTTAGGAGTTTCACGAAATGCTGGAAAACAGGAGATTATTAAAAATGGTGAAGACCAAGCAATTACTTGTAAAAAATAAAAAAATATGTAAGCCCACTATGGTGTATACAGTTCATATCACATAAGTTTTGTCATATTCATCAACATTATAATGATATTTTGACCAAATTTTTCTAATTGTATTTAATTTCAATGTTTGGTGGGGGATCAGTTATTGCTATTCCTACTTTTGTTTTGTGAGTTTCACACCATTTTAGGTTGTTGAAAGCATTGTTATGCATTTTATTTGTACGCATTTGTAAATTTTGGCTGAGTTGTGCAAAATTTTAAATCATCTGTGATTTGTGAAGTTACGTTTTACATGTCAATTTATGAAGTATATGCTTTTGTATTATTTATTTATGTAGACGACTCTTTTTTTCAGAAGGTATTTTTTTTCTTCTTGTTATGTACTTTAAAGTTTAATCTAAGAAGACTCACATTGTCCTTATGTATATTAAAAAAAATATTTTTTATGGTTCGAATGTATTAAAATGCGATTTAGTATTCTTAATGATATTTAATAGATTTAAATTTCAACGCACAACAAATCTTGTCTGCTTCTTGTTTGTTTGATTAACAACGTATCAACACCATCAACACCTTGGTCCTACGCCCACCCCACTGATTGGTTTATTACCTCACCGCCAACCTGCACTGGCGCTCGTTCGATCATCTGACTCTTAGCTCGACAGCCCCCCAAACGGTCGCCAAATTCAAAAGTTGAAACAGTTGAACAGTTGTGTCTGCGCGATCCGAGCCGACAGACGTTGAACCGCGGCGCGGCGGACTTATAATCTTCGACGATCAGCAATATTTATCGGTTTGCATCGGGAGTTTACGGCACAGTGTTTTACATTTGGCACATACGAAACATTGCCCAGGGCGGGAATTAGTCAGAGACGGGCGCCCGGCCCGGTCCGGCTCGAGAGCATCCCTGTTCTTAACCTACGCCTACGGTCGCGCGTTGAAATCGTACCGGTGGACCATTCAAACAGCCCCACCTCGGCCGCGGACGCTCGCAATGCAAGTCTAAGTCTGCTGCGCGGCTGAGTGGACTTCGCAGCGCAGCACCGAGGCCAACAGGTGAGTCGAGGCACAAAGCTTTGTGAGTTGAGGGAGTTGGTGTGGAGGATGGGAGGGGATGGGCTCAGTAGGCTGCTGTTTCCGCACAGTGGTTTCGTCTCTCTGTCCTTGTCGCACTCATGGGGCACGGCCATAAGGTGCAAGAGAGAGGACACTACTATACGCTGTTCGGAATCACCCTGCAGGAGGGCGGCAGGTCTCGTCTCCAGGGCGTCCGGCGGTCCGGCTCGGCGGCGACCTCGCGGCCGCGGCCGGTGCTAGAGGCTCGGGTGGCTCGGGACGGCCTCGGGGACGGCCTTGTTCGCTACAGTATCGCCTCCCTGTAAGCTGACTCCCTATAAGCTTTTTTTTCTATTTTTGCTGTGTAGTGCGAGCTCGATGCCTGACAGCGGGTGATGGCCGGGGCCATAAACCCGGGAGCTCGGCCGGGCCCGGTCAAAGGTGTCCGACCTTGTTGTGGCCCGAAACTACGCGAAACACTCGTATTCTAAACTGCAAATTTTGGCTAATTTCGTCAAGTTTACACGTTTTTGAGTAGGCAGTTTGTACGATTGTCGTTTTTACAATCAGTCTATTCCGGCGGTCATACAAAATTATAAGGTTTTTACAGTGAATACGTACAGATATCAAAGTCAGGTTTAAACCGGTGTAACTCAAAATTTTCAGTCAGCGGTATAGGATTTTTTTTTAGTTTTGGGTAACTGTCTGCTTCTACTACAACTGCACTTAGTTTGAAAGGAATCGGGTGGAGGGAAATATTTAAAAACGGCATCTTGCCCCTAGTCCCTTAGTGCGGGCCTCCCGTGAAAGGGACGCAATGAGCTCCGCGGGACTTTCCCGCCCTTGGCCCACGAAGCCTTTTCCAGGAAAATGCACCCTGCGAGAGTTGTGCGCGTTTTAACGTTTGTGAACCTCGTAAACATGCTTCAAGTACCAGTGCTACAAGTATCAGAGTTCATGAGCCTCTTTTGGATTGTGGTAACGCTTGCGGTCCTCATCGGAATGATGACAAAAAAGACAGGAACCAAAGAAAATCATGATCCAAACTTTACAGAAATGAAAACCCGGCGTCATTTTACTTTCCTGAAAGTTACATTACGCAGTGAGAGCGTTTGGCAATGGTTCGGGCCACACAAGTGTCGGGCTTTCCACTTGCCCCAACTTTTATTGCCCTCTCGGTGCCGGAGAGCAGCCCGAGCTCGACCCTCGCAACACGTGTTTAACCGTTTCGGCTGCTCTCTATAAGCTGAACGTGTCCCCAAACTTTCAGCTTACAGGAGGCGATACTGTACCTGCGTTCGATTATTTATTGCATTTGCCCCCCGCGCGGCCTGGCCTTCCCAGTCCAATCGATGTGTTTGTCGCTAGTGCCAGCTGGGCAAGCTGCTGCTCTACCGTGTGAGGCCGGGCCAGGCCGGCGCGGCCCCCACGACGCCCACGTCTAAGACAGCCCCCCCCGCCGCGTCGGAACACGGTCATTCGTACCTCTCTCTTTTAAAACTCCTTGAACGGAAGCGCCCCCGCCCGCGGCGGCAGACAAATTAGCTGTGCAATTTTTCTACAAGTTTCGCTAATGGTGCGGGGCGGGTGTGGCGCCCCTTCCTGCCCTCTGGTCCTACAGCAGGCAGATTCAGGGTATCGTTCTCGTCGCTCTGTCTCTCTCGCACTCATTGGGCGTGCCGCATAGGTGCGAGAGAGACAGGGCGACGAGAACGATACCCTGAATCCGCCTGCAGGAGGGGGCGGGGACCGTCCCTCATTTAGCTCTCAGCAGGGCAGGGCGGCCCCTGGCGCACTATAACCTCCCTGTTTGTGTCCGCACTAATAAGAGCTTATGGTGAATTTCACTGTAAGCTGCGGCGAACCCTGCAGCACTGTAGCCTACAGTGACATTCACCGTACACTCTAAAGTTTCTACTAAGAAATTTTTATAGTAGAATACTAAGCCTTTAAACCGTCGTAATACGATGAAAATTGATAGTAATACTAAACACAGTTCATAGTAATACTAAGAAACCTTTTAGTATTACTATGAATTTTGTTCGTATTACTAAGAGTTTTGTTGGTATTACTATGAATTGTGCATAGTATATTATGACAGCACAAACTCATAGTAGAATACTAAGGGTTTTCTTAGTAATACTATGAAATCTCTTAGTAAAAACCTTAGAGTGTAGCTTACGGTGAAAGTTCACCGTAAGCTACAGTGCTGCAAGGTTCACCGTAGCTTACAGTGAAATTCGCCGTAAGCTTTTTGGAGCGCGTGCGGCTGCAGGGGTAGGAGTGTGTGCGCGTGTGCGCGCAGCCGAGCCGACAAAGCAACCAGGGTGCGGCGGGTGCGGCGGGTGCGGCGGGCGGGGCGAGGTCCCGGAGGGAAGTCACCTTGTCCTCAATGACACCCTGCCGTGCCCGCCCCGCCCCGCGCCGCGGCTCAGCCAGTCATTTACGACGGGGGCGCCGTTTTTGTTTTTATCTCCGCCCCTGCCTGCTGCTTTTATGATCATTATGACGGGCAGTTGACGAGCTTCAGTGGGCGACTATTTCACTGGTGCGCGACGCGCGCGACACTCTAGGAGAAAGTGGCCGGTGTGTCCACCGGAAGTCTGTTCTCTTTTACTGACTAACTAAAGCTAAAAGCTCAGTCTAACCGGTACGGCAGAGCATGATTTTTTCTCCCATGGGAAACAGGGGAGGGGTATAAAGTATGATTCTCCGCCGTCCGCCATCTACGCCGCAGAAACAGACTTTGAGTCAGGGTGGGGTGAGGTGGGGTGAGTTGGGGCGGGGCGGGGCGGGGCGGGCGGGGCGGGGCGGGGCGGGGTGATACCGGGGTGGGGGGGCAGGCCGCGGGCCGGGGCGGCGAAGGAAGTTTGCCCGTGGTTTCCCAGAACATTTTTCTTTTGAAACGCTATTTTTTCAAGGCCGCTGGGGGGAGTAGGAGAGGGGTATTTCGTCCCCGGAGCGCGCGCGCGCTGGCCGCTACACAAAGGCCCGCCCGCCCGCCCCGCCCCGCCCCGCGCCGCTGTTCACTCCACCACCGCCGTGGGGCGGGGCGGGGCGGGGCGGGGCGGGGCGGGGCGGCACTCATCACCATCGCTCATCTCTTCTTTGTGTCGTCAAGCGCGCGGGGTGGGGCGCGGCGCGACGGCGGAGCGCCACCACCCTCCCCCACCCCACCCCAGCCCACCCCACCCCGCCCCACCCCGCGCCCCCTCGCGCCCACCTATGGCATTCCCCCTGCGCAGTTGAAAGAGTGTTTAAAACCCTCACCCCACACACCGCGCCCGCCCCTATTTGTGGACACCCCTATGGCGCGGGCCTCTCGCCTCCCCCCGCCCCGCACCCCCTCCCCAGCACCCCAACCCACCCCACACTACCCCCGTGCTACCCCCAGCCCGCGCCACCTACCCCAACAGCGCCCCTCCCCCTCCACCTCGCCAGGCGGCCAGGCCCAGGCGGTCCAAAGGGTGGCGTGGCGCGGCGCGGCCCCGGCCCGCCCCGGCCCGCCCCGGCCCGGGCTCAGAACGGCACGGGCAGCGGACGGCGGCGCCTCGCAGCGGACGGGACGGGACGCGACGGGACGCCCCTCGCCACGCGACGCCTCCCCCGCGACGCGACGCGCCGCGACGCCACGACGCTCACCCCCGCGAGGAGAACGTGTCGGCGGGAGCGCCGCTCAGCTCCGCACCGCGCCGCGCAAGGGCACGGGCCCGACCCGGCACGTGGCGTCGACACCAGCAGCCACGTCCCCCGCACAGCACAGCGCAGCCGACGCCACGACCTCGCGATAAAAAAAGTAGTTTATCCGAAGACTGTTGCTCGAAGGGCGAGGCGAAACAGGGACTACTTGTAGGACGAGGGGAACGCCCTCGGCCCGCCCCGCCCCGCCCCGCCCCGCCGCCCCTGGGCGCGCGCCAAAGGCATTCCCTCTCGCGGGGCGGGGCGGGGCGGGGCGGGGCGGGGCGGGGTGGGACTCCCCGCCCACTTCCTCAACGCTGCTCATTTTCCGTCCCTCTCGAGTCGTGCTGTTATTTTGGCGACTTGAGCGCTCTCTCTCTCTCAAGGCTGCCCGCTCAGCAGCCCAGCTCAGCATTAGCCTCCACTTCTCTTAAGCCCGCGAGTGCCCTGCTCTCCAGGTGCGGGGCGGGGCGGGGCGGGGCGGGGCGGGGCGGGGCGGGGCGGGAGCTGGCCGCCAGCTGTGAGTGGCCAGCGCGGGGCGGGGCGGGGCGGGGCGGGCAGGGCGAGTAGTAAAACCGCGTGAGGAGCTGTTTCAACTTTCTCCCCGGTGCCCCCCTCCCCTCCCCTAGTGTTTCTTTCTTCATTTTAGCGGCGGAGGTCATGGGATAGGACGGCAGCTGGGTACAGCATTGGGCGCCGCACCGCGCCGCACCACGGGAGCCGCGCCGCGCCGAGCCCAGCCGCGTAAACACTCGTGAGTGAAACTGTAGCTGCGTTTGTTTTTAGTATCTCTGTGTGTAGTTGCCTTAGCCCGGCCCATAGGACGTCCCCGGCGCCCTTGGCGCTCCCGGTGACTTTGTACAGTTTCAAAGATTGTTTGCCTGCCACTCGGGCACGCAGTTTCGCTTCATACACTGGAAAAACAAATGTGTGACACATGTCACACATTATCATTATCATCTCTGGAGAGGAAGTTTCTTGATGCACTCCTCCCCATGCAAAAGGATAGGGGCATCACACAGAGAGTGCAGCAAGAAACGTGACGCGTAATGTCACCTTAGTTTTTCCAGTGGACCGTGGACACTCTGTGTGGGGGGCGTTCTTATCCCCTGTGACTTTTACATAGCAGCGCGACCACATAGTGGCCATGCCGCACTCAATATGTCAATATTTTTTGTAACGCTGTAAGGCCCCCCTGTCCTAGACCCGAGACTCTCCTCAAACTGACGCTGTCGCGGGTCGCGGGAGTGCGTGCGGGTTCCCTTTGGTGGCACACAAGACTGTGCACTGTTAAAAAAAGTCGCGATGTCGCCGCTACTTTCGTTAACGGTGATGACCGTGCTCTCCGACTGGGGACAGTAACTCACTCCTCATCCTCCCGCTCCCCGTCTCGCAGCAGCGTAACGCGTAACGTTAGCGGAGGCACAGGGTAACGTTAGAGAGGTCGAAACGCGCGCGCGCGCGTGTAGGGACGAGCCAGTACACTGTGAAACCAAGTGTTCAACTGTTCAACACTTGTAAATGTGCAACTTCCAGTATAACAGGTGCAAGTGCGCAACTCGGTATTTGTGCAATTGGAAGTGTCAAACTCGCCAGTCGTACACTTGTAAGTGTTTAACTCGACAGTTGTAAACTTGCAAGTGTTCAACAAGGGAAATGTTGCACGGGGCAGTTGAACACATGCAAGTACACAAATGTCGAGTTAAACACTTACAAGTGCACAACTGGCAAGTTTGACACTTGGAATTGCACAAATACCGAGTTGTACACTTGGACGTGTAAGACTGGAAGTTGCACACATGCAAGTGTTGAACAGTTACACACTTTGGTTTAACAGTGTAGCGGAGAAAAAAAAATTCAAATTGAAACGCGCTGAGCGGCACATCGGTGCCGGACCGGAAGCGGAAGGCATTGACGAGCCGGAGGACAGCACCGGAGCCATTTTCCGTTCCACTGGAGAGCGATGTGCGGGTGTGTTCGGTTCAGCAGGCCGAGCCTACGGTCTGCGCACCAGGCGCGGCGGGGCGGGGCGGCACGGGGCGGGGCGGGGCGGGGCGGGGCGGGGCGGGGCGCGGCGGGGCGCGGCGGGGCGGAACCTACCGAGTTGCGGGCGACGCGCGGCGGGCCATGAATAGGTGATTGTGTCAAGCGGCGGATGAATGCGGATGAATCGCCCCCTCTCTTCCTCCCCTTTCCTCCTCTTTTTTATTTCGTATTCCCCTTTATGTTCTCTTTCTCTCTTACCACCCCCGCCTCCTTCTCATTTTAACCGAGACAGTCGCGAGTATAAGGGCGGCGGGGGGCGGCAGCGGGGGCAGCGGGGGGCGGCAGCGGGGGGCGGCGCGAGCTCGTAGCGGATTTTGGAGTACAATGCGGTCGGCTCTGCAAGCCTGTGCATTGTGAGGGGAATACTACTCGTCTGGCCCCGGCCCCGCTGACCCCACCTCCGCCCCGCCCCACCCCACCCCGCCCCACCCCACCCCGCCCCACCCCGCCCCACCTCGCGCCACGCCGT
The DNA here is from genome assembly GCA_033675135.1 of Frankliniella intonsa. NCBI lineage: Eukaryota > Metazoa > Arthropoda > Insecta > Thysanoptera > Thripidae > Frankliniella > Frankliniella intonsa. The sequence goes on from CM066259.1 coordinate 862,820, forward strand.
GCGCTTACGGCGCGGCTTGGGTTCTGGTGATGTACTGCCGTTTCTCCACATCCCCAGACAAAAGCAGAGGGAAGAAATAGGCCGCCGGGGGGCGGGGAGGGGAAGGGGGGGGGGCGGGTACCCGCGGTTGAGGGACGGATTGGGAGGTAAAATCGTCGCACGATTATTTTACCCCTTTCTCGAGGGAAGGTGGCCGGGGGTAAAATCCTGCTGATGATCCTGATGATCTACTTACCCGGGGGTAATCTCTTGGCGGGGGTAAACTCATCGCCCTGCAGTTTGACGTGCGGGTGCGTGACCTATCGCTGACCGATCGGACCGACTGCGTCATGGGGCCGTCAGGCGGCCGCCCCGCCGCGCCCCACCGCGCCCGCCTCGCCACGCCCCACCCCGCCCCGCCTCGCCACGCCCCACCCCGCCGCGCCCCGCCCCGCCCCGCCGCGCCCCGACCCGCCCCGCTGGAGGTAGGTGCGTTGCCGCGCCACGTCGCTCCACACACACAACATTCAGCTCGCTATGAGAAATTGATGCGCCTTTTACGGTCAGAGGGAAAGCAAAAGGGGAATAAGGGAGGGTGGGGGGGGGCATTAATGCTTCACACAAGGAAATACAGCAGGGGGGAGGAAAGGAGGTGAGGAGGACGGGGGAGGATTGTAATCCAGCAAAGCACGGGCCGCCCCCCCCCCACACACACACACACAGACACATGCAACCCACGGTATTAACACGTTCCGAGTTGATCATTAACCCAGCCGCCTAGCTGTGCCTTTGTTCTTCGGCATGGCCCCGCCTCGACCCGCCTCATCCCTCCCCGCCCTAGCCTACCCCAGCCCGCCCCACCCCGCCGCGCCCCATCCCGCCCCGCCCCGCCCCGCCCCGCCCCGCCCCGCCCCGCCCCGCCCCGCCGCGAGCTCTCGCGTACTGCGCCGCATTACGCGGCATCATCGTCCCGGCCGTTAGTTGTCGTCTTATTGACGAGCCCCGCTCTGCGTCTCTTTCTCTGTGTTATTTACTCCTTTGAGAGAGAGAGAGAGAGAGAGAGAGAGAGAGAGAGAGAGAGAGAGAGAGAGAGAGAGAGAGAGATATGAGAAGAGAAAAATAGCGTTATAGTGAGAGAGACATTGCGTTATTGTTACTGAGCAATGCACACAGCAGCCCCACAGCGGAGCAGGCGGGGCGTGGCGCGGCGTGGCGGGGCGGGGCAGGCCGGGCAGACAGCTCGGGGATTAACTCCAGTGACAGCAGTGGGACCCGGGGGTAGGGGGCACTCCACCCCAACGCTGTTGTCTTATGAAGAATTACCCGGGAACTAAACCGGGCTCGTTTTAATACATATAGCGCTCTTCTTTTCTCGCGGAAGGAGAGAGAGAGGGAGAGAGAGAGAGAGAGAGAGAGAGAGAGAGAGAGAGAGAGAGAGAGAGAGAGAGAGAGAGAGGGAGAGAGAGATATATATATTTCGTTGTCTTGTGCTGTGCAGTGCGAGCGAGGAATTGAATGGGAGCGCCTGGGAGGTCCGGATAGGCAGGCCCGTCGCACAGCCCTGCCGAGCGCGCGGCCTAGCCGAGGCACGTGGGCGCCCTGCAGGCCACACGAGCTCAGCCGAGCCGAGCCGAGCCGAGCCGAGCCGAGCCGAGCCGAGCCGAGCAGAGCCCTGCTCCGCTCTCAATTACAGAACCATTATGCTGTTAGGGGGTATTTCCGGTCCTACTTGTTCTCCTTCCTCTCTGATACAATCCGCTCTGCCCTGTCTGAGTGAATAACAGTCTCTCTTCCTACCCATTCCAGCCTCTACCTCTTCTTTCGCGATGTATCTCCCTCCCCCCCACTCTCTCTCTCTCTCTCTCTCTCTCTCTCTCTCTCTCTCTCTCTCTCTCTCTCTCTCTCTCTCTCTCTCTCCTTCTCTCTCTCCTTCTCTCTCTCTGCTCGTCTCGTTCCTTTTCTTCCCCGCTCCACAAGGTACCATGCAGTTCTTTGAAGGGGTGTAGTGTCCGTACTTATACCGGACACACACCGCAGAGCGAAACATTCGCGCTATGTCACGTGTCTTTTTTTCCCACTTCACCCCTCACGAGTTTCAGACTCTATTAGACGGTCCAAGGGGCTGCACTCGAGCGGTGCTGCACTGTGAAAGATAGTCGTAAGGTTTACGGGAAAATTTTCCACCAGATTCAGTTGTAATTACAATAATTGCGAATCGTAAAATTACAAGCACTGCATATTGGCTTGAAATTCACTCCCGAGTAGAAAAGGTCCGTCGTTCGTAAATTTACATCATTTGTAAATCGTAATTTACAAAATTTATCGTAAATCTACAAATATATTTTTCACAGTGTGTAGTGCGGGCCGCAGGGCCGCAGGGCGACAGGGCCAGCAGGACGACAGGGCAGCGAGTTGTACACAGCAGGATGAGATTGAGTCCGTCCCGGCCCGGCCCGGCGGGGCGCGGCTGTCCTGTCGGGCTAATGCCTTTAATGCTCTCCACTACACTTCCTCATCACGCCCAAGGGCAGGGTCTGGCAAGGGCCTGGCGGGGCGGGGTGGGGTGGGGCGGGGCGGGGCCCTCCCCTTCGCCTCCCCACGTGGTGGAAGGGACTCAAGTATCGAGAATCAATGGCGCACCCGACCGCCAGCATGAGGAGTGGCGGCGGGCCTCGCCCCGCCCCCCCTCCCCCCGCCCCGCCGAGATTCCCCCTGCAGAATGCCCTTGGGCCGCACAAGATATAGGGAGGGACATGAGTTTATTTTTATGGTCAGCGTAATGTGTGCGGCACGCGTGCGCCCCGCCCCGCGTGTCTGTCTTTACTCCCGGCAATCGCCCTCCTGCAAAAAGAGGAATCGCCAGTGGTTTTGTCAACTCTTTATTAGATTTTTCTCGCGCAATCTCGATGGCTTTGACCCCTGCTACGTGGCTGCTTTGTAATTGCGAAATTTCTTTGTAAAGCTTACGAAAGCGCCAAACTCTTTGCAATGCAAACATATTGGTCGCAAGGATTTATCAGTGTGAGACCAAATAGTGTCAGACTGTCTCGCACTACGGCTTCCGGTCCGGAGCAACTCTGGGAAAACAAATGTTTAGTTCTGCACATCAATTGGTGTAGTTTCAAATGAGCAAAAACTAAACACTTGCAAGTGTCGAGCTGAACTAAACGTCAACTGGTGTGCACTTGCTCTACACTTGTAGAAACGTTTAGTCAACTGCACACCATGTGGTGTAATGTGTCACCATAGTTGGCGACACATTTGTCGCCATTTTTGGAAACTTAAAACACAGGGAAACGTAAAAATTTGTTGCAATATATGTGTATGATCCTCTTGGGTAACAAATGTGTCACCCTCATGGAAACATGTGTTGCCTAGGATGGAAACAAATGTGTCACCCCATGGAAACATGTGTTGCCTAGGATGGAAACAAATGTGTCACCTTCTTAAGTTGGAAACAAATGTGTCGCCACAAATGTGGCGACACATTTGGGAAGTTTCCAAAGTCGGAATGTTTCCACAAATGGTGACACATTTGATTCCAAAAGCAGTTTTCGTCGCCATAATTTGGATACAAGTGTTTCCGCAAAAAGTACAGTGTATAGGGTTGTGTCCAAGTGTGCTTTTTGTGTGCACATTACGAAACGTTTAGTAACTAGACATCACGTGATGTCTAGTTATGTCTCTACACCAGATAGTGTGCAAAGTCATCAACTCGACACGTAAGTGTGCAGAAACTGCACATTTGTTTTACCAGTGTTAACTCCTTAAGGATAATTATCCCGCGAGCGCGGTAAAAACACGCCCTGGGATTCCCAGGGGAGTCGGAACCCATAGGGGATGCCCTGGAAGTGTTTCCCAGGACATTCCCTGGGTCTTCCAGGACATCCCCTGGGAAGCACTTCCAGGGCATCCCCTGGGTTCCAGCTCCCCTGGGAATCCCAGGCCTTGTTTTTACCGTGCGGCGCCATAAGAAAGATGCAAATTCTTGCTGTTTGTTTTTTTTACCGCTCGTCTTTACCTCGTTGCGTTTTACCGCGCCGCGAGCTGGCTGGGAAGGAAGCGGCGCGATTGTTTTAGCCGAACCGAAGCGCGCGTTTAAATTAGTGAAAGCTAGTCGGAGCTGCTTGGACGTGGTGGGGCGGGGCGGGGCGGGGCGGGGCGGGGCGGGGCGGGGCGGGGCGGGGCGAATGCGAGAAGCCCTCTCCTCAATCCCCTTATTTACCTTGTGAAGTTTGCAGAGAGGGCCTGCCGGGGCGGGGTCCGGGAGCAGTTAGGGTTGCCGCGGAATGCCAGATTATAGACTCGCAAAATGGATAACTTTCCTTTTGCGCATACTTAACTGAAGGTGGTATGCGCCCCAGCCCGCCCCGCCCCGCCACGCCCCGCCACGCCCCGCCACGCCCTGCCCACGGCCTCGGCCACCGCCACGGTGAACACTGTCGCCCTGGCCTGGCCCCACCTCCAGGCACGAGAAAGTGGATTTGTCGCCGGCTCATTTATTCAGAAACTTACCGTCATTAGCCCCGCCCCGCCCCGCCCCGCCCCGCCCCGCCCCGCCCCACCCGCCATGCCAGGCCTTGATTGATCGGATGACACTTTGGCAAGAGAATTCCAAACAGCCTAATGACGCGATATGTATCAAGGCGCCCCGCGGCGAGGCTAGGCCGTGCGACAGGATGGCGCCGGCCGGGCGCGGCGCCACGACGCCCCGAGACAAATATCTGCGCGTGTGACCTCGTCACTGTGTACGAATAAAAGTTACAAATACAGTTTCTGTGTGAGCCTGACGCACACGAGAGGGTACAAGATCCACCCGGTACAGGGCCGAGGGGCCAACCAATAGAGAAATCCTGTCGACACTTGAAACCTATATGGTCGTAGTTCGTGGAGGCTCCTTAGAAGGTCGTAGTTCGGAGAGGCTTCGTATAAGGACGTAATTGGTGGATGCTCCGTAGAGGGTCGTAAGTATGGTTTTTAGAAATTTTCAGTTACTTGGTGTTTTGGATAGAGGAAAACAAAAGCTATCGACCAGTCCAAACTGCATTCTCAAATATTTGATGGTTCAAAAGTTATTCGAATTTGAAAATCGAGCCCTCCATAAGCCGCAATGCAACTCAAAATCTTCAAATCGCTTTTTCTCAAAACTAGCTTTGGAGCACTTGCGACCTTGTACGGAGCCTCCTCGAATTGTGTCCTTCTACGGAACCTCTCCGAACTACGACCTTGTACGAAGCCTCCCCGAACTACGACCTTATAGGTTTCAAGTGTCGCTGTGTCCCCTACACGCCCGAAATCTCTTGAAATCCGAAATCTTTCGCCAAAAAGGCAAAAAAAAAAAAAAAAAAAAAAGAAAATGGGCGTGAAATCCGTTGAAATCTTACGAAATCCGCCGAAATCTCTTCCCCGAAGAAATCTTGTGGACCCTCTGGCATCCCAAGTGGTTGCCCCCTCGTACAGTGCGCTCTATAATTAATAAGGCAAAGAGAGAGGTTTGCTAAATTTTCAAGTGGTTTTTAAAACCACACTGGCAAACCCGTAGGTGGAGGGGAAGGGGTCGGCAAGGAGGCTATTGCCGGCAGTGTAGGGCCGCGCTGAGGCCGCGCTGAGGCCGCGTTGAGGCCGCGCTGAGGCCGCGCTGAGGCCGCGCTGAGGCCGCGCTGAGGCCGCGCTGAGGCCGCCGTAGCGAGGCTAATCTTATTTTCAATTTGCTTTCGCGCGCCATCAATAATTTCCTCGTGGACACTTTTCTTTTTTTTATTATTATTATTTCCTCGTCGGGGATAACTTTTTTAATTAACAATATTTGGAGCGCCTGACCGAGCCGGGCGGAAGGCGTGGTCGATGGCGAGGCGCCGGCGCCGTGATGCGCCCTTTAATAAGGGAGAGTGTACAAGGGCGCGGGGCGACGGAGCAGGTGGCGGAGCGGGGCGGGGTGGGGCGGGGCGGGGCGGGGCGGGGCGTGGCGTGGAGGCGAGCACAGCTGCACGCCGAAAAGCGAGCAGCCGAGTCCCAAGGAAAGTACGACAACAGTGGGGAGTAGAGAAACTTGGCTCTGCTTCAGAGTCCTATCTGGGTATGGCCAGGGGCGGGGGCGGCGCGGGGGGCGGACGTTGCACAACACACAGTTTCCACATTCATTTCTCGCTGGGCCTTCAAAGCGAGAGCATCTGCCGTTTCTATGGTAACTGCGGCGAGTGCGCGGGGTGGGGTGGGGGTGGGGGGCTTGGTATGGAGCGTGATACCTTATGTTTTTGCGGAATTCATGTTTTAGACGGGGGGCGGGTTTATTGTCGTAGATTTGCATTCGGACTTTTGATACTCGTGCCCATTCCGGAAGCGATATCCCTATAGAGATATCGCAGTGTATACACTGTGAAACCAAGTGTTCAACTCAACACTTGAAAGTGTGCAACTTCCTGTATAGCAGGTGCAAGTGCGCACCTCGGTATTTGTGAAATTGGAAGTGTTAAACTCGCCAGTGTTACACTTGCAAGTGTTTAACTCGACAGTTGTACACTTGCAAGTGTTCAACGAGGGAAATGTTGCACGGGGAAGTTAAACACATGCAAGTGCACAAATGTCTAGTTAAACACTCACAAGTGTACAACTGGCAAGTTTGACACTTGGAATTGCACAAATACGGAGTTGTACACTTGGACGTGTAAGACTGGAAGTTGCACACATGCAAGTGTTGAACAGTTGAACACTTGGTTTAACAGTGCATTCAAGTGTTGAACAGTTGCACACTTCGTTTAACAGTTTATATAACCGTTCACGAGGAACTGTCAAAAAGCTAAAATGTCGAATCTTTTCGTTAGGCCCCTCTGGTCGCGCTCCTTGTGCCCCTCCCTTTCTCCCTCTCGGCGCAGACTGAGCGACGCTCAGCGCAAGACGATGGCGCTTATGCGCACTTGCGGTGGAGAGAGTACCCTTAAGGGCGGAGGCCGCGACCCTGAGGGCTTCCTGGGGAGGGCGGAGAGGGTGGGAGGCGCCGCCCCGCCCCGCCCCACCCCACCTCGCCCCGCCCCGCCCCGCCCCGCCCCGCCTGCATGCTAGCCCAGAGCATGAACGGACAGGGAACTCGCTCATTTCACTCCGGAGAGTTTTCCTCTTTTTTTTCCCCCGAGGGAGCTGACGTTGTGCCGGGGTGTAGTCCGGTGTAAGTGGTGTCGTGCCACACGTGCTCTCTCTCTCTCTCTCTCTCTCTCTCTCTCTCTCTCTCTCTCTCTCTCTCTCTCTCTCTCTCTCTCTCTCTCTCTCTCTCTCTCTCTCTCTCTCTCTCTCTCTCTCTCTGGATCTCTCCCGTTCTCTCGCTCCCTTTATACAATTTCCCCTGTAGCAAACACACTGCTTGCGCGCGCTGCAATCTCGGCGGGTTTGTCCAAACAGAAACGAGTGCCCCATCTGACCGAGTCATGTGACCTGTTGTGCCTCGCGGCGGGGCGGGGGGGGGAGGGGCGTGGCGGGGGGGGCGGGGCGCGGCGGGGCGGGGAGGGGAGGGGCGTGGCGGAACGGGGCGGTGTGGTACAGGACCCTTGGTGTTGACCTGAGGCCCCTAAACTTACTGGGGCTTCTGGCGTCTCGTGTGGGGCCCAGGGACGTGGCGGGGCGTGGCGGGGCGTGGCGTGGTGGGGCGGGGCGGGGCGCTGTGGCGAGCTCGGGCCGGGCTGGCCCTGGTGGAGACCACCTTGCCACGCCGCGGAGAATATGAATTTGTAATGGTCTGAATCAATCGACGGAGCACCCGGCTCGGCGCAGTGTGACCGGGCCGAGGGGGTATGCACTGCAAGAAAACTTGTACAGAGTACTCCGTATTACACGGTATTACGCGGTATTACACCGGTATTACATAGAAATTTAGAGCATATTGGATTATCTTCCGGTATTACGTTACGCGTAATACCCTGTAATACTCAGGTTACCTACACACTAAACCCTTATGCATTTTATTGTGCATAAATATGCAGGATTTTAAGCAACCATAAGAGTATGTACAATTTCATGCATAACTATGTACAATTTGTGCATAGTTATGCACAATTTGTACATATATGCACAAAAAGTGTGCATAATTATGGTTGCTTAAAATTCTGCATGCTTATGCACAACAAAATGCATAAGGGTTTAGTGTGTATGTACAGAGTATTACTGAAGTGAAAGCCCTCTCGGACCGGGCTGGACTGCTCCTCAGGAAGGTCTCCCTGGTGAGAAATGGTAACCCCTGGGCGGGCCAAGTTCCTAATATTCACTAGAAAAGGCACTTTTCATCAGACACGTTGTTAATCGACTGCTCTTCTGCGTTAGTAGACGTTAGTTGACACGGTTTCACCAAGAATTTTATTTAATTTCCCTCCCTGGTGAGAAATGGAAACCCCTGCGCGGGCCAAGTTCCTACACTGTGAAACCAAGTGTTCAACTGTTCAACACTTGAATGTGTGCAACTTCCAGTCTTACACCTCCAAGTGTACAACTCGGTATTTGTGCAATTCCAAGTGTCAAACTTGCCAGTTGTACACGTGTAAGTATTTAACTCGACATTTTTGCACTTGCACTTGCATGTGTTCAACTGCCCCGTGCAACATTTCCCTTGTTGAACACTTGCAAGTGTACAACTGTCGAGTTAAACACTTACAAGTGTACGACTGGTGAGTTTGACACTTCCAATTGCACAAATACCGAGTTGCGCACTTGCACCTGTTATACTGGAAGTTGCACATTTACACTGCAAATGCTAGAGTGATATGTCTGATTTAAAAAGAGCGAGATTTTTTTCCTTTGCCCCATTTAAGTGAGACTGTAGGAACCTCGCTCTTATTGAGAAAGAATCTGCAACATGACTCAAATTGAGTGAGATTAAGGTTAAAAATCCTCACTCAAGAAGGGCGAGGTTTCCCAATCCTCGCTCAAATAGGGTGAGATTTTTAAATGTATTGCTCAAATCAAGCGAGAAAACCACACCTCGCTCTCAAAGAGAGAGGGAAAATATCTCGCTCTCCTGAGGGCGAGAATCCTCGCTCTGGTATTTACAGTGTACAGGTGTTGAACAGTTGAACACTTGGTTTCACAGTGTAATATTCTCTAGAAAGGGCACTTTTCACGTGGTCACCCCACCCCGAGAGACTTTCAGCCGTGTTTACTCGAGCGCAAAAACAAAGGTGAAATGTCTCCTTGTAAATGCCCGGCGGAACGCTATGTGCTCGGGCCTTGTACCCCCCACCCCCGGCCCTGACGCGCGGCAGAGGGACTCCACGCCGGGCGACATCCACAGCCCATTTGCGATAACTCGGCCCATTTAACTCTGACGGTAGCGGCCCGGCCCGGCCCGCCCGGCACGCTCTAACCCTCTAGCGCTGCTGCTGTCATTTGAGTCGAAAAGACAGACAGTTGGGTTGGACCGTGGATGTCTCGCGTGGGGTGGCGCGGCGTGGCGTAGGGGGTTGTACGGATAAAGGCACAGTGTACACGGTGAGAGAAAAAGCACGGAGCACACTGTAAAAAAAGCTTGTTAGAAAACAACCAATTTTGTAACAACCATGTTGTTGACAAACAACCATGCTGTTTAAGAACAGCAAAGGTTGTTGAGAAACAACAACGATTGTTTACTAAGGAAAACAAGGACTTTATTGTTCCTGGACAACTTTTGCTGTTAATGGACAACTTCTGTTGTAGCTTTACAACAATTTTGCTGTCACTTCACAAATTTGGTTGTTACTGTACAGCTGACGTTGTTGCTAGACAACAGCCGTTGTTGTTCTACAACACGAGTCAGTTAAAAACTTAACAACAATTTGATGTTAATTCACAGTATTAATTTTTACAGTGCAACATCGGACAGTGTGTACACTGGAAAAACTAAGGCGTAGTTCACTGTTAGGAAACCACTGAAAACGGGGGAATGATGCATGTTATCACGAGAGGATAACGCGCGGTACCGTGCAGTTTTTCTAAAATATCATTGAAGCGAACTTCTGAAATTTATTTTCGATGACACCATTGGATTTCTTGTGAAATTTCCGTTCGAACGAGCATACATGTCATGGGGTTCCAACAAATAATTTCCTGGGACGTGAAACGATAATCATTCTTGTAAGTGTCTTTTTCGGGTTTGAAACCCCATGACATGTATGCTCGTTCGAACGGAAATTTTCCGAGGAATTCAATGGTGTCACCGAAAATAAATTTCAGAGCTGATGACACTCTCCGTGATGAGAATGTTGTTTGCAAACAACATAACTTGTATCCCTTGATGATCTGACAAAAGTCGTTCTATTTTACCCGTAGCGGCCCATAACAGGAACAACTACTTATCACCATGTTGTTAGTCTACAACAAAATTGTAGTTAAGTTTGATAGCAACACATATCGTTCTAATACAACTAATTTGTAGTGTTATAATTTTTGTTGTGAAGGAGGAACCAGAAACTCATTGTTTTAAGTGGAAAATAAGTTTCAGAAATTTTCAGGAATATTGTTGGATTACAACATTGTTGTTGGACAACAACATGAGTTGCTAACAAACCTAACTACGAATGTGTAGTTAATTTACAACATTTTTTTAACAGTGTTGTACGCCTTTTTCAATCGTACAACTACGCCTGAAGACCTTAGGCCCTTCTTGAAGCATACAACTACGCTTCAAGAAAATTCCCTTATGCATTTAGATAGGAGGAAAAGAGCGCATGAGCTCTTGTACGCTTCAAGAAGGGCGTACGGACTGTGCGCTTCATGAAAGGCGTACAACTACGCCTTAGTTTTACCAGTGAAGGAAGTGTAGGAGTATCGACCGCTGAATTTCTTTATGAAGGCTTTGAATAAGTTTCTTGTAGCTTGGCTTTCGAAAAGTTTTCTGCAGGGGAGACTGAAGGGTTGGGGGGAGGGGAGAGAGAGAGAGAGAGAGAGAGAGAGAGAGAGAGAGAGAGAGAGAGAGAGAGAGAGAGGGGGTGAGAAGGCACTGTGCTCGCGCCACTCCACAGCGCTCGGACCCAGGCACGTTTGTATGGCTTCGTCAATTTCCGGCCTGGATTTCGAGTCCTTTGGGTGGGACTCTCTCTCTCTCTCTCTCTCTCTCTCTCTCTCTCTCTCTCTCTCTCCAGGAGGCGCACCGCGTGAGAGCTCTCCACAGTGTGTCAGTCGTCGCCACGCCGCGCCACGCCACGCCACGCACCGGACCGATTCAAGTGGGACAAACAACCTGGGACCGGAGCTCCGTGCCGAACGCTCCACTCTGCCCCCCCCCCGGTCCCCTTTCGTCCGGTTGGATAAGAACATGAAATAGTTGGGGGACGCAGCGAAAAGGCCTACAGAACCCTCCCTCAATCATAGTCGTTCTCAGATTCTCTACACAACTCTGTAAGTGCTGCGGCCACATTGCTTCCCAACATGTTGCCATTCCTTGCTGAATGACAGTGTTTAGTCTCTTTAGCGACCTAAAAATTCAGAAAAATTCAAGACATACCAGCGCACAAAATATAAAAAAATAAATCGATGAAGAAAAAAACTTGAAGGTATTTGTGCCCAGCTGTTTCCTCGCACTCTAAAAAGCTTACGGTGATTTTCACTGTAAGCTACGGTGAACCCTGCAGCACTGTAGCTTACAGTGAATTTTCACCGTAAGCTACGGTCAATGTCACTGTAAGCTGCGGTGATTCGCCCGGATTCACCGTAGCTTACAGTGACAATCACCGTAGCTTACGGTGAAAATTCACTGTAAGCTACAGTGCTGCAGGGTTCACCGTAGCTTACAGTGAAAATCACCGTAAGCTTTTAATAGTGCGTGCTCTTCCCTGCGTTACATGCGGTGCGGTGGACCAGCCTGGGCCGGGCAGGCCAGCAGCAGGCTCTAGGCGGCAGCGGTATGGCGCGGTATGGCCTTGGTGGTTAGGGAATCCCACCCCTAGAGGCCATCCGAAAGCTCTCAACCGCCTCCACTCCCCTCCCCTCCCCTCCTCTCCCCTCCCCTCCCCTCCCGGGTGGTAATGTTTCGAGGCGAGCCACCCAATACCTCATTGAGCCCCCCGCCACCACCAGGCGTGTCCCGCTCCCCTCCCCGCCCCGTTCGCAATAACTGATCGCTCGCTTGTTCTTTTTTCCCGCTCGCGATCCGCCCTCTTCTTGTCCCACTTCATTTTTTTCCCCCTTCACGGATGTCACTTCACGTCCGTTTGCGAAACACGCGCCCCTAAATCGTGCGGCCATGCGGGCGGGGCGGCGGCGGAGAGAGAGGAGGGGGCGGGGCTGGGCCCGGCTGGGCCGCCAGCGGAGCGCCTGCGGACCGCGGGGTAGGCAGACCCGCACAGCGCCCGCGCGCCACGGGGCTGCCTGCCCAGCAGGCGGGCTGGAAGCCGCATCGCATACCTCCCTGGGCGGGGCGGGGCGTGGCGGGGCGTGGCGGGGCGTGGCGGGGTGGGGCGGGCGAATAAATAACGAGCACTGTCGTGATAATGTTTTAATAATTGCGACGCTGGTGCAGTTGTAATAAACGCAGAGAGAGAGAGAGAGAGAGAGAGAGAGAGAGAGAGAGAGAGAGAGAGAGAGAGAGAGAGAGAGGGGAGAGAGAGAGAGAGTTTTCTCGCTCTCGCCGTGGCCTCATTTCCGCGAGGCGAGGACAGTGAGGCGCGCTGGCGCTCAGCCGTGGAGCCACAATTCAATCGCTTGATCCCACTTGATTGAGTTTCGCCATTTTAATGTCTTTTCCCCAATTGCGTGCCTTCCGCCGCGCCCCGCCCCGCCCCGCCCCGCCCCGCCCGCGGCGTGACAAGCCGACACTGTCCCCCCGTAGCACGATCAATGGACCACACCGGGGTGGGGCGGGGCGGGGCGTTCCGGCTGGCCACAGTGCCGGGAATCCAAACTGGATGTGCACGCTGGCGCGCGGAAGTGAGCGTGAGCGAGCCAGAGTTGAATCATCAAATACTGGATGATGCTTGCACTGGAAATCCAAGTGTACGAATGCACTGGAAAAACAAAGGTGCTAAGTCCTACCTTTAAAAGGCACTAACAAAATTTAGTGCACGCTAAATTCTTATGAACATTTTTTTAACTCAATCATACATACTCTGCAAATCTAACTGTTGTACTACATGACAGTTTTAACTGCAAAACTTCAATCTTACAGTTTAAACTGCAAAACTCATCAGTATTGCAGTTAAAACTGCAAAACTCAGCAGTCTTGCAGTTTAAACCGTTGTACTACATGACAGTTTAAACTGCAAGACTGCCGAGTTTTGCAGTTTAAACTGCAAGACTGCCGAGTTTTGCAGTTTAAACTGCAAGACTCTAGTCTTGCAGTTTAAACTGTCATGTAGTACAACAGTTGGATTTGCAGAGTAGTTATGCACTTCTACGTACATGCTGCCCTTCCGTATAAATTTTGTTCATAATTACAAACAAATGAATCAAATTGTTCACAATTACGAACAAAAATATGCATAGTTATGCATTGAAATTATGCGCAACAGCAGCATGCACACAGAAGTTCATAAAAATTTAGCGTGTGCCTTTGGAAAGGCACTATAATTTAGTGCCCCAGGAAAGGCACTAAATTTTGTTAGTGCCTTTTAAAGGTAGGACTTAACACCTTTAGCTGACCAGCTGCGTATACTCCACAGAAATTTAGTGCCTTTGCAAAGGCACTAAGATTTAGTGCCCCAGGAAAGGCACTAAACTTAGCACTTTATTTTAGCGCCCCAGGAAAGGCGTTGCTTAGCTCCTTTGTTTTTCCGGTGTGTCGCTCACTTGCTAGATGAGCGAAAATATTCGCTCACCTACAAGTGAGCGAATAGTCACTCTAGAAACCCAAGTGTGTGCATGGCATGCTCCATTTAGAGTCAACCACAAGGCACACTTTAATAAAGTGTCACTGAAAATGAACGAATCCTGATTCTCGCTCCTATACGGGCGAGAATTTGAGGGAAATTTTCTTACTCTCTGGAGAGTGAGAATTTTTTTCCTTACTCTATTTGAGAAAGAATTTTGTGATCTCGCCCGAATAAAGTGAGAATTCTTGCTTAAATAAAGTGAGGCTAAGAAATTCTTTCTCATATAGAGCGAGGCTAAAAAGTATCTCGCTCAAATAGAGTGAGGTTTTAAATTCTCACCCCTAAATAAGCAAGGAAAAGTGTCCTTTCCTTTTCGGGCGAGAATCTGGATTCAGTATTTGCAGTGGTGTGCCTGCCAGGCATGCTCTAAAGAGTGTGCCTGCCAGGCACCGCTTTTACTGGGTACGGTGAAGCCGTTTCACGGCTGCGAGGCATGCACTTAGAGCATGCCTGGCAGGCACACTCTTTTTTAGAGCATGCCTTGTGGTTGACTCCACATGGAGCATGCCATGCACACACTTGCGTTTCTAGAGCATTTGCTCACCTACAAGTGAGTGAATTTTTTCGCTCATCTACAAGTGAGCGGCGTTCGTGCACTTGGATTTCCAGTGTGGGGCCAGTATACTGGCCGTGTAACTGTCCTTCATGTCCTTCTTGTTGTCGGCTGCTCACCGACTTCCAAGCGTTTCTCTATTTCCATGTTCTCCAGAAGACGCGGAAACGAGTGAGTCATTTCGCGCTCACCGCCCCTGCTTCCCCTCCTCCCCCTCCCCTTCTCCTCTGTCTCGTGGTCCCACTTAACTGGTCCACAAAACGCTGTTCTGTTCCCATAAGTCGAAAACTTTTGCGAAGCAGCCGAGCGTTTTGCGCGTTGCAGACTCGTCGAGTCGAGTCTATACTTTTCACTCATTCACTCTGCAGTGCCCGCGGGGCGGCCCGTCGTACGACACAGCACCTTCCCCCAACAAAAGTTCTTGAATTGCATGTTGTTCTTTATGTGTCGATGCGTACTTCTTTTTTTTTCCCCGCGAAAATTAAGTGCACTGTAAAAAATAATAACGGCGAGATGACGGTTAGCAACCGCTAATTAATTTCCGCTGGTAACCGTACTTGATACGGTGCTAAGTACGGTCAACCGTACCTCGGTTTGAGTGCTACAGAGCTCGAAAACGGTTCTTCCGTACCGCTTTTAGTGGGTACGGTGAAGCCGTTTCACGGCTCCGTGGTGTAAAATCAGTGGGTACGGTCTCTCCGTACTCTGTGAACCGTGCCATATTTATATTTCCCAGGTACGGTGTACCGTACCTGGCACCGTATTGGTCTCTCATTTTTTACAGTGTGTGAAAAAAAAACAAAAAAAAAAAAACTGTTTACTCAAATTAATCAAGCACCCGTAAAATGCCGGGAAATTGGCGCACGCATTTCGACAGCCATCACATCCTACACAAATTCCTCTATTATATTTCCGTCCACTCTTCCCTTTTACCGCTCTGCCCCGCCCCGCCCCGGCCCGCCCCGCCCCGCTCTCCCCTGGGACCGGCTGGCCAGTCCCAGGGCCCTTGTGGACCCCCGCCCCGCCCCGCCCCGCCCCGCCCCGCTCTGCCTCGCCTCGCCTCGGGCTCGCGCTCCTGTTTGGGGTCGGGCATCACGAGGCTTGCGGTGGAGGAGGGGGTGGGGTGGGGGCAGCAAAGTGACAGAGTAGGATACGGGGCGGTGGGGTGGGGTAGGGCGGGGTGGGGCGGGGCGGGGCACATGGCGGTGGGAGGGCAAGCGACCGAAAGTCGTTCAAGTTTGACAAACAGCCCGGTCTGTTTCCGCTCGGCAGGCCGCCTCGCCGCTGGAGTCGAGCTGAGTGGCGTGGCGGGGTGGGGTGGGGTGGGGCGGGGCTGTGCGTTAGGGTGCGGCTCCACGGGGCGGCGTTCCACTCAGGGTCACGGGGCGGGGCGGGGAGGGGGAGGGGCGGGGTGGCCAGAGAAGAACGAGGAGAGAGCGGAGACCGGAGAAGAGGAAGGAAGTGAGAAGTGTCAGACAGAGAGAGAGAGAGGAGAGGGGGAGAGAGAGAGAGAGAGAGAGAGAGAGAGAGAGAGAGAGAGAGAGAGAGAGAGAGAGAGAGAGAGAGAGAAGTGGGTGTCCAGGTAAAGCAAGCCGAGCCGGGGCGTGGATGGTTGGGGAGGAGTTGTTTTCCAACTGGCAGGCGAGAAAATAACTTGGCAAGCGTGGCGTGATGGGGCGGGGCGGGGCGGGGCGGGGCGGGGCGGGGCGGGGCGGGGCGGGGCGGGGTGGGGCGGGGCAGCGTCGCAGCAGTGCTCGCCACCTAGTCGCGACACCTACCCTCGACTGGTGCCTGGCGCCAGCCAATCACAGAGCTGCGCCCCGCCCCGCCCCGCCCCGCCCCGCCCCGCCCCGCCCCGCCCCGCGCCAGGAACTCTCTGCTTCTTTGGTGTGATGACGTTATCTCGGCAACAGCGGGCCAGGGCAGACAGACCTACCGGAGCAGGGCGGGGCGGGGCGGGCGGGGCGTTCCACTTTGAAAAGGAAAGCGAAACTGTTTCCCACGCGTTTCCCCAAAACGCACAGCGCCGTATTTCAATTTTTTCTGCTTTAGTTGAAGTGGAAGTATGATGGACTGGGGGAGGCTGATGTCCGAGCGGTCCGCGACGAGCAGTGCATTCTGTGGGGCGGGTTGCCTGCTTGCCGCGGGCTGCGCGAGGGGCACTGTGGGAAGTGGGAAGGGGGGGGGGGGTCCAGCCTGGATTTGCTGTGTTGCTTTTTAATTTCGCTTGTTTTATGGAACGTCCCGCTTAGCCGGAAAGCATTACCATGTTGCTGCAGGCATGTTGTTGTGCCCGGACCTGCGCGGCCCCGGCCTCAACCACCCTCTACCCTCACTGTTTCCCTCTCTCTCTCCCCCCGTCCCTCTCTCTGTCTGTCTGTCTGTCTCTCTCTCTCGCACTCTTCAGCCCTGCCTTCCATCACAAACACACATGCGACACAGCGACAATAAGCCCCCAGGCACGGCCGTGTCCCCGCCCCACTACACTCCAGCCCGCCCCGCCCCGCCCCGCCCCGCCCCAGCGCGCCCCACCCCGCCTCTCTGCTGCTTCCATTTGATTCTGATCGCCCTTTTGTTCTGTTCCAGGTGCACCTCGCGGTTTCGGCTCCGGTGGTGGGCTCCGGCGTGAGGAACAGAGCTGAGAAAAGCGCTGCCTCAAAAATAGGCCACTCAGGGGTTCAAATTTTAAATTAAATTCATTCTGGGGATTGTGACAGTTAACGCCTAATCCGAACCGATAACTTCGCGCTCGTGGGATTTCGCTTCGCGGGTAAAGGGAGGGTCTCGACTCGAAGGCGTTCCGTTGAGGGTCGTGGCGGCGCGTTGCGCCTGCTCACCGGCTCCTGTCCTTGGCCAGCATGAAGAGCCCTGAGGAGCCCACCGGCGCGGACTAGTCGCAGCCCTACAGCGCCCCGCCCGCGGCCCACCCTGCCGGACAAGATGGCGGCCTTCACGGGCTCCGGGCCGTCGAGGCAGCGCTCCCTCAAGGACCGGCTGCGCGAGGGCATCGCGGGCACGCTCTCCTGGCAGTGAGTACCACAGCACAGCACTGTAAAAAATGAGAGACCGAAACGGTGCCAGGTACGGTGCACCGTACCTGCGAAATTGAAATATGATACGGTGAGCAAAGTACGGAGAGACCGTACCCACTGATTTTATACTACGGAGCCGTGAAACGGCCTCACCGTACCCACTAAAAGTGGTACGGAAGAACCGTTTTCGAGCTCCATAGCACTCAAACCGAGGTGCGCTTGACCGTACTTAGCGCCGTATCAAGTACGGTAACCAGCGGAAATTAATTAGCGGTTGCTAACCGTCATCTCACCGTTATTATTTTTTACAGTGAGGCAGCACGGACACGTACCGTAGCGGCTGTTTCAAAACAGCATGCGGGCTTGCCTAAAAAAATAGCGACATGTGCACTGTTAGAAAAAGTTGTCAGCTAACGACACTCCGTGGGGGTAACCACTTGAGAAATCCTGTGTCCCCTTACACGCCCGAAATATCTTGGAAATCCGAAACATTTCGCCAAAAAGGCCAAAAACAGGCAAAATATGGGGGTTAGATCCGTTGAAATTTTACGAAATCCCTTCCCCGAAGAAATCTTGTGTACCCTAAAATCCAATGTGGTTGCCCCCTCGCGGCACTCGCCTTGATGAGGCTGTTGTTAGCTAACAACAGTATTTGTTTTCATGGACAATCTGACAAAAGTCGTTCTATTAAACCTATAGTGGTCCATAACAGGAACTAGCTCTTACCACTATGTTGTAACACTACAACGAAATTGTAGTTAAGTTTCATATGAACATATATCGTTCCAAAACAAACAAATTTGTAATGTAACAATATTTTTTGTTTAAGAGCAAACAAAAAATCTCTGCTTTGAGAGGAAACTTCGTTTTGTACATTTTTATGAATGTTGTTGGATTACAACATTGTTGTTAGGTAACAACATATGCTGTTAACAAACTTAACTACGAAAGTACACAACATGTTGTTAATTTACGACAGTATTTTTAACAGTGAGCAGACTGCGATTGGACCTGCATTCAGCAGCATTCTTGCAGCTATTGTTCGTTTCGCAATCCAGCTGCTTGAAGAGAGGATATTGGGGGTGCTCGGACATGTAATCCTAGAGAATCCTTTTCATTAATCGTACAGCGCTCGTAACATTGGTCATATCTGTGTTTGCCGTACAACTTCTCCCTGTGAGCTCTGCCCCCCCCGCCCCCCCCCCCCCCCCCGCGCCCCACCCCACCCCGCCCCGCCCGGCTCACAGCCCAGCGAGGACAGCTCGCAATAACGAGTCGTTTATATCAGAAATAAAAACGGGATCCGGCCCGCTGTCCCGGCCCGGGCTGGTGGCCCGGGGAGGGGGGCGGCAGGCGTATACAAGCCCTCCATTCCTAGCGTGCCTATCGCCCCGGCCCGGCATGGAATTTCAGCCTCGGAAACACGTGCAAATGATCATTGGCCCTGGTCTCCAATCACGGATCCGGTTATGATCCTGGCCTGCCGTGCTGTGCCCGGCCCGGGCCGCACTGTAAAAAATTATACTGTAAATTAACAGCAAAATTGTTGTTAAGTTTTTAACTGACTCGTTTTGTATAACAACAACGGCTGTTGTCAGTTAACAATGTCAGCTGTTCAGTAACAACAAAAGTTGTCTAGTGACAGCAAAAATGTTGTACAGCTACAGCAAAAGTTGTCCATTAACAACAATAGTTGTCCTGAAACAGCAAAGTTTTTGTTTTGCCTTGAAAACAATCATTGTTGTTTCGCAACAACCTTTGTTGTTCTTGAACAGCATTGCTGTTTGTCAACAACATGGTTGTTACATGATAGGTTGTTTTTCAACAGGCTATTTTTACAGTGCGCGGTGGGGGAGGCTCTGCAATATTAAAATAATTAGTGTACTTTTACGACAAATCATTAGCTAATTTTTGAGGCGACAGGTGTCGTAAACTGCTTTTACAACAAGGTTGTAAAATTACAACTTTAGTCGTAAAGCCATTG
The DNA here is from genome assembly GCA_033675135.1 of Frankliniella intonsa. Taxonomy (NCBI): domain Eukaryota; kingdom Metazoa; phylum Arthropoda; class Insecta; order Thysanoptera; family Thripidae; genus Frankliniella; species Frankliniella intonsa. The sequence continues at coordinate 882,188 of CM066259.1, forward strand.
AGACGGTCAATGCATATTTCAACAATTCAGTTGTATTGAAGCTTTACGGGTCAGCTATATTTTTACAAGATATCATGAATCGTAAAAGTACGACTACTGAACCATAATCTTGTTTTACAGGTGGAGTCGTAATTTTCCCACAAATGCCGTACAATACTTAGTCGTAAAATTACAGTGAATTTTTAACAGTGTGGGACCCGCCCGGACTCACCACCCGCCCCGCCCCTATACAACAAAAATAAAGTACTGCAATATCAGGCGGGTATGTTCGTCTGTGGCTCGGGAGCGAGACAGTGATTTTACAACAACTGGGTCAGCAGTAGGGCGGCAAAGTCATGGCCACGAGGAGGTGGTCAAAGTCGTGGCCTTGGTGTGGTAATGCGCCGAAGCGTCTGGCTAAGCCTAGGGGAACGCCCCGCGCCCCGCCCCACCCGCCCCGCCCCGCCCCGCCCCACTGCTGGGCAGGCCTGCCTGGCGTGTCACGGTCCTCAAAGGAAGCAACATCTGGCCTGCAGCCCAGGGCGGAAGCCACTCCCACCCCCTCCCCGGTGGCCTCGCGTGTTGGTCACTGGCTTTGATCTCAAAGCTTCGACGGGCGGGGCGGGGCGGGGCGGGGCGGGGCGGGGCGTGGCGGGGGTGTTTGCGAAAAGGGTTGAGGAACGGGACGGGTCGGGGCATCCACCAACCCCTGCACTAAATGCGACAGCTCTGTTTAAATTAGCCTTCTTTTAGGATGAATTCCAGACCCCAAAATTAACGATTCATCACTTTTTCGATGGTACGGGATTTTTAAGTTTTGGGGTTGGTCTTCTTTCGCGCTGTAGCTTGAAGTAAAGTGACATTATAGAATGTGCGGGGTCTAAGAAAACGACAATTAAAGATTGCAGGTCACTGTTTAACGTATTTGAGTTCGGGCTGTAATTTATCGGGGGACACGTCACTGTGAGAAATGTTCACCTTAACTGTATTTGTATATGTTTTTGTGCAAACGTTCGTGCAAAGTTAAACCTACACATCTTTTCACACAAATTTATGCGAAAAGCTGCATGAATTTAAACAAATGCATGTACAAAATCGTTCAAACACCACACAAATTTGTGTGAAAAATTTGATTGTTTAACAAATAAAAGATACAAATACAGTTAGTGTGTTTGTAAGAGTTACGGGAAAATTTTCCATGAGAAACGTCGTAAAGTTACGGTATCACATTGTAAACTTACAAAATTGTAAGGACACTTGGTATGGACTTGTGGCTCTTAAACGAGCACAAATAGGCTTTCGTAAATTTACGACTTTCGATCGTTAAGTTACAACACGGTTTGTAAATCCCGAATTATGAAAAAAGACGTAAATTTACAAAGATAATTTTTTTACAGTGGTCCTAAGAAACAAGTGCATAGCATACGACCTGCATGTGTACCTGCATAATAATGGCTCATGAGCTTGTGCGGCGCGGCGCGGCGCGATGCCATAGCAATGGCCCGCCCAGCCCTTCTGCTGCATGCAATGTCAACGGTGCTTGACACAGAAACACAGCGCAGGAGAGCCCTGCCCGCCCCGTCCGCCTCACTCAGCCTCACCACTCACACACACACACACACACACACACACACACACACACACACACACACACACACACACACACACACACACACACACACACGCGCGCGCGCGTCACGAGATCTGTCGCCCTCACCAACATCTGCAAAAGAGCTTCATTTATCTACCCTAACAGCGATACATCGGACACTGCAAAACTTCGAATCTAGATTCTCGCCCGTAAAGCGACCGGACACTTTTCCTTGCTTATTTAGGGTAAGAATTTTAAACCTCACTCTATTTGAGCGAGGTATTTTTTAGCCTCGCTCTATATGAGTAAGGATTTCTTAGCCTCACTCCATTGAACTAGGGGGAATAAACTCGCGTAATAGTCGGGTCGCTCCATCCGTAATAAATGCGTAATAGTATGCGTAATAGACGCGTACTAGGGGCGTAGGGGCGTAATAGCCAAAATTCTTCATATTTTACCTATTTTTGAGTCAGTTTGGGCTGTTTTTGCCTATCTTTTGCTAAACTTGTTCAATTTCGGAGCGTAATACAGCGTAATAGACGTAATAGTCGGTTCACAGATTTTAAGAGTGAATACCCCCTCGATTTAAGCAAGACTTGTCAACTAACATGCACTGGAAATCCAAGTGTACACTGCAAATCCAAGAGTGAGATGTCTCATCTAAAAAGAGTGAGATTTTTTTCCGTCGTCCCATTGAAGTGAGACTTTAGGAACCTCGCTCTTATTGAGAAAGAATCTGCAACATGACTCAAATTGAGTGAGATCAGGTAACAATCCTGATCCAGAAAGGGCGAGGTTTCAATTCTCGCTCTAACAGGGCGAGATTTTTGAATGTATTGCTCTAATCAAGCGAGAAGAAATTCGCTCTTAAATTCGGAAAAATATCTACGTATCCTGAGGGCGATATCATGCACTGAATTTACAGTGTACGAATGTCGCTCACTTGTAGATGAGCAAACAAATTCACTCACTTATAGGTGAGCGAATAGTCATTTGCTCACTTACAAGTGAGCGAATAGTCATTTGCTCACCTACAAGTGAGCAAACAGTCATTTGCTCACCTACAAGTGAGTGAATTTATTCGCTCATCTACAAGTGAGCGCCATTCGTACACTTGGATTTCCGGTATGTGTTTTGTATGACGGAGGGAGGCGAGGCTGAAAGGAAACGCCACGTGCAGCGGAGAGGCGCGCAGCAGGGCAGGGTATGCGCGAGCGAGAAGAAATTGATTCCATTCAGCATTGCTACCGACGAGGAAACCAGATTTGAGCGCGCGGAATCCTGTCTAGAATACCAGCTCCAGTCGCGCGTGCACAGCCCTAGCCTGGGGCCCGGGCCGGGGCGGGGCGCACGCACGGGGTGTCTCTCTCACGCACACAGCATCCTCACTGTAACTCAAAGGGCGACAACACTGTCAATACCAGAGCGAGGATCCTCGCCCTCAGGAGGGCGAGATATTTTCCCTCTCTCTTTGACAGCGAGGTGTGGTTTCCCCAGTAGCGCCAATGCACATCAGGTTGCATTAAATGCACATTAAAGGTAATACATTTGTGACGCATTTAATGTGCATTGCCGCGTTAGCGGCGCGTTTAATGTGCTTAATGCACATTAAATGCGTCAGAAATGTGTTACCTTTTATGCGTATTTTAATGCGCATTGCCGCATTAAATTCGCATACAGGTGCATTTGGGCTACTGGGGTTTCTTGTTTGATTAGAGCAATAAATTCAAAAATCTCGCCCTGTTTGAGCGAGGATTAGGAAACTTCGCCCGTTTTAAGTGAGGATTTTTCTCACTTAATTTGAGTCATGTTGCAGATTCTTTCTGAATAAGAGCGAGGTTCCCAAAGTCTCACTTAAATGGGGCGACGAAAAAAAATCTCGCTCTTTTTAAATCAGACATATCACTCTCGCATTTTCAGTGAAATTTGTGTCCTTGTGTGGCGACACATCCCAAAAGGAAACTTCCCTAATTCACTGGTAAAACTAAGGCGTAGTTGTACGCCTTTTTGAAGCGTACAACTACGCTTGAAGACCTTACGCCCTTCTTGAAGCATACAACTATACGCTTCAAGAAAATTCCCTCATGCATTTAGATAGGAGGAAAAGAGCGCATGAGCTCTTGTACGCTTCAAGAAGGGCTTACGGACTGTACGCTTCATGAAAGGCGTACAACTACGCCTTAGTTTTACCAGTGTTTGTGACCGTATTTTTTGGCGACAATTTTGTCGCCAAAAGCTCCGCGTGTGGCCGAATGTGATGGATGTCACTGTTTTACGGTCACACGCGGAGCTTTTGGCGACAAAATTGTCGCCGAAAAAAGGTCACAAATTAGGCAAGTTTCCAAATTCGGCGACACATCGGTGTGTCGCCGGTTGAAGGTCACATGTGTGACCTTTAAAATTACAGTGCTGTCTGCTGCTTCTATGTCAATGGACCAACAAGACAATTTTCACCGAGGGTGCCACAACCCCTGAAATCATATGTTCACACGAGTCACAATCCATCCCGCAATCCATCTTGTAATCTGTGATCCCTCCGAAATCTCCCGCAATCCCTCCGAAATCTCCCGCAATCCCTCCGAAATCCCCCGCAATCCCTCCGAAATCTCTCGCGATCCCTCCGAAATCCCCCGCAATCCCTCCGAAATCCCCAGCAATCCTTCCGAAATCTCCCGCGATCCCTCCGAAATCCTTTGAAATCCTGCCTCTTTTGCAATCAAGTGTTCGACCGCAAAAGGGGATTTGTGGCCCCCTCGATTTTCACTCTGCGGGAAAAATTGTAAGGGCACAGAGAAACGGACGTGTTACTGCTGTCTGCCGTGCAGTAGTTCATGACGGCCTCGGGCGGGGCGGGGCGCGCCGGTGCGCCGGGACGCTAGGCAACCCAAACGGCTCCCCGGCACGCCCGCTCCCGGCCCGCGCGGCGCGGCGCGGCGGTGGACCGGACCGGGCCGGACCGGACCGCTCCGTAACGGCCTCCACCTTGGCCTTCTCCACGTCGAGCGTGGCGCGGGCGGGGCGGGGCGGGGCGGGGCGGGGCGGGGCGGGGCGGGGCGGACGGCTCAAAGGGCGCGACTTCCGGCGGGGGGAATTTCGCATTATACACGTCATCTCTCTCGCAAAAGAAGGTTTTCTGCAACCTTTTCTTTTTATTTTGCGTGAGGGCATCGAGCCTCGGTCCGCATACTTGACTGTGTTGGCTGAATGATTAAAAAGTGGATCGGCGGCACTGGTTTTATTCCCGACGAGCAGCAGGATACTGCCCCACCCGCCTCACCCCACCCCGCCCCGCCCCGCCCCGCCCTCATGCATGCAGACGCAACAACAACTTCCGCGTGCATTCGTCGTCTGCCGGGCAATTTTTCACCTTCTTTCCCTCCTCTTCCGCCCGTCTCTCTCTCTCTCTCTCTCTCTCTCTCTCTCTCTCTCTCTCTCTCTCTCTCTCTCTCTCTCTCTCTCTCTCTCTCTCTCTCTCTCTCTCTCTCTCTCTCTCTCTCTCTCTCTCTCTCTCTCTCTCTCTCTCTCTCTCTCTCTCTCCCTCTCTCTCTCTCCCTATCCCTCTCCCTCTCCCTCTCTCTCTCCCTCCCCCTCTCTCCTTCCCCTCTCTCTCTCTCTCTCTCTCTCCCTCGCTCTTCTGCCCTAAGGCCTATTTGCGCCTGAGAGGTGGGGCGCTGCGCTTATTGGTCCGGCCGGCCGGAGCTGTCACAACGCCAGGCTCGGCTCACTTCGCACGCGGCCGCGGCAAGGCCACCGAGGAGGCCTGCTATGCGATAGGATCGGTGGAGGTTGGGGGGAGGGGCCGGGCGGGGACGGGACTTGCCGCGATCGCGTTCGAGGTCGAAAGTATCGAACCAAACTCGAGATATCGTTGCTGCTCGCATTCTTTTCTATTCGCGGCCGCCGCCCGCGGGCGGCAGAAGCGCTTTTGTGGGGGAAAAGCAGGGGGAGAGGCATGGAATTGTATGATGCGGAATAAAAAAGATTAATATCCTGCTGGCGGCGTACGGTACGGTACGGTTCGGTGTGCCGGCTGCCGCGTCTATAGGCCGCGAGGCGAGGGCGAGGCCTAGCTCTGTCGTCCGGGTGACAGTCAGTCCCTTTGAGGCGATACGCCACGCGGTGTGGATCGGGTGACGCGTGGCGGCGGGTGACGGCGAATAATACATCGCGACTCGGATGACGCGGCGTTCGGTTCGGTTCGGCCATCCGCAGCCACGCGCGCGGAAACTCTCGCCGGGCCGGACATGGACATCAGCGCGCGAAAATAAAAAGCAGACGGAAATAAAAACAATTGGGGGTTACCGGAGTGATTATCCCATCCCATCCCAGCGACTCTCCTTCCGGACCGGGCGGGGCGGGGCGGGGCCGGCCGGCGCGCCGCGGCGCCTACGGGGGCCCAGCCCACGGGCGTCGACCTCTCACTCCAGTCACTCTTCTCCCCCACTCTCCCTCCCTCCCTCTCCCCTCCTCTCTCTCTCTCTCTCTCTCTCTCTCTCTCTCTCTCTCTCTCTCTCTCTCTCTCTCGCTCTCTCTCTCTCTCTCTCTCTCTCTCTCCCACTCTCCCTCTCCGTGCGGAATTCCCCCGTGTGGCCGATAAACGTATCCGTGTCCGTTCGTCCGCAACCTTACGTAGTGGGCGGGGCGCGGCGCGGGGCGGGGCGGGGCGGGGCACTGCGCGGGGCGGGGCGGCTCGGGGGCAGCCTTAACATTCATAGCAGTATTGTTCCTGTGTGACGTCGGCGAGCCCCACTGCACTATAGACCCCCCCCCACCCCCATCCCCTTCCACAACGACTGGATGGACGTTTTTAATCTGTTTGGAGCAGCTGGCGATGTTGTTGCTGCAGCTGTTGGCGTGGCTGGCTGTGCCCATGGCTCGCGGCGCGGCGCGGCGGGTGTAACCAAAGCTTTATTATAGCAGGTCTGTGGTGTCAAGGCCGGCCCGGCGTGGCGGACCAGCAGGCCGGGCTCAGCTCCGCTCCGCACAGCCAAGCTCCGCTCAGCGAATAGAGATGCACACACCTGTACACGCGTGTACGACATTCACGCACTTCACTGTAAATACCAGAGCGAGGATCCTCGCCCTCAGGAGGGCGAGATATTTTTCCTCGAGGGGGAATTCACTTCCGTAATACACTGTACACCTGATCCATGTATTACGCTGTAATACACGTAATGTAATACCGAAAAACACGAGAATGTGCTTAAAAGTGATACAATCTTGTGTGTAATACAGGTGTAATACATGTGTAATACCGTGTAATACCGAGTAGTCTGTACAAGATTTTTCGATGTGAATTCCCCCTCGTTTTTCCTTCTCTCTTTGAGAGCGAGGTGTGGTTTTCTCGCTTGATTGGAGCAATAAATTCAAAAATCTCGCCCTGTTTGAGCGATGATTAGGAAACCTCTCCCGTTTTAGATGAGGATTTTTATCCTTGATCTCACTCAATTTGAGTCATGTTGCAGATTCTTCCTCAATAAGAGCGAGGTTCCTACAGTCTCACTTAAATGGGGCAACGGAAAAAAATCTGTTTTTTTTTTCTTAAATCAGACATGTCACTCTCGCATTTCCAGTGTTGTATTTCTACTGCATGTCTGCTTGTCTTTCCCCACACCTAAAGGCCACGCGGGTCATTCACACGGCAGACTGGATGACCGTACCTCTCTCCCTCCTAATTGGCGCACGGGTCTGTGTCCGTCTGTCTGTCTGTCTGTCTGTCTGTCTGTCTGTCTGTCTGTCCGTCTTCGCACATGCGAGCGCGCGACCCCGACCAGGAAGACGGGCCTAACCTATCATTATCACCCAAAGGAGTGGGCGAGAAAAGTGACTATTGGCGTCTGCGTCAGTGCAGCAGGTCACTGCGTGTGGGTCACTGTGCAGGTCACCGGAAACATGCCTGCGAAGGGGTATGCACTCGCGTAATAGTCGGGTCACTCTGCCCGTAATAGCACGCGTAATAGTATGCGTAATAGTGGCGTAATAGCCAAAAACTCTCCGAAGTTTACCTATTTTTGGGTTGTTTTGGGCTATTTTTAGCTGAATCCCGACATTTTTGAGGCGTAATAGAGCGTAATAGACGTAATAGTCGGGTCACAGGTTTTGAGAGTGCATACCCCCTCGCATGCCTGTATTCGGCCTTTCACCTCTCTCTCTCTCTCTCTCTCTCTCTCTCTCTCTCTCTCTCTCTCTCTCTCTCTCTCTCTCTCTCTCTCTCTCTCTCTCTCTCTCTCCTCTCTCTTCTCTCCAGCCTCCAGCTCCAGGCTCGGCTCCAGCCCGAGCACGCCCGAGGGGCACTGAGAGATGCAGGCGGTCGTGCTGGGGTTCAGGGTCAGAGAGTGCCCCCCTTCCCCCTCCCTCTTACGCGCTGAAGGGTTGCACGATGAAGCCCGAGTCCAGTCCAGTCCAGTGAGGCCGCTCCACCCCGCCCCGCCCCGCCCCGCCCCGCCCCGCCCAGCCTGCCTGCGGCTGACTGTAACAAGTCGCTCCAAACTACAAAAGCGCGCTCTTGATGAAGAAGCCGGTGCCGGCGGCGCGGCCCGCTCCAAAAACAAAAGCCGAGGCAATTTTTTTTTTTCGCTTACAACATTAGCAGGCTGTGGCGGTCGCTTGTAAGTTATGAAGGGTCTCAGCTGTTCTCTCCTCTCAAACCACTTCCGTTTTCCGTCCCTTTCTTATTCACTTTCCACTCCCCTTACTGCTTTGCCCCTCTGTCCCTCCCGTCTCTCCGCCTAATTACAAACCCACTCTCAATCGAAGAGGATATTTTGTGCACATAGCTCGAAGGCAAACAGTCCGCTCATTTACGCAATGACGCGTTCTTATTTGGGGGGCGAATAAGGTCCTTTTCAGTTTAAAGTTTTGAAATTAAAATCAATGACGGCACTAACGCATGGGCTCCTCGCGGAACACCACAGTCAAACAGCTCACCCCACCCCACCCCACCCCACCCCACCCCACCCCACCCCACCCCACCCCACCCCACCCTACCCTACCCCGCCGCCCCACCCCGCAGCGGGTCGTAACCCGGCCAGGGGAGCTGCTGGAACCTGATGCGCACAACGCCCCGTCGGTGGTGCGTTCGTAGACAAGGGGGCGGGGGCGGGGCGGGGCGGGGCGGGGCCGTCAGGCAGGCCTCTCAGGGGCTGTGCTATGCTGTGATCTGAGCTCAGCTCCGCCCCGCCCCCCCCCGCCCCTCCCCGCCCGGCTCCACTGTTTCTGTCTTTCATTCTGTCCGCCCGTCCGTCCTTCAGTCTGTCTGTCTGTCTGTCTGTCTGTCTGTCTGTCACACCGCTCTGCAATCCCGCTTTGCCCAGCCACCCTGCTTTTGTTATCCGCGGGGGTCTTCCCTCCTCGTCCGGCACGGAGCGGGTCCGCTCCGCCCCGCCCCGCCCCGCCCCGCCCCGTCCCCCGCCGCGCAGAAACAGAACAGCCGAGAGCCAGGAGGGCCCGAACCTAACCGAACCGTCGAGATTAAAAAGCAAGGCGGAAGCAGGCCTGGCATGAGAGCTTCAGGATGAGGCCGTGCCGATGCACCGCTGCAGGCGTCGCTCGGCCCGCCCCGCCCCGCCCCGCCCCGCCCCGCCCCGCCCCGCCCCTGCTGCCTGTCCAGCCCACCTCTCCGCCTCGCTCGACAACAACAAATAAAAGCAGGCTCTCCTCTCGCCGCCCGGCCCTTCCCGCACTCACATGACACGACACGGCCGGAGTGCGTACATCACACCCCTGTCGGCACCACAACAAACAAAAATAAGAGTTTAAAAAAAAAAATAATAACCTTACAACCCTGTAAGTAATAAGCATAGCGAAGAAAAAGTTAGTGAGTAAACTGGAAAAAAAAACGTGACGTGCGTCGTATCAATTGGTGTGACCATTTTTGGTCACACCACGTAATGTGACCTAAATTTACGTCACACCATGTTATGCGATGCAAGCTCCAGGGTATACGGCATTTCACATTGGAGGTCGCATCACAAACTTGACCAAAACTACGGTCACACCACATGATGCGACCTGTCCAGGGTGCGCACTTGCAAGTGTGACGCACGCAACGTTTGTTTTTCCAGTGTAGGAAAGTGCTCTGGCTGCATCGTGCGCCGAATTTTTAGCAGATGATACATTCTAGCTAACTTAAATGACAATTACTAAACGTAAGATAATGTATCAGCTAGCTTGTACTCTCATAAAGCGAGTGGTGAGTGTGGCAAAATAATATACAGGGGGGATTGTGTCGCCTCGCCCGCTCGCCGCTCGCCGCTCGCGCGACAATGCCTTGCAGTTGCCGCTGCCGCAACGGCCGATCAACAATGCTCGCTCGGACCTTTGGACGCTTGGGATTAAGCGACCCGTGCCCCGTCCCCTAATAGCTTTAAAATGAAAACGAACCTTACCTATTTTAATTTTTACTCTAGATAGAATGAAATTAAATATTTTTTTTTTTTTATTTTTCTTTAGGAAATCCTTCAAATTCAAAAATTTGAAAACATTCCGTGCGCCGAGTAGTTTTCAAGGCTCGTGCGGCCGCCGTCTCACCTGGCGGGGTTAGGTGCTCCCGTGTGGCGCGGCCGCCCGTCCCGTCCGCTTATTTTGAGAAGCTCATTGAGTTCGGCACCTGCATCTGCCCGCTTCACCAAGTTCGGCCCCTTTCACTCCCAATTTGAAGGGTTAGGTTAAACTAGGTAGATGTACGCCAGACCACGTCTCGCGTAACAGGCTTCGCGATATCTCGCGAAACACTGTTACGCTGCGACGCGCCTGCGTACATCTACCTAGGCCTGCGGCGCTTTCAGTATGGATTAGGATACCATAAAAAATACGCTTTGAGTAACGAA